>JACMZG010001893.1:16933539-17328539 GCA_018340805.1 Microvelia longipes
TGTTTTTATTCCAAGTCTGCCTATTTTTGCAATAGCGGTATTACTATGATCTTCACATATCCACAATCTCAGATCTTCAAACTTTGCAGCTAAAGACTCTGACGAGGTGAGCGTTTGTGTACACGCTAAAGGATCCTTTTTAAACCTCCCTTAAGTCAAGGCCCGGTCGCAAGTCCGTGGGTCAGAGCACAACTCTTTTATCGTCTGCAGCTTCATATCTACTTTCAACTAGTCTCCATAGCCATCGCCTCACCGGTTTTAAGAAGCGTCCATTCTTTCTGTTTCTAAGTGTTTTTGTATATATTTTTGTCTTTATGTATAGAGTTATATATATATATATATATATATATATATATTATATATATATATATATATATATATATATATATATATATATATATATATATATATATCTCACATGAAGTTAACAAATGTTTGACAACATTAATATATTCGTAAATAAAATAATTTAAACAAACAAATTGTAACTTAAAACTGTTTTTTAAAAAAATTGTTGAAGCTGGATAACACAATCATACAATAGAAATAAAAACTGATAACATAAAAAATCAAAATAGCTCAATTGTAAAAACTAAACATGGAGGACAATTTTTAATACTTATCTAAATAGGAAGTAATTTGACTATTAGATAAAAAATCAGGTACGGGGTAGCTCGGAACTTTTTCTCATCACATCGGATTCGCTACATTCAATCTCGCTTCTTTCGTCCTCTCAATATTAATTATATAAAAAGCCCAAATTCATACTGCATGTCACATAAAACATGTCTTCGGACTCGCTTTGCTTTTTCTCAGATAATAATTGCACTAGTTTTATCCCCAGCGGTCACCCAACCCGGAACTGATCTCGTTCGATGTTGCTTAACTTTTAAAAATTAAACTAATGCTGATTATGTTATGAAACTTGGTACATATGTCAGTCTTATATATGACTTCATGTGTGCCAAATCCCAAACGGATCGACAATTGTTTTTTGAATTTTCGAGTCATTATAGCGGGTTAGTGACGTCATCAAAATTATTTTCTGGATTGCACAACTAGATCAAAAGATTATTTCTTCTACCAAGTTTCAGCTTTTTAGCATAAATACACTGGGAGATTTAGGAACGCAGCAGCATTCCGCCCCGCCAGTATTAAAGCTGCCAGTGTATCTTATACTGTGCACAACAAAGTAGGGTTTTTGAGAGTCTGTAGCGTGTAAACGGCTATATGTACATACATAATATTATAATATCTTTAAAGGGCGTGCCTGTATAGATCAAAATAAAAAAATCATCCAAATCGGCCCAGCAGAAGTGGAGAAAAAGAGGTTTGAAAATGGCATTTTTGACGACTTCTTATTTTTCCTGAAGGTTTATTTACGCATCTACAGCCTCAACTACTGAACGGATTTTAATGTATGAGGACTTTTTAGATTTATCTTATGCTCGTGTGCATTCCTACCTTTTAAAATCTCAAATTAGACATTCCAACACTGAACGCGGAGCGAAAAACTAAGCTAACAAACGATAGGTTTATATGTTGACGCACCTAGTGCCTATACTAATGAACGGATTTTAATGAGTGAAGAGTTTTTATATTCGTCTTGTGCTTGTGTGCATTCCTACTTAATATGATATAAAGTTCGATATTCCTACGCTAAACACGGAGCGAAAAACTAAGCTAGCGAACGATTGTTTTATATGTTTACGCACCTACAGCCTAAACTACTAAACACATTATGATGTGTGGGAACTTTTCGAATGTGTCTTATGTCCGTGTGAAGTTCTACCTAATAAAATCTTAAATTCGACACTTCAATGCTAAACACAGAGCTAGAAGCTAAGCTAGTGAACGCTACTTTTATATAAATTGACCCACCTGCACTCTTTACTAATGAATGGATTTTGGATTTGTCTGATGCTTTTTAACATTCTTGTATAAAAACATCTCAAATTCATAATTCCTATACTGTACGCGCCGCAAAAAACAGAACTTAAGAGTGGTATATAGAATACATTTACTGCTTTATCTACAATATGTATCATAAAACAGGAGCCGTACAAATAGTCATGAAATCTTACCAAAAACCACTTACGTGGAAAAAAACTACCCGCCAAGTCTTTATTCTAAAAAAGTAGGGAAATCAACTTTTCTGTCCCGCCAAGTCATGTCCGTTTTGGGTGGAGACGGTCACTTGCGTTTCAAAGTGAAGTTGCTGTAATACTAAAGTGCCTTATTCATTTTCCTGCCTTATAGCATAGTTATTTGTCTGGGAAACCAGAAAAGATCCATACAATGATTATTAGTAGTAGATTGGTCTAGTACTGTCACTATATTCACTTGCTTGCTTGCTTTCTCCTTGCTTATTAAGTGATAATTATAAATCAGTTCATTCTTTTATTACCTCATCAAAATATTTACTGGCCCTCTCAGGATTCCCCAAGGCCCATAAAATAGGTTTGGATAATATAAGGTTTTTTTTCTATGCTGTTGATAATCAGTCTCCCTAAGCCGTTAGGATAGTGCCGGTTGGTTTAAACGTGTGAACCTGAGTACAGATCGTTTTGGGTCCACTTAATCATGACAATGTATCAATTTTATTTGGGCTCGGCAGGACTTAAGAAGAACGAAAGGTAAAGGGAGGTTTTATATTCAAGGGAGAGTGCGCCGTGTTCTGTGCCACGCCCGGCACGGAGCAAGAGAGCTCAGTCTGCTCCAAAACTCATTTTCTGGCACAACGATCCATCTGCCTTTCTAATATCACGTCGATTCGCGCCTTTCGTCCTATCTCAAGTTTAATCTCAATTATCCTTAATCTTAAAATAAATAAAAATAAATGAAAAACTTAATTGGTGTTTAAATTCTTATAATGTTTATAAAAACACAAGTATTTTTGGTGTCGGCTTATAAAGGATTGCAATTATATCTTGGACAAATGGGTTAACGGCCCGTCATGAGAAATTACCTAGTATTATTCCTGGTATTTACATTTATATCGGGTGAGTGTTTTAATCCTATTTATATGAAAAATTATTTAAAAACTATAAATAAAAATAAATACGTAAAGAGTTTCATAATTTATAATTTTATTCTTTATTGCAATTATTATTTATTATTATTAAACAATAATTAAAAGTAAATCAAACTTAATAAATTATTATAATTAATTATATTAAACAAAGAAAAATCTACAGAACAAAAGAAAATCTTTAAAATGTCTAAAATGGGATTAGTTTTGAAGACGTTTTAGTTAATCTAATTCAAAAAGACAAAAATCGTTAGTACTATAGATCTTCAAGGACCTCATTCTTATTCTAAAAACACAATTCTATTAAGTTAAACAAAATTAAAGTAAATTGAAGCATTAACTAAAAATTTTGTTGTAAAGGTAAGGGACCTAGTTTAATTGTGCTAAGTTAGCAGATGAAAGTATCTACTTAGGCACAAGTTTATCAGTGTTTAGTCGGGTTTATTTGATTAGCAAGCCCAGAATACAAATAGTGAATCTCTGGAGGAAAGTTTTTATCCCCACGTGGACGTTATTTTATGCAAACAATGCCTCGGTGTTTTGCCCCATTCACAGTAACATTCTCTTTATTAAACCCTTCTAAATCATTTATCTTTATCGCCTGCATTATTTTATTTTTATCAACAAATCGACTGTTATTAAAATAATATTGAATTAGGATTAAAGTTTCCAATTTAATATAATTAAGAGTTGGTATTAAATTGAATATTTTCTATGATTGATATAATTCTATTTTGTACTTTACGCTTATAATACTAGAAGCGCTATTATTAACAAAGTTTCTTAATCTAAATTGAAAGCTTTGCCCTTTAAAGTTAATTTTAAAAAAATATTAGCGTGTATAAAAATCAAGTACTCGGTACTAAGGGGTGACTCAGCACTTATCACATTCGCTTCGCTCATCATCACCGTTTTGGACTCGCTCATCTAAGAATATAAATGAGTCTGATTTCAGTCTTATAGTTTCGCTCTTTTACTCTGTCTGACTAGTTTCGTTCATTCTCTGACAGAAAAAAAACTAGTTTTCTTTACAGACGTCACCCATCCTTATACTGACCTTGCTCGATGCTGCTTAACACTAATGATCTGACCTACTGTAGATTGAAATAAAAGTTTTTATACTTGGACTGAGACCTCACTCCAGCGATTACTTTTGAGGACTCACATTTTTGAAACAAATCTATTGCTGTTACATATAATTAACTTTAAGTATAGTATAACTTTATATTTTGTACAAAATTTATTTATATGTATTTTTTTGATTTGTATATTAGTTAAATGGAATAAAAGCATACTTACTTACTTGTGTATTACATAAAAAGATACGCTATTGGTAAATTGAACTTATAACTTAGCACATTTAATGATCTTTTTGCATAGAAATGTGCGACAAATGTCTAATAGATACAAACAATTTTCCACTTTTTTAAATGTTTTCGCTGTCATTTATGACGGTTATAGATGCCATAAAAATATCTGCATAGCTGATCTAGACCTAAAAATTGATTTTTGGAACTAAGTTTCAACTTTATAGCTTAAATCTACTGAGTGCTACGATAATAACAGACATACAAACCACTTAGGAGGCCTTCAAAACCCCTGCAACGGATAATTCCAGTGACATCCCGGTTTCGGATTTTTTTTGCAAACAATAATTTTTCTATATACCAGCGGTAAAAATGAGGTAAAAAGTTTTAATGTTATTAATATTAACAGACATAAATATACTTTTCCTTATTTGTGGAAAAGAATTTGAGGACAAGAAACATAGCAAAGAATAACAAGAGAAAGAAAGGAATGGGCAAGAATGGGACAGATTCACAAAAATGTTTGCCTATAAATAATTGTATAAAATAAAAAAAAAGTATAAATGTAAATATCTTTTTATGTATGTTTGTGCGTATGTATGTATTTTTGGGCATGTTCATGGTTAGATAAGCATATATTTATATACATTATATGTTGAAGAAACTTAAGTTATATTTTATTTAGAAATTATTTGATCATAAAACATGAAAAAATAAAAAGTTTAGTACGTTAGGATTCTTATTATATAACCATAAGTTTAATATTATAATGATTGTTAAAATGATTATAGTAAGAATTATTTTTTATAACAGGATCTATTTTATAGTAGGTATCATGCTAATATCAGGAATATATGCACTGTAATTATACTTGTTTTTATTACAGGACCTATTTTATGATAGGTATCATACTAATGTCAGAAATATATGCACTGTAATTATAATTGTTTTTATAACAGGACCTATTTTATAATAGGAATCATGCCAATATCAGGATTATATGCACTGTAATTATAATTGTTTTTATAACAGGACCTATTTTATAATAGGAATCATGCTAATATCAGGATTATATGCACTGTAATTATAATTGTTTTCATAACAGGACCTATTTTATAATAGGAACCATGCTAATGTCAGGAATATATGCACTGTAATTATAATTGTTTTTATAACAGGACCTATTTTATAATAGGTATCATGCTAATATCAGGAATATATACACTGTAATTATAATTGTTTTTATTACAGGACCTATTTTATAATAGGAATCATGCTAATGTCAGGAATATATACACTGTAATTATAATTGTTTTTATAACAGGACCTATTTTATAATAGGTATCACGGCAATGTTAGGTACATTTTATGTTAAAATTATAAATATCTAAGTATTAAGATGTTTCACAAACAAACAATATGTTTAAAAATTTAACTGTTTTGACTTTTACTCTTTACTAGTAATACTATCTCTGCGGATTATGAGGTGTATGCCATGGAGGTATATTATTAGAGGGTGTATACACTATCTCAATAAACGGAGAGGCTTGAAACATCTTCTTGGGGCTCTGTGTAACCTTATTAAAACCTCCTTTAAGAGTAAATAAGGTTATGATAAATCAATCACTGTCGGCTTTTTTACCTATTTAGTGTTTTTATTCGTTATATAAACGTTCTATTATATAAGGCACTAATTTTGTTCTGTTTATTTGATTATAATAATATTTGGAGGTGTTCAGGATCCTTCTTTGATGTTTTAAAATTCAACTAATAGTCTCTCTAGTGATACATTTCTACGCCCACAGCAATGAAGGAGCTTTTATACTAGTGTAATTCTAAGATCATAAACTTATTGTTTTAGAATCTAGTTTTCTTTTAATGTTGATTTAAGTCAATTACACAATCTTCAACCTGTTTAGTTACATTGAAGCAGCTTAATTATTACGATTATTTGATACTACCGAGTTTTGCACAACATTAATGTTGACACAGTTATATTGAGTTAATTATCGTTATTCAAGAAATCAATCCAATAATAACACAATATGTAATCTCATTTTTTAAAAATAAATCAATCAAATAAATATTTCAACTATGAAAATATTGCTGAAATTATTTGAATAAATACACTCGTTTTATGCCCAGCGGTCACCTATCCAGATACTGATCTTGTTCAATTAGTATACCAACATAAACCGTTATACCGATAATAGCTGTATTGTAATAAAGATAGTAATAATAATATAATAATAATGCCCGTTTAGAACCTTGCGGCTCATCAGGGATAAACCCTGCGGGAACCACCTCGGGTGGTAGTAGCAACCGTTACGCTTAAAGTGTATTCTAAAGTTGGCGATAATTTATCTAAACAATAATTTTTATATAAACTGAGAGCGTAACCTGGGGTGCGAACCCCAGACCTCCGTAGTGTCAAAGGTGTGAAGTGTAAAGACTAACGCTCTAACGACCTCGGCCGCGGAGGCGGTAATAAAGATAGTATCTAATATACATATAAAAATAGTATTTAATATAAATATAAAAATAGTATCAAATATAAAAAATATAAAATAGTATCTAATATAAATATAAAAATAGTATTTAATATAATATAAAAAATAGTATCTAATATAAATATAAAAATAGTATTTAATATAAAATATTAAAATAATATTTAAAAAAAAGTAAACCTGTCATTCGGTTGAAAATTGAACTTATGCTCATATAGAAATGAAACTTAGCATATTTGTTGTTCTGCTATATGACTACATGTGGGCGAAATTTAAAATCTATAAAAAACAATTTTCAGTATTTTATAATTTTTTTGTAATTTTCGCTGAATTTGGAAGTCTTTATTAAGGTTTAAAAATATTTTCTGGACATCATAATTAGACCTAAAGATTGATTTTTGTGCCTAGTTTCAACTCTCTAGCATTCACACTGGGAGCTACGTTAATAACAGGAGGCCTTAAAAATAGGTAAACAGATGATTCAGGTGAAAATCCGGTTTCGGATTTTTAGTAAGAACGCAATACCTATTTCATATATATAATACATACATTCATACGTACATACATACATACACACACACAAACAAAATATATATATATATATATATATATATATATATATATATATATACACTAATGAGAAATAGATAAAATGTATATCTTAAATAAACGTAAATTTCAATTTAATATTGTTACTCTTAATATCTCAAAAATTAAAGTAATTAGCGTCTTAGCTTTCGCATCCAGTTTATTTATTTGATTGATCAAAGGTTTAAGTTAAATACTTTAATAATATAAAATAAGAAATCATAACCGAATCAAATAAACCGTCTAATATTATAAACTCGTCAAAATCTGACAAATTTAGCTAAGCTTAAATAATTTTATTTTATAATTAGTCTTTGTTAACAGAGTAAATAAGTTTACTCCTTAGTTTTCATATAAAAATAACAATTTATATTTGAAAATTTACTTTTGAAATTAATTAACTTTTTAACTCAATTTAATATTTTTAAGTATCATCATAAACTTATTAGTTTTAAACCTTTGTTTGCACGAAGATATAAGAGTAAGTTTTGTTTCATACCATTTCCAAATATTATCCTCATCAGTGTGTTTTTACTTTTCCTCATTTATACCGAAGGTATATAGGAAAAGAATTTAGTTGCATTATAAATCCAAATCCAAGATTTCAATTTTTTAACCGTTTTAGATGTTTATACACCTCAAAGTAGCCTTGGCTTTTCATCTTTATACTGTTTTAGCAGAACAATTATGCATTGCGGGTTCGCATATTTTTCAAAGTGCAGTCACTTTTATGATAAAAATAAGACCTCCCAAGAAGTTTTTACAAAGTTGTCTGTCTGTACGTGTGTTTCTTTCTTTTTTATGTAATAACACATACTACTGTATGTGTATAAGTGTGTGAGTTGGTGTGTGTGACTGTGTGTTTGATGGTGAAATTTGGAGTAAAAATCTAATACAATAGTACGTTCACACACACTTCTAAATCCGCGGATCGTATACAGTACGATATCTCAATACGGTAATATTAACTGTATGAACCAAGCGGAGGGAATCCAAACGCATATGCTAGAACTAGGGAGATGGAATCTAAATGGATCCCCCGATACGCTGTATGTACTCGTACCTTTAGAGGCGATCGTATTTAACGGATAACCTTCTTGTCGAACTTTAATTTCATTTAAATATTACCTTTTTAATCAAATAATTTTTGGAATATTATTTTTTTGGGTGACTTTATTATTAAGTAAAGAAATCACAATTTGAATAAATATATTTTTGCTTTAAGCTTTCTCATAACCAAAAGTGAAGTTTCACCATATAAGACGCGATGTTTAGGCGGGATCAATTATCACGTAATCTCACTCCTTCGACTAAACAAATATGTTGCAAGAACCTTATAGTTTTTAATGCGTATGAAATAAGATTACCTGTTAAATACGCTGTGTGTACGTAGTAGTTATCCTAGAGAATTGAAGTGAGCCAGACCAGAGAATAAGTTGGGAAGAGGAGATAAAAAGGATTTGTGGGCAGAAGACATGGCAAAGAGTAGCAAGGGCCACGAGGGAATGGGCAAGAATGACACAGATGAATAAAAATATTTTGTTGTAATAATAATACGAATTTTCATAATATTAAATCATAGCTACTATGTTGTTTAATAATGTCAATTTTAATGTTTGAATGTTTCTTATTATTAAATTATTTATAATATATTTATTAATTATTTTATACTTAAAACAGGTATTTAGATATAAATAAACGATTTATATTTATTTATATTTATAATATAAAATAACAATTAAATAAAAATATAATATTAAATAACAAAAATAAGTACATTTAAAATTTGCACGCATTTCAGTTTTATGAATATAGTAGATATGTTTCAGATGTTAAGAAAAATAAATGTCCATATCAGTCATTATAAAAATTATAATAAATCTTTTCTAAAATCTTTTATAAATCAATTATTAATAAATTAATTAGATTAGGTTTAAGAAACAGTTTAGTTTTAAAATTTCTTTTACAAAATGCTTTTACTTGTGAATTAAATTACTATTTTCAGAATTTTGTTTTAGTTTATTATTTATGTGATAAACTATTTGATTAGTTTATTAGTATATATTTAAGTATCAGGAATACCAATCATTAGTGAGATGTATTTAATTTTTTCCAGCATGTCTCTTTTGTTATTTATGTTTATAATTTGTTATTTGTTATACCCGTAGCAAATTAATTTATAAAAAAAATAAAATTTTGCATGCTATAAAAATTAATTGAAACATAAGAAAAATGAGTAAAGGAAGATATGAAATTGGAAATATAATAAGGAAATATAATATATGACGAGTAATAGGTAATTTATGGGGAAGGATTATTCTAAATAAATAAATGCAGGATGTAGCATCCCAAACCCTGATACGAGAGTAGCACAGCTTATCGCTGACGTTGCATGTTTTTGTTAGAATAAAACGAATTGAAAATCTATTAATTGTATTTTATAACTGCGTATAAATGGTCACTTATTTATTTAATTATTAGTTGCACTGAAAATCCGAATCCGAAAATCCGTCTTAGATGTTTTTAAGACCTCTTAAGCAGTTTTAAAAAGTTGTCTGTTTGTATCAAGGAACTTTTATAAAGGGGAAGGAACATATCAGGCCTTTACAATGTAATAAGATGTCGCCAACCCCCACCACTACTCCTTCGGGCACTCGTAGCACTACTACATCCTTCCTATCGTCAGGTTATAAACATATAGAGTAAAACTTTAGTTCTTTATAATTGTGTAGTAGTGAATTGTACATATGTAATTTTATTCTTACCTTGGTTAAAGATTATAAAGTTATGAATCCTAAGAAAATAAAAATTACTAGAGTTAAAGTCAAATTACAAACTCAAATGCAAGAGTTAAGTTGACAATAAGAGTATTAGACCTTAAACGTGAAAAACACAAACTTTATACGCTTCTCTAGTTCTTTTAAACTCTATATGGGACAAGTTGCCCCATACTCATCTATTTTCCTATAAAACGGTGGCGACACCTTTTTGCCTTTATGCTCCCCCTGTGGTCTGTATGTGTGTTCCTTTCTTTTCTCTGTAATAACAAACACTACTGTATGAGTATAAGTGTGTTTGTGTGAGTGTGTCTGATGATGAAGGTGAAGTAAAAAGCTGATACAATTGTATCCTAGAGAATTGAAGAGAGATCTATTTATTAGATGCACTGAAAACCCGAATCCGAGATTTCACCTTTTTAAACGTTTTAGATGTTTTAAGACCTAAACAGTTTTTACAAATGTGTTTCTTTCTTTTTTCTGTAATAACACACACTACTGTATGTGTATAAGTGTGTCTTTTATCATTGTAGCTCCCAGTTTTCTAGTGGTTGAAAGTGTTAACTTGGTTCACAAATCAATCTCTAGGTCTAGATGTGCAAACCGGGTAATGATTCTTTTAAGAAATCACTGACCGGCTATAATGACTCAGCAAAAATTTCACAAAATTCAATAACTAGAAGTTTTACTCAATTTGATATCGCCACTCATGTATTCATATATATGTGTATAATATATGTGCTATGTTTCATTTTATTATAAGCATAAGTTAAATTTTTATATAATAACTTGAATTCACTTCAAGGATCTTGAATGAAAAGATGACGCATTAAGGAACATTTCTGACCCCATGGAAGTTGTATTAGATAGAGAAGTAGGAGTAAACTTACCTTCCCCATGGTTATAATGAAAACAGGCGCCAAACGCAGGTTATGTACCAAGATTGTCGAGTTTACTTCTCAACTTTTTTCTGTGCTTCTCATGATTGTTACATTAGAGGTTCTTGTAAAGTCATTTGTGCTAATTTAATTTTAAATTTTGAACTATACTTAGCCACTTTAAGCTTGTTATAACCTTCTCAAGCAATAAACAATGGGAAACCATTAAGAGGTAAGTTTGCCTCAAAAATTTAAGACCTGCGCAGTTTATACCAAGCATGTGGAGTTGGTTTTTGACGTGTGTTTCGTGTTAAATTTTCTCTATTTTTTGGTTTTCGATGGGGTCACTTTTTAGTATAGCAAATAGACTTAGTGGGTCATCCCCTTTATTCAAGATCCTTCATTTCTTAAAAAAAAAAAACTTAATAAAAGAAGACTAATCCAATTGAGCTGAAATTCCGAACAAATGTGAATCCCTTTACGTAATAAATAAGTATGAAACGTTTCGTTTTAATACGGCAATTATCTATGATTTTTTGAATCATAAAATTATCATTTAACTTAGCACTGAGAGAGGTCAGTGCTTGGATAGGGGACCACCATAACTTGAAATCATGGAGCGAAGGGAGTCCGAAGTAGAGAGAAAAAGCGTAGCGAATCCGATGTGATAAGGAAAAGTTCTGAGTCACTCCGTACCTGATATTTAAAATTGTATACAATATATATTTTGAGGGTTTATAAAAAATTAATAAAATAAATTGATATTAAAAAAATCTGTTATTTGTTTTGGTGCCAAGAGTTATTTGCCTAAAACTTGACTCGTAGTGGACAGGGATTCAGTTTTGACGTCATAACAATGATTCAAGAACTCTTAAAAAATCACCCACTATAAAAATTAATTTCAAATTAATAAACTAAATTTATGATGAAATGTTATTATTTATAGGATCAGAAATAATAATTGTTTCTTTTAAAAGGGTTAAATTAATTTTCTGAGAAAAAAAATACTGGCGCGGTGGTGCGCATTTCGGGCGAATTTTCTTTGGATGCGTGTTTCCGTGCTTAACAACAATCCTGGTTGGAATGATAATTTTTTATAGTTTTTTTACATTATATAAGTTTATAACTACTAAAAAAATAATTTTGGTGCGGTATTCCGCATGTCGGGCGAATTTCCTTTGTATGCGTGTTTCCGTGCTTAACAACAATCCTCGTTAGAATGATATTTTTTTATAGTTTTTTAAATTATATAAGTTTACAACTAATAAATAAATAATTCTGGCGCGGTGGTCCGCATGTCGGACGAATTTTATTTAGAATGCGTGTTTCCGAGCTTAACAACCCATTTCTTGCTTAAGGTTCCGGTTCATGCTTTAGAACCTAACCAGTTACTCAATTGTCAAGCACTGCTCGTAACTCATCTTGTCTGTATTTTTCAAAGAAAATGCGCATAATTATCCAGTTGGTTATACAATATGTATGGCTCTAAAATTAGCAGTTCGCTCTATATTTGCACTAGTTTAAAGCTTAACTTATCTGTAAGCTTAGTCAGTTATCTTTAAAGGTTTTAGCGCATTTCCTTTGAAAAATATACAATAAGGGAAACTGAATCTGAAACGTGGTCCGAGGTTCAACTCTTGCCATGACGCCTATCCTATTAGGGAATTTTATTCCCAAAGGGAATTCGCTAAAACACCATGTACGATGTACTTGTTTATAATTTAATTTGTTCAAGCTTTTTTATCACCTAGAGTCAACAGAGACAAGTTTAGTTTTTGTTCTTTACTGTTTGGTAGAGGATCAAATCGAAGGTAGAGTAACTTTTACATAGGCAGCCACCAGATTGGAATTTAAATTTTTATTGTGTTTGGCTCTGGAGAACATAATAAAATACAATTTAATACACAATAAAAAAATGAAAACACACGTTAAACAACTTATAAAGTAGGATTAATTACGGAATGACCATTACCTTCCTTCTACTAGCCCTTTTATGGTCCTTTATTACCTAACTATGGTCTTTCTGTCGAAACTATTTTAATAGTGACACAAAATACTATGCGAGAAATACTTAGTAACGTAACAAGGATCATGCTACGTCTGGTAACTGTTTCATCATTCGACATTTGCCATTATTAATGGCTCGACAGAACAGCCAGTAAACAGTATAAGTCACAGTCAAGTAAATTCTCTGATTAGTGGTATTTAACAGAGAGAGTAGTAAGCCTACCTTAGAATATGATGAGACGAGAGGAACTGATGATAAGCAATTACAAGCTTTGTCAATGGAAAAAGTAGTGGCATATCCCAGCTCTTGCGGCATTCGTTGGGATTCAGCAAAGATATCATCACATTGTTACCTGACATTATCTGTAACATATTTCAATATTACTTTTGTTAAATAGGGCAAACAAAAAATTCTATGACATTCTAAAAATATGGGTAGAATACTAAACGATAACCTCATTCATGTTTTAATTTTGGCTTCAAACCTCTTCGTAGTAGTACGAAAGTCTCTAATATTCAATTATTTTTGCTTACAAAAGCCCTATTTTTAATAAATAGGTAAAAACGAGGTAATTAAACTATGAAGCTGTAAAACTATTTTAATAGTGACACAATTTAACTATGCGAGAAATACTTAGTAATGTAACAAGGGTCATGCTACGTTTGGCAGTTACCAGACGTAGCATGATAATGAAACCTCTTATAAAAACGAATAATAAAACAGTTGTTTCATTATTTGACATTTGCCATTATTAATGGCTCGACAAAACAGCCAGTAATCAGTATAAGTCACAGTCAAGTAAACTCTCTGATTAGTGGTATTTGACAGATAGCGGTAAGCCTACGATAGTAAAAACTTCCAAGTTTATTTAGTCATGGGTTCAATCCCAGCATGGGCCTCTGGGATTTTTATGAGAGGGATACAAATTCTGCGTACCACGTTCTTCAGAAGGGACGTAAAGCCGGTGGTCTCGAGCCTGTGCGTTGTCAGGTACTCGTTAAAGATCCCTTACCCTAAATGAAACTGGGCATAGGCAAAATTTAGGACCCTCATAGTAGATTCATTATAATACTATAGTGTGTCTGCCTTGTAGTTTAAAGTGTATGGAGGTTTGTTTTAACAGCCAGGGCACGTGTTGTTCCTAGTTTTCACTAGACTATATGATTCAGTAAAAATGTGTATGATTGCTTGAAAAAGCATGAGAGGAACCAAAGAAATTCACGGCTCTTCTGTCTAGACTAGATGAAATATACCTACACTTGAAATTAAAAGGAGTAGAACACTGTCTTAGGGAGCTGGCAAAAAGGGCCGAACAACGTGGCCTACTTGCCTGGTAGTTACTACCACTCCCCCATATTACTACTACTAAGCCTACCATAGAATATGTTGAGACGAGAGGAACTGATGATAAGTCTTATAACTCTAGCAGCTGGTGGACTCTAAGTGAGGCTAATGAAACAGAGTAGCTAGTAAACTATTTAAGCTTTAAACTAGCCACAAGTGCTGCAATGGTAGAAGTAGAGTGCCTGCATATCAGGCTTGATATACAGGCACTCTAGGTAGAAGTACAGAGGGCTTTGCTTGAAGCTGTATGAACTTGGGGGGTTATCAGTAGAGTGGCTTTAGCAAGGAGAAACACTAAATTGACCTTACGGGTTCAAGCGTAAAAAAACCTTTTATTAAATTTGTTAACAATTAAAATATTCTTTTGTGAACTTCAACATTAACCTTTCCAAAACATATGCATGTTTTGGTATTTTAATGTTGAAAATATTTACTTTACTTTTAAATCGGCACAGGAAAGTGCGGTACTAACTACGAACTAATAAAAAGAGAAACTTTCCACTATCTCTATAAACAAAAAGGTTACATTTGAAAACTTCTTGTTTAATTATAAAATAAAAATAAAGTCGAGCATATTTAAACTCAGCGTCAGCAAATATTTATCTATTGTTACAAAAACCTTTGAGAGGAAAGGTAAAAAATGGAGAAAAAGGCCCGGATATTATTAAGTTTACTTAGCGTTAGAAATGAGCATAAACAGGGCTTTAGAAGAGACGGATGCTAAGAAGGCATCATCCATCTACTTCCAACCCGTTTATATTTCTTGTTCTTACCTTTTTCCTTTTCTTTTAGGCACCTTTTCTTGCTTTATATTGAATACTAGGTGTCCCAAGTGGGCAAAACTATAATCTACCCTTCTACATAACTAAAATGAGTTTTCTGACATCTAAATTGAATTTCAGTTGATTTATTGTCTTGACTTTTTTAACCATTTCGTCTATTTAGTCTTTACTGCTAGACGTCGATACTCGAGTTATAATTATGTTTTGGTAAATGTATGTTTGTGTGTGTTTTGGGGGATAAGTAATGATATACCTGAACTATTTAAAACGTGTCTTTGATTTATTTATATACGTCTTCGAGACGTTTCTTATTGATATTGCAATATATTAGTCCAAAAATGAATACAGAACCCTTTAATTTTAGGTGCTCGCTTGTGTATACTTATACATACATAAATTATATAAGTTATGTTTGGAGAGAATAAACAAGGGCGAAAATAAATTGAAACAAGCTTTTCTGGTTTAAGTCTGTATAATAATCATTTAGAAAGAGTAATAAAACCGAGACCAAAGTTCTAAAACTCCATTTTTTTTAAATAATTTGTTTAAGATAATAAAAAAGCGCTCTGTTTTGTTCTAAAATTCTTAAAAACCATTGATCGCCCCAGCTGGAACAATGCTGTTTCCTGTACTTAAGTTTTAAGTCGTATTAAAGTTGGTGTACAATAAACCATAAAAAGTATGAGATTAGCAATGGGTTTGATCCCTCAACTTTTAGAGGAATAAACGAAGCTAAGTCATAAGCTAACAAAGCCATATAATAATAACTTATTAAATCCTTGGCCAAATTTCATTTCTAACTTCCCTCGACAGTAAATAAGGTTTCTGCACAGAAAAACTCTATAGTCTTGTGATATAATAAACTATAGATAAATGTTGGACACAGGTAACCTTTGAGTAACCGTCACAAATAATTGCCTTATATCCTATCCTTTACTATGCAATTTTTCATATAAACTGACTCATACTAATGGATAATGATATCTAAAATTTAGTTCTATTGATATTAACGTAAGAACATACCATTTAACGCATACATTTTTCCTTAAATATTGAACAAATTTAAACGAATCGAAATTTTGTCAAATCCCCCCTATCGTTACGGCTGTCAGTCAGTGTCCTTATCACCAGTCAGTGCAGCCAACTTCAAGAATTTTGTACAGCTGTCTAATGTCCTAAATATAGTTTTTCTTCTAAAGTCTCAAAAAATATAATCAAATGTGCTACTACACCACATCCAATCACAAACTGCTAGTTAAATTAGTTCTGTAGATTTGGACGTGCTTTTATCGAACTTCAAAATCGTTGCAGTGAACCACACACGTAAAGTGCAACCGGTTAAAGCGTACCGGCTGAATTTCATCACTGGATATGTTATAGAACTTTGTGATACATATAGATATGGGTATTTTTAGCGGATTCTCATCCCGAAACTACAATTATTGAACTAATGCTGATAATGATATGCAACTTGGAAAATTTATTGATCTTAAATATGATTAAATGCGTGTTAAATCACAAATCGATCAATGATTTGTGATCAATATTTTTCCCCGTTTAATGAATTTTCGAGTAATTAATGCCGGTTAATAAAGAACAATTATATATAATGATTGATTTTTGTAATAACCTTTACCACACCAAAAACCAATTTAAAACCAATCAGAAAGTCTTAAAAACATCTAAAATGGGTTCAGGTGAAATTCTAATTTCGATTTTTTTTTGCGAACACGATACTTTTCCAATATACCTGCGGTATAAATGAGAAAAAAGTAATAAGCTTATTTCATCTCCTTCTTCATATGTAATGTAAGCGTAGTTTTAAAGCCAGGTGTAGAATGCGTGACATAAACTTTTTATAGATTTAAGTTAAAACTGATTCTTAAAGTTTTAAGGTACAGCAAAACTTCTAGTGAGATTTTAAGGGGCTCTTTTTAGGTTCATACAAAGAAAGTATTGATTTTGTAAAATAATATATAGTACAATTCCTAATCAAATAGGGCCTTCGGGCCTTGGTCCTATGCGGAGTAAGGTCCGGATATATATATATATATATATATATATATATATATATATATATATATATATATATATATATATATATATATATATATATATATATATATATATATATCCGGACCTTACTCCGCATAGGACCAAGACTCTCGAAAATCAAAATTTGCTTTTGTTTATTTTTTTGTATTATTAAATTATTTAGTCTATATTACTTGACATCATGTTTAAATGCTATTTTATGTGGCGTTCTTAAAGCCAGGGTTCCTAGGATTGAATTTTAGTATCGCCGAACAATTTTTACTTTTCCTCATTTACGAGAAATTCTAAACCGGAAATTCAAAAGAATTATCCGTTTTAGATGTTTTTAAGATTTTATTAGTGGCACTTACTAAGTTGTCTGTCTGTATGGGTGCGTCTGTTACTGCCTGCATGTGTGTGTATTTCTCTGTTAAAACACACAGCAAATACACACACACACAGTTTCAAGAGAGTTGAAACTTGGCACAAAAATCAATCTTTGGGTCTAATTTTGCTTTCCAAAATAAAATTTAAAGTTAAACAAATTTTTGTTTTGATTTCAAAAGTTGTTATAGCTTATTCGGCATCTAGTATTCACTACTTGTAAAAAAGAAACAAGGGCAAGGATGCGGATAGAGTGTAGAGTTGAGGTTGGTATCTTCAAATACAACCTCTACTAGGAATACTCCATACTAGACTTCAATTATTTAAAAATTTATGCTACAATTCCTCCAGTGTATCCCAAAAACTCTAGACAAAATGTCAACTTACATTTATATGAAAGCTTATAAAATATTTATGATACGTGTATATGTTATGGACGGAAATATCGATTTTTACTCATATCATCTGAAACCGTGATTTCGACCATAGTTTGCTTTGGAGTTTCCATTGGTTGCCTTTTGATTCATTTTAGTTCTTTATCAAGTATTTTAATAATTTTTTACATTCCTATAGCCAAATTAGGGGTCTTTAGTCCGCTAAGAAGAAGTTTTTTTTAAACAATCCTTTATTAATAAAGTAAAGTATTATATATATACATATTAGCATACAAAGATAAAGGAATAAGATGCCACACTAAAGAATTGAAAAATTCTGTGCCGTGTAACAGAACAGAATTTAAACAGAATGTAATTTCTGTTCTTTTTTTAAGTTTCTTGTATTGGTTGCTGTTTTGTATTATTTGTTGTTAATAATATAATTTTTTAATACATGATATTTTGCGATGCATCTATCGAATTTTCATCAAGCGAATTCCTTTTTTAACCACTGAATTCTTTTTTTCCCGACTACTTCACATAGGAGGCCCGCTCCTACTTGCCGTGTCCAGTTATTGTACTGGCTGATTAGGATAGTATGCAAACCGTAGTAATACAAATGGTAGGAAACCATTCCCAACTAACCCTTCACATAATATTCCTAAATCTTTTAAGAAAGTCACAAAAAATATAACAATGGAAACAAATATATTACCGAAAGAAAAACTACAGTAAATCTAACTTTTAAATATTTAATGATTTTTATTTCTTGAAATCTTTATGATTTATCTAATTTCTTTTGTTTTAATTTCTTTTACATAAAGTCAAGTTTAATATTATCTTTTTGTTAGTTGCTCTAAAAAGATTAGGAAGGGGAAAGCAAGGTCGAAAGAATTAATTGTTTGCCTCGCTAACTCTAAACAATAATGTTTGCATTGGAAGAAGGAAAGTAAGACTTTCCACCCTTGTGCCGTAAAGCCCTACAATCTTGTCTTTTCTTTAAGTTTTTATCATAATAATTGTTACCTTTCTCCAGTCTAATATTTAATCATATTTTTTTCTTTTCTTCCAATTTATTATTTTTTTACTGTAATTTCTTTTTTTTATATTTTGCGTCTCTTAAATAAGAAAAACAAGTTTAGTTTATTAAAAACAACCTAAGGATTCATGTTTTTTTCAAATTAATTTATTTAGTGTGATACACTAAATAATACAACACACAGTAAATATAAATGATACACTATTGTTTAGAATTATTTAGGATCTTCTAATCAACTTCTTTTAATAGGCTGACAATAGATCAATGCTAATACTATTGTAACTGCCTGCGAATGTAAAAATCTTCTAGCCAAATTCCTTTTATAGGCTGACAATAGATCATGCTAATACTATTATAATTGCCTGCGAATGTGAAGATCTACTAGCAAAATTCCTTTTATAGGCTGACAACTTCCTTCAATAGCTCATCAAAGATGTTCCTTTGATGACCTGAAGGACGATGTTGCATTAAAGTTTATTTAACTAGAATTACTGAAGAATCGACTCTGCTTCTGTAGCAATGGGTTAGCGCAATATTAGTATTTTAATTTTAAGGGTTTGATTAATACTTTAATTGTACAATTTGTTGTAAAACAAATGTTGAATTCTAGGTTAGAATTCAACATTAATAATTACTTCATTCACAAGCGGCGTTTAGCAAGGGGTTAAACCCCGTGTTCGACCCCCTTGGGGGTTTAAGTCCAACTAGCTTGAACACGGGATTCAACCCTCACCTTTTTCAATCAATAGTTTAGAGAGTTTCAGGGTTGAACACCGTGTTCAATCCCGTTCAAACGACATCTGGGGGTTGAACCCAAGGAAGATTGAAACCCCTACCAAACTCCGCGTGTGTAGTGGAAGGATCAAAAAGTATTCTGACGATTGTGGCGTAGCCTGATGTAAGTTGAGATGGCTATCGTTATGATCCAAGATTTTTTTCAAATACATAGTTGGGGTCAAATTATTAGGCACTCGAAACAACCGACCAACTTTACTTTCTTTATTACATATCAATAATGCCTTAAATTTAGGTCTTGGAGCAATTTAAGGAAAGCACGCACATGACAAGACAGCAAAAACAACCATCTTAGGTGTTTCTTGCAGGGACTATGTCATTAAGTTTCCAAAGTAAACTTAAAAGAGAACATTTTTAATTAATTTTATTTTTTCTTCATTTACTCATGAAAGGAAGTTTTTTAATGCAACTTATGTTTCCCAAGTTTCTTTACTAGCTGCTTCTTTTAATTATTTATCTTTATATTTTAAATTAACAGTTCAAATTAAAACAAGTATTCTAAAAATTAAGAGCAAGCAAAGACAAATTCTTTATAAAACAAACGACTTTTAATTATTTTGTACTTTGTCGTTTGTAAAATGAGAGAGAAGTTAAAGAATCTTGTTTAAATAGATCCAATATACCGCTGTAGAGGCCTGTAACAGCTGCGCTGTGAAGTAGCGTCAAAACCGCTCTTGTGAATATTTAACTTGTTTCCTTTATTAGGTTTTTAAGTAATTTTTGCTTCATCATGACCAAAATACTGGAAAGTATTGTAAAAGCAAAAAGTGACACTGTTGTTTTCATCAAATTATAAACATTTATAATCTAATTATCTTAAAATCAAGGAATTGTCTATGATATCCGAATTTTATATAAAGGGTGTTTCATTAGAAAGTCCCTCTATGTTTTTCTCGAAAACTAACAGAGATATCAAAATGTCAAAATCAATTTTCGAGAGTAGATTTTGATCAAAAACAAACTTTAGGGAAAATCCCACTTTTGGGTGCGCTGCGGGTTTCACCTACTTGCTAAGGCTAACTTCTTTGTTTTTAGAGCTGGGTATTGAAAATTTTTTCCTTATTTGCAAAAACTCTAAAAACAAAGAAGAATTGTAAAAAACACATTAAAATCGGACATTTGTCGATTGTGTTATAACAAAAAAACGACTTTTTTTTTTAATTATCATCTCTTTGACCTCAATTCAAAGTTGATAAGGGAAAGGATGGGTAAAAATTGCGTTGTTTTTAAGCTGTTGAGTTAGTCCTTATAAAAAATATCATATCTTTAAATTACGAGTCATGTTGCAACCTTTTAATTTTGGCTAAGAACAATGAGCCCTAATAAAAAAATGGTTGTTTGAGCATAACTCAAAAGCGCATACTAAAAAGAGGATCAATTCTTATAACATACATTATTGATCATTTCTATAATGACTATTTGAGTCCTATTCAGCCCAGTTTTGATCAAAAAAAAATATCCACAAGCTATGCTTCTAAGAATAAATTTTGATCCTATGGCCAAAATAAATAACTTATTACTCTTGCAACATTTTTCCTATGTATACTAATTAGCTAGAAATCAGAGATTGCTAGGTGCCAGTATCTGCATTCTTGATTTTTGATCAAACTGAAAACCCAAAGGTAGTTTTGAAAACTAGACACATACCTCTATCAACTTTACTTCGGGTGCTTTTTACGTTCATCCAGAGTTAAACGTACCCAAGGAAGTTAGCCTCAGCTAGAAGGTAAAACCCGTAACGCAACCAAAAACATGTTATTTTTCAGAAAATTGTTTTCTGAACAAAATCCACTCTAGAAAATTGCATCTCGATATCATAGTTAGTTTCCTGAAAAAAGATAGAGGAACTTTCCCCCGGTATACAAAATAAATGTTTAATTTATACAGACAGTTAAGGTCCAGTATTGGGTGCAATAAGATTTTGCAATAGAAATCACTATGATAATTAACAACTTTGAAAAAAATTGGTGATTACGCAGTTCGCACGAAGAGGTTCTATATATATATATATATATATATAATATATATATATATATATATATATATATATATATATATATATATATATTATATATATATATATATAATATATATATATATATATATATATATATATATATATATATATATATATATATATATATATATATATATATATATATATATATATATATATATATATATATATATATATATATATATATATATATATATATATATATATATGATTGTGCCTGTGTGTGTATCTACAATTGTATGGATTCGTACAAACTTGGCGTATATAGAAACAATATCTTAACATATTCTAAACGGAAACATTTTTTAATTGCAATAAAACCCACCTAATGACGAGCAACCAAAGACGACAAAAGCAATCACGACGACGGTATTTTACTGTCATTAAAAAGCTTTTAATGGTCGGAAAACATAAAAACGGTTGGTACACAAAATTTTAGTAAGGTGTCTTCTTCAAAGATTATATAAACCATTCTTTATAATCTTTTTAATTAGAATATATCTAAATTATGTCTCCTTAGAGGTTTAAAGCAGATATATAAGCTTTGTTACAAAATTACAAATCGTTCCCCTATTATCCATTTAATTAAAATTTATCTAAATTATGTCTCCTTAGAAGTTTAAAGCAGATATATAAGCTTTTTTTACAAAATTATATACTTTTCTCCTATAATCTATTTAAATAAAATACATCTAAATGATGTCTCCTTAGTGATTTGAAGCTGATAAGTAAGCTTTATTACAAAATTACATACCTTTCTCCAAAAATCTATTTAAATAAAATATATCTAATTCTGTCTCTTTTGTGATTTAAACCAGGCAGGTAAAAGCTTTAATACAAAATTACTTACCCTTCTCCTATAATCTATATTAATAAAATACATCTAAATGATGTCTCCTCAGTACTTTGTAATTAATTTTGTCCTTTTTCTTTTATTTGAAAAATATTAATTATATAATTAAAAAAGTTTATTGCGATCTTATAAAAAAGTCATTATAAGGAAAAAAGAGGTTAAAAACCTTATAAAAAGTAAATGATCATACATCATAAGAAATTTTTGTATTAAATCAATATTTAAGTTGGGGCAAGTCTGGGGAGGAAACCATAAGCATTCTTTTTGATATAATGTAACATATTCCTCGTATTTCTTTACTCAAGGATTTTGTAACCGCTTACAATCTGCTGCAGCAGCTCATATGTTTTTATACATGTAAAAGATGGGTTATTTTCCCAGCTTAGACTTTAACATAAATATCTAATCATAGTTTAGTTGAAATTGCGAAGGAATTAAAATTCTTGACGTAAGAAATTATTAGCATTAGTTCAATTTTTTATTAAATGACTTGTGTACGTTTATAAGAATTGTAAAATATAGGAAAATTATATAATCGAGTCGAAATTCAGTATAAGTGTTTATCATCACGTAATAAATAAGTATACCAAGTTTCTTTTCAATATGATAAGAATATCTATGATTTTTGTTTGATCATAAAAGTTAAATTGCGTGGAACGTGGTCAGTGTCTTGATGGGTGGCCGCTGGGAATGAAACGAATGTATTTACTATACATTACGTGTTACAGTAATAAATTTACGCGCGAAGCGAGTCCAAAGTAGGGAGGATGAGCGAAGCGAATCCGATGTGATGAGGAAAAGTTCCGAGGTACCTCGTACCCGATTTTTTCATTAATATATTTTTCATTAATATGTATATAGGAAAAGTATTGTGTTTATCGAGATCACTATTTATACGTCTCTCTATAGCTAAAAGCATTCAGTACAGGTTTACAAATAATAGTTTAATCTTATTAAGTTATTAACCCTACATCAATACAAGCTTTTAAATTGCTTCATTTAGATGTTTATTACTCAAGTAAATATAATGAAAATTATTACATATACAGGATGGAATATTCCATATACACCACCCCGACTAACTTTGCTTCTAATCGAGCTATCGCAAAAATTAGAATCTCCCCCCACTAATTGACTACCATGATTTGAATAAACATTTATTTTTTTGACAATAGAGTATTTGCATTTTTCCAAAAAAAAATGTTTTGCTCATAAAATTATTAAATGTGTTTAAAATATTTATTAAGCTGTAAAAAAAATATTTAATTTAATTTTAAATAGTCGAAATAAGCATTTAAAGAAGAGGAGAGGGGGAATGGGTGAAAGAGTGGGGTGAAAACGGAACGTTTTAAAGGTTGGGTCGTTTAAAGTACAGATGGGAGTTTTAGTTAGTAATATCGTAAGGTCAACAGTTGCTTACAGTTCAATAGAATGTAAAGAAGACTGAAACAAAACAATACCGTGTTCCAGGTAATACAATGCCTAAGGAACGTGATGACTACAGCTGTCAGTATCATCTTGTTGACAGTATAGAATAAACTTATACGACTCGGCAGATACGACCCAAATAGTACTATTAAACAAACATAAATGAGTACATTTATAAACTACTAGATAAATAAAAAAAATGGTACGATCTATGACTCACTACGCGGCAGAAACGACTTAAGTAGCGCTTAAAACTAACATAAATGAAACTATATATTGGTGAGGATGAGGTAGACGTAGGTATATAAAACTAATTAACTGCGTAGGATTTCGCGCTTATTGCTATGAAGAGAAATACCGCTCATGATGACCGGTGTATACATTTGTAGAGCATTGTAGGAATATAATTATACTTAAGCATAAATAAAAAAACGGAAGTCTAGGCAAAGGACTCTAGGAATAAAATATATAATAAAGGAAGTATAAACATAGACAGTAAAAACTTACCAACAAAAAAAATAAAGAGGAAATGAAGAGGAACTTGACAGGAAATATGTTCTACTCGATGAAAGAGTTTTTAAAATGATTTGTGTCATGAAGATGTATATTTGTTTTTCATGATTTTTACTTTTTCTCATTAATACCGTAGGTATATAGGAAAAGTATTGTTTTTTAAAAAAAAAGTGGGATGTCACCCGATTTATACGTTTCAGGTGTTTTTAAAACCTCCTGAGTGGTTTTCGCAAAGTTTTCTATTTGTATGTGTGTGTGTCTGTTATCATCTATTATCGTAGCTCCGTATGCTAGAGAGTTGAAACTTTGTACAAAAATCATTCTACCGCAGTAGCTGTGAAAAATATTTTATTATGACGTCATTAACCCGCAATAATGATTCAGCAAAAATTTCGAAACGTCATACAACGCGGAAAAATGATGCGATCGGATTGAGATTTGACACGCATGTAGTTATATATAAGACTAATATATGTGCTAAGTGTTATCTTACTATCAGCATTAGTTCAATATTTATCAAATGACTTGTGCACTGTTTTTAAATAAATTTAAAAAAATCAGAAAACAATCCAATTGAGTTGAAAAATACATTTATGACTAGTTCGATTTATATTAAATGACTTGGGCACGTTTTTTAAAAAAAATTAACAATTAGAAAATGGTCCATTTGAGTTGACATTTAGTACAAGTTTATATTAGTATATAATAAATAAGTACACTAAGTTTCGTTTTAATACGACAAGTATATCCATGATTTTTGTGGGATCATAAAAGTTATGCAGCATTGAGCGAAGTCAGTGCTGTGTAGGTGACTGCTGTGAATGAAACGGATGCATTTACTATCTGAGGACGAGCGCTACGAGTCTGAAGAGATGCTGCAGTATAAATTTGTAGAATTGTATAACCTGAGGACGACAGAAGCGAGTCCGAATCAGAGAGGATGAGCGCAGCGAATTCGATGTAATGAGGAAAAGTTCTGAGGTACCCCGTACCCGATTTTTTTACCTTTGCTTTAGAATAATTATTACTTATGGAAATAAAATTTATTCATATTCTTATTGTGAACTCTTCTATGATGTCCTACATCCCTGAAGGTGCCTCCCACAGTGACAGCGAAACTTCTTCATCTACATTGACGCGGTCACCATTGGAAGACCTACATCTTCATAAATGAAACAACTAGAGAAATTAATGAAATAAATGAAACTACGATTTATCACTGAAAAGCTCGATCTATGACTCAAGTAACACTATTAAACCAACATAAATTATAGAGGACTTAAAAGTTTCTCTTCAAAACACATCCATCATTTTCAAATTAAACCGATATCCAAAAACAAGTCCTTGAAAGTGTTTTAAAACTAAATTGATAGATTACCAAGCCAAGTGCACTCCTGAATTCTATCCTGAAAAAATTAATAACTCATTGGCTAGTGCTTAGTGCGTTCTATGGTTAATCCTTGATATTGCTCGCTAATTTTGTTTACTTTATTGCTGAGGCGGTAAAGGGAGACTGTTAAAGGGTTTTGCATATTAACGACTTTCCAAGGAACAACTAAGCTTATTGTGTCTATTTTATAGTTTAATACTATAGAGGGACCTTGACACTAGACCTCTCGGAGCTTTACAGTAATTAAAAATTAGTTAAAATGTAAAGAAATTGTTTTATTCATTAGTTTTGTACCAAGATAAAATGAAATAAAAAACCTTTTTAGGGTTTTCGTCCGCTTAGAGTACACACCCAATGTGAACTGCAACTTCAATATTTTTCGCTGGCCAGTATGCTCAAATGGTTGATTACAATTTGTATAAAATCATGATTACGAAACAGTAATAGTGTTTTTATTTGTCCTCTTTTACATCGTAGATATTATGATACATCTAAAGATATGTGAAAAGTAATAACGATAAAAACATATATAGTCCAAGAGCCAGGCCTAATAAATGTGACTCATTTTGTACTACTTCAAACCAAGTTCAACGCTGAACAATGTTTGTATCAGTTTAAAATCCGACACCTACGTAGTCCTAAATGAGTCGAACAAATACTCTAATTACTTCATGTTATGTTTGAATATCAGAGTTAGACATTTGTTTATCGAATGACAAACGCTCAGTCACCCCAAAAAAAAACTACAAGATTTTCAGTCCACTCAATTGAATGACCATTGAGTCCCCCCCCCCCCTTTAGAAAATCACCTCACCCTTCCATGTCCCCCTCACAAGCTCATTTTTAGCGAATTTTCTTTGAGAGTTTGTCCTAAATCCGTTTCAGAGGTCCCTAATCATGAAATAATACGTTTCGCGAAACTTACGAATTTATACGTTTCGAATTTTTCAAAGAAAATACCCTAAAAGTAGAATAAAATGAGCTTTAAATGCTCAGTTTTTAATATACGGGTGTTTCATATAAAGTGTCCTCCAAAGAAGGAGGTGGTAGTACTCAAAGTGAACAAAAAAAACCTACAATATAAACCCCGATCTCCAACCGTTTACCCACAAGGTCAAATTTAATATTTTTAAAAATTATTTGACCTCGCATCATAAAATCGTTAATAGCTTCAAGCTAGAAAAATAAAATTGGTTTCGTTAGAAAGTTGAGTTAATTTCCTAAAGAAAGAACCATTAATTATGTTAAATATTTTGGAACTACAGTTAAAAAATTTGCATGAAAAATGTTTTTTTTTTGCAAAATTTGAATTTTATGAAAATTCAATATTTGTGCTAGACGTCAATTCTATAGTTGCTTGAAGTTTAAAAAACTGATAATTTTTGGCACTTTAGCATATCTCTATTTTTAAAAATATTAAATTTGACCTTGAGGGAAAAAGGTTGGAGATCGGGGTTTATATTATGGTAAATTTTTTGTTCACCTTGAGAAGTATTATCACCTCCTTCTTTGGTGAACACTTTATATGACACACCCTGTATATTGATAAATTGAGTAAAGATTAGATTGATAAGCTAGAAAGCACGCATTTTAAAGAAAATTCGCCTGGCTTGCGGAAAAAATTCGCGCCAGAAGTTTTTCCTTTTAAAAATTCACAAAAACAACCCAGATGCCTTAAAAATAGATAATTGGGTTGAAATCTCGGTTTAAAGTTTTAAAGGGAGAATATAATTTTTCTATATACCTGTCTATACGCCCCTACCAATTAGTAGAGAAGGAACATTTTAAATAAATATACATATTTGACTGAATCCCAGTCTATATGAAAATAGCTTTCACTGACGACTCAATCGTTTTTACTTTAAAATCTTGTTTTGCTATTAGTCCTCGTTCATGCACTACCCAATCTCATACAATTCTTTGGATTCATTTACAAAATGAACACATTAATAAACATCATGGCGTGAAATGACAAAAAAGAGCTCTCTGATGTTCTAAATATAATTTACGAGGATATCAAAGTAAATAAATGATGGTTATAGGTATAACGTGTGGAGCTAAAGCATTTTTGAAACACCCCTGTATACCGGTATAATAAATATGTAGGAAAAGGGTTCGCCCCAAACGCAACATACTTTTACTTAAATTTTCATAACAAAAAATGTATATAGAGGCTGGAAAATGTTAAGCGTAATCCTCGCAGCCATACCTCAAGCAACTAGACCAGGAAGTTAACATGAATTTGTTTAAATTATAAATATGAGACTAAAGGTGTAAAAAGATACTTTTTGTCGCATAAGCTGGTTTGACGTATATCAAATTTATCTAAAATGATAAAACCCAAAACCAGCCCCCCAATCCTTATCTTCCCACTACTAACAAGTGGCTAAAAAAAGGTTTGCTAGCAGTAGTGCTCATAATTAGATTGAGATATTTAAAACAAACCTTTCTATAATTATTTATATAAGCGAAAACATTTGAAACTGCTTAATCAGATCAATAAAGGTGAAATATAAAGGAAAATATTAAACTACATTTTGCGATGCCAATGGCATCGATGGGCGCTAATAGATTTGTAATTTTCGACGCTTAAAATATTATTAGAACTTGTAAACAACATCAAGCATGTAGAATTTATCTAATGGCTTCGCACCATAGGTATTACTGCCAAAAATTATTTATTAGTACCGCATTTAAGCTACGTCCACTTAGAGAGGACCCGCCTCTCCAAGAGGAAGGCCCCCCGGTCGATTCTACTTGGCCTCTAGATCCCAAATAACAGAATGTATACTACATGAATGTTCTTGAATCAACAACATTTTTAAGTATAATATTATTAGCTTAACATAAATGAGTACTTTTATAGACTACTAGATGCAAAATAACCATTTATTTATTTATAAGAATCACAGAATTTATAAGAAGCATTCCTGAAGGCTTCGCCTCAGGAATGCTTTGGTTTCCTTAGCTTTCGCCTTAGGAACCAACTAACTGCTCAGGAATAATAGCATTCTTTACTCTTTGGTTTACTACTTTGGTGCATAAATAATTATTAATTTATATATTTTACGTTTAATTCGATTAGCTTAAGTTGTCACTGTGATTCTTTTTAGCGTATTTTCTTTGGAAAAATTTGGATAGGCGTCATGGTGGGATTCAAACCTTGGACCACGACACAAATCCGTTTCAGAGGTCCCTGATCACGAAAAAATCTTTTGTACGGATAATTATTTCAAAAATCAACCTGGGCGAGGACACAAACCCTATTGAAAACCAGGTTTTTGTGACGTCATTAAATTGGTTTGCTGAATTTCGAGTAGAATGTCGTATCTATGAATTTTTGGGCACTGAATCGAATAAAACCGGCTCTCGAAAACCTAATATACGGCCGCTAAACTACATTTTTCATGTTATGAATAATAGTGGTCCGTAGAGTCGTTACGAGCACTCAGCCAGGGTACTTAGGTTCGAATCCTGGTAGAGACGATAATTTTTTATTATTATTTTCTATTATATAAGTTAATATGTACAAAATAATTTTGGCACGGCCGTCCGCATGTTGCGCGAATTTCCTTTGGAATTCGTGTTTCCGTGCTTAATAATCCAGTAAGGGTCCGATTTATTCATTATAACATAAGTACTTACTCAATTATCAAGCACTACTAGTACTATTAACTCATTTTTCTGTATTTTTCAAAGGAAATGCGCTAAAACCATTAAAGAATCAAACCATAAAACCAACTGAGCATTAAACTAGTGCAAATAATGGTGTCCGCAGCTAATTTTTGAAGAGGCATAGTTTTGTATAATTGACAGGATAATTATTCGCATTTCTTTTGAAAAATACAAAATAAATTAGTTACTATTAGTGCTTAATAATTGAGTAACTGCTTATGTTTTAAAGAATAAACCGGTTTCTTAAGCAACCCATGGATTGTCAAGCACGGAAATACGCATTCCAAAAAGAAAATTCACCCGACCTGCGGACCAACGCGCCAAAATTTATATATTATTTATTCTTATTATTGTATGTCTCTTGTCGTATGATTAATATAATTTTTTTGTAATATTTTCTCTTTTAAATACCTTTTTAGTATTAGTCGCCTTTAAGATATATTAGAAGTATAACAAAACATATTATTAATCTAATTATTATAATTTAATTAATATTAAATTTCAATATAATTATAATTATATTTTATATATTTATATTAATTGTAATTATATTTTAATTTCATAGTTTATAGTTATAATGAATGATAGAATGAATGAATGAATGAACCTTTTATTTGAACATTAAAACATTTATAGATTTACAAATTTTGTTTACATATTTACACTAAAAACAAAGTTCAAAATCAGCCTTAGCTGAGGTTTTTGGAAACACATTACGTTTCGTTATTTTTACAGCTTCCATATTTTATATTTTATTAATTTATAAATGTTAAAAAAGTTATTTTATAATTTGTTATATAATATAACACACACTATGTGCATATTGCATATTTATTTATTTTAATCAATTTTTCTATTTGATTACTTAATTAGAAATATATACTTATTTTACTTTTAATTATTAAAACTAATACTATAATTATTTATTTATTTTATTTTATTTTATTTTTTATTTTTTTTACATGATTATATATGCACTAAAATATATATCTATGTTAACTATAATAACAATAACATAATACCTATATATAATAATAGTAATAATCTATATTTATTTTAATATTCTACACAATCTCTGTATAATGATGTATAAAAAGTATATCATTATTATTATCATTTTTTAAACAATATATATATATATATAATATATATATATATATATATATATATAACATATATATCACATATACATATACATATATATACATACATACATACATATATTATATATTATATATATATATATATATATATATATATATATAATATAAATATATATAATACATACACACACACACATACACATACAACACATTACACCTAACATATAAACACATATGCATTATATACATACATATAGTTATAATCAAATACATATTAATTTAAATATAAAATACAATTTCTTTATAAATTTTTTTCATGAAAATTCATTCAAATATTGTTTTTTTAATTTTGCAAATCTTGCAGTTTTTTTGTAAGTTGATTTTTTAGGAGTCTAATTTTTTCAAATCACTAGTTTATTCAAAGAATTGAGAATAATTGTATTTAATCTTTTACAATTACAATTACATTATATTTGTATTTGTTTATTCTTTTTTATTGTTTTTGATTTACATTTATTGCTAATTCATAAAATTGTATAATTATTTTTTACTTTCTGTATTTTGTATTAATCTTATTTTTATGAGTTTTTTATTAATAATTCATTGTAAATTGGGCTCGAACCCATCTTTGTGTAAATAAATATATAAATACCTGACTACTCATGCATTACTGTAGAAATAACCCTATTTTGGGTAGCAAAAGCTAAAAACGACTTAATGTCGCAGTGTATGCTTTTTATACCTACCTTCCAGTCAAAATAAAAAGGGCTTAAATACCCTGACAAATAAAAACAGCGTTCCTAAGATTTTTCCTGACATAAGTATATTAAAAGGTAACAAATTTTCCTTATATAATAAAGGCACAAAAAGTCTAACATTTCTTATGATTTATTTCTCTCCAATTTGGTGAGTTTGTAAAGAAAGTTTTTATTAGTTTTTTATACGAATCTTATCTGTTAGTCAGAGTTGTCCGCTTCTCAGCCAATTTGTTTCTAATTCTCTCTCCCTGGAAAATTTATTTTCTATGCATATTTTATGTCTAGCGAACCTTTATAAGAAGTATTTTTATAACCTCACTTATCTTTTAGAATAGAGCTGTGTAATAGGAAAAATGTGACTCCTTCCCTTATAAGTTTTCTTATTTAATGTCTTAGTGTCAATAAAGAAAAAAATTACTTTATCTACTCCGTTGTAAGCTTCATATACAATCTCGTTAACTTACTGTAAATTAAATTTACCTTCCTAGTCAGTGTAAGTAGCAGGAAATCGCATAGGCAGACAAAAGTCAGATTGACATTAGAATTGGTTAAATAGAGAATCACACTGGGAATGGTGCAAGGATCTTTAATAAAGGTGATGAGGCGATAACAGAATTTTAATGACCCCATGAACGTTTTATGAGATAGATAAATAAGTGCATACTTAAGTTTCTCAAGCAAGGTAGCAGTAAAAAGCGCGAAACGTAGGTTATGTAAAGATAAGACGAGTTCATCTTATATTTATTTATTGATTATATAAATACATAATAAATTATATATAAATACAACCATAGTCTCTAAACAGCTAAGAGCAAATAACATTGGAGTACTCAATTCATAATAATAAAAAAGAACATGCCACAATGTAACAACAATTAATCAGTACAAAAATAAAATAATAAAATACTTCATAATTAAGCCAAAAAATTATTGGAAAAACTAGGTGAAAAAAATGTTAAAGACTAGATTATGATAAGTTAAAAGGAACGTAAAATAAATACTATTAATTTTAAAAAGACAATAAAATTACTAGATCAGTTGAAATATAAATAAATAAGCTGGTTAAACTTAATGGTGATCACTTGAAATAAAGGGGATAACGGATGCTGGATAAGGAGAGTACTTTAGGACACTTAGTGGGAGAGTTGCAGGAGAAACAAGAGGACAGGTGGGATTAGTATTCCTTATATAAAGAGTACGACCAGCTCGTCGTCCTGGCGGCAGTACAGTGATCAGATTCCTGTTCAGTGTTCAGGTCCTGAACTGGTGAACAGATTGTCTTTCCAGACAAACTGTTCAACAAGAACAGAACCTCGTGAGTTGTTCTCCTTTTATACAAGGGATCAAGGGATAAACGTTTACACAAAGATTCATTCTTGTAATACACACGTTGATACATATACCTACAACAACTTATTCTAATAACATTTTTCTAGACTTTCTCAACCTCGCTAGACATAGTTGACCCAAAAGTATTCCAAACTGGAACAACATACTCGAGAATAGGACGGACAAGAGATTTATAAAGCATGACAAAACAATCAAGAGAAAGAACGGAAGCAATACGTCGTATCAAGCCAAGCCGCTGATTAGCCTTACTAACCATAGAGTCAAACTGATCGCCGAACCTGAGCTTGTGGTCAATTATAATGCCAAGATCTCTTACTAAGAAGACACGAGGGATAGGGAAGCCACTTAGGAGATATGAAAGTGAATAGGTGAGGAAGATCGAGAAAAAGTAATAACTTGACATTTGCCTGAAGAGAGTTCCATATTGTTACCGTTTGCCCATTTATGGATACGGTCAATGTCCGACTAAAGGAGAAGACTGGAAAAAGAATTGGTTATTGGAAATGAGATTTCCAATAACCAAGAAGTTATTGGAAATCTTCCAATAACAGTTTTTTCATCTGCAAAAACTCTACGATAGAATATACTAGATTGTCAGGAAGGTCATTTATGAAAATGCTTAACAGCATAAGGCCTAAAATAGACCCTTGATGGGCTCCGGAAGAAGCAGTATAACAATAGGAAGTGTAGAAACCGAGACAGACAGAACAGGTACGGGTGGTTAAATAGGAGCGAAACTAACGGATAAGAGAAGGGTGCAGGTTTAAGGATTCAAGTTAATATCCAATTCAAGTTAAAAAGGAAACAAAATTTGTTTCCTTAAAGTCGGAGCATATTAAAACATTATATTAATTAATATTGCATATTATATTCCATTGCTTATTAAAATGATCTTATGTATTGCAATATCTGTTTGTATTAGTTGACTAGTAGTAGACGTAGATAAAATTTAATACTCAACAGAGATTAAATATTTCAGCTCCCGTATTATCTTGCACGGCAGAGCCTCAGGAGCAAAAAATAAGTAACCTAACTTGGCAAGCCTCAGTTAAACTAGCTAACTAGTTTATCTCTCTTGGCCTATCGGCCTCAGGAGCTAATTAGATTTCTTCCTTCGGCTTTGCCTTAACTTTAAACTTCTTATAGTTAAAACGTTCTTCTATATTGAAGATTTAGGTCTTCCGGTGGTGACCGCGTCAATGTTGATGAAGAATCCGACGTTTCGCTTCCACTGTGGGAGGCATCTTCAGGGATGTACATCATGGACATGATGTATTTCTATCCATGATGTCCTACATCCCTGAAGATGCCTCCCACAGTGGAAGCGAAACGTCGGATTCTTCATCAACATTGACGCGGTCACCACCGGAAGACCTAAATCTTCATGACAATAACCGCGGAAGCCTACGCAGTTTAAGTTCTTCTATATTGCAAAAATGACTGTAACGAAATTCTTTTAACATCATATTTCATGTAGATGGAATACCTTCTATTAAACTAGTTTGTAAATTTAGTTTGCTTGACTTAGTAATTTAATTTTTCAGTGTAATTGTTTGTAGTCACTGAGGATGACCTCTTTAGATCGAAAGCGGCTCTGTTATAGTGCGTACTGCTAATTTTAGAGGTATAGTTTTGTATAACCAACTAGATAATTGGTTGGTCCCTACTCTAGTTTAGGCTAATAAATAGAATAAGGAATAAAAGTTGTGTCAAACATCTCTCATTTGAAAATTAGTTTTAACAAGCAAAACATGCATTTTGTTAAAAAAATCTATTCAAAGATTCCCGTGTAAAAGAATAGGTAGTTCAAATATCAAGCAAAATAAAGACTTAAAGAATAAATTTAAATAAAAAGAGTTATAACACATAAATGGATTCTTACAAAAATATTTTTTATTAAATTCTCTTTCAAAGAATTTAAGCTAGGAGAATTGACTAAAGATGTACAGACTAAGAAAATTTACATACACTTACTAAGCTAATTTAAAAATATATGAACTCAAAAGCTCAATCTGATAATCCCAAAGGGAATCCAGTCTCCTGAATTTTTTTTGCTTTTTCAATCCCGCTAAAGAAGTTGTTAATATTTTTCTCTCTTGTCGATTTTTCATTACGCTAATGCATACATTTTTTATATAGTACTTGTGTATTCCCTTTTAAGATATAATAAATTATAATGGTGTTTATAAAATATTATTATACAACAATTTAATCCCCAGCTTATTGACGAGTGAGTAAAATGTTATAAAATTAAAGTGTGATCTATTGAACAAGTATATTTACTGATGCTTTGAGTATTTTCTTTGGAAGGTTTCAATGGAATTTGGTAATTTTGTTGTATAGAGAAACTTCTTATAGAATTTTACAGCAATAGAGTTTTATACATCAACAACAAAACATTGTTGTTTCTTGAATAACGCTATTACAAGTCATTGTAAGGGGCATTCTACCGCAATATATTCACTGATATAACTTTATTAGTTGATACTTTGAGTGTTGCCCCGCCTCCTGGTGATGGTGTTGTCAACTTTGTCACTTAATATTTTTAAATACAAAAAACTCAAAGCTAAAATTGCAAATACATTACCAAATTAATTAAATTAATAAATAAATAAATTATTTAAATAAACGTTAAATGTAAAATAAGTGATAAACATTTTTAATAAAAATATAAAAATTTTATTTAAAATTCTCGTTACAAGAGGCCTGGGTCTGTAAAATCCGTCGTGCAAATCTGTGACGAAATTTATATTTCAAAATCCTCTTCTAACCTCTAAATTTGACTCTACCGCATGTTGTTGGGTGTGGTAGCATCGCGCCCTTAGTAAAGCTGCTCTTAGTCGCTACGTGACCTCCCAGTGGTCACTTCGTTGCTATATTACTCTTGTAATATGGCCATTTAGTTTCCTCTTAAATGGCCATTGGTCTTAAGGATAGCAAATTTTTAAATTAAATAAAGTATTGCCCAATCGTCTTAGTAGCATATTTTTAATTAAAGCAGGTATCGTTCAATTCTGTATGCCCTTAACTTTAAAGAACAACACTTTTCTCCAAGCTCCTTTTTAAATTTAAAAGACTTTATGACTACAAACAATAGGCCTGAGTTGGTTCATAACACCTCTGTGCTAAGTTTCTTTCTCATTACAAAGTTATCGTGATACACACACACACACACACACACACACCACACACACACACACACACACACACCACACACACCACACACACACACACACACACAATGATATATATATATATATATATATATATATAATATATATATATATATATATATATATATAATATTAAACCTTACGAATGAATCAGGATAAGGCTTATAAAAACACACTCACTTCTCTCGTGCCAACGTTTTGAGCATGAAGAGCCAGATATAAGTATATATATAATATATATATATATATATATATATATATATATATATATATATATATATATATATATATATATATATATATATATATATATATATATATATATATATATATATATAATATATATATATATATATATATATATATATATATATATATATATATAGGACCCGTTGAATCGATTCTTTCCTTCCTTCATCGCTTTCTGACAACCTCATTATGAAAATAAATACTCCTAACCAAAATGACAACTTAACAGAAAAGTATCTTACTTTTCAAATATAATAGGTTAACTTTAATAAAAATTAACTTTAAAACCAATACTTTTTTTAATAGATAAGTGAAATGGTACTTATTTCTACGCCCAAGTCCTTTAGCGTTAACAGGGAGAGTCTTGATGGCTTCGAGCCAGCAGAGATTAAATTATTTTTTTTTTAAATAAAGGAGGTTCCCACTTGGACTGGAATGGGGCCAGGAAAAAAATTGTAAACCTTTTATTTTATTTTTTTTTCTATGTTAATGCTCGCAGGACTTGGCGGGTTACCAGAGTATGATTTTTACTGATTATATCGAAGTTGGCGGGAGTGCTTTAAAACTACTAAGTATAGGATATGGAAGGAAAGGGGGATATACAAGGAATAGATTTGTTATGGCGTCATGATAAAGAGACAAAACTTAGTCACCTGTTGTCTTACTGAAAAACTTGTCCATTTTAATCTCCATTACTTTGCATTTATTTCATAATTCTACAACTCCAATTTATTCCGCATTATTAACTTACAAAAGATCTTCATTAGTGAACGTAATGGACGGATTCATGTTTCATTGGTGAACTTAATTATGCGAGCATTGTTACCAATAAACAGTTCCTATAATATTGAATGAGTCGTATACGTATTTTAAACAAATTGTAAAAAATCAATAAATAATTTAGTTGAATTTAATTGAGTTGAAATTTGGTAAAAGTATGTCCTTTTATGTAATAAATAAGAATACTAAGTTTCGTTTCAATGCGGCAAGTATATATACGGTTTATTTTGAATCTTAAGTGTCATCAAGCGAGGTCAGTGCCTGAATGGACAACCGCTGGGAATAAAACGAATTTACTGTCTGAGGACGTGTTTTAGCATAAATTTGCCAATTTGCATACTCTAAGGACAAGCACAGAAAGTCCGAAGCAGCTAGGATGAGCGTAGTGAATACGATGTGATAAGTAAAAGTTAGTTCCAAGGTATCCTGTACCTGATTTGTTTGTGTCGACTCTGTTTCCATGTTAAACTTTTAACTATTTTGACTTAATCTAGCCTTTACAAATAATAGTTTTTGACCAAGGTTGTAACTTAGTTTCTATGATAATAAATAATGCCCCTAAAATGAACAATGCCTAGGTTGTAACTTAGTTCTATGATAATAAAATAATGCCCCTAAAATATAATGCCTAGGTTGTACTTAGTTTCTATGATAATAAATAATGCCCCTACAATGAATAATGCCTAGGGTGTAACTTAGTTTCTAAGATAATAAATAATGCCCCTACAATGAATAATGCCTAGGTTGTAACTAAGTTTCTATGATAATAAATAATGCCCCTAAAATGAATAATGCCTAACTAAATGAATAATGCCCCTAAAATGAATAATGCCTTGGTTGTTACTTAGTTTCTATGATAATAAATAATGTTCCTACAATGAATAATGCCTAGGTTGTAACTTTGTTTCTATAATAATAAATAATGCCCCTACAATGAATAATACCTAGGTTGTAACTTTGTTTCTATGTTTATAAATAATGCCCCTACAATGAGCAGTGCCTAGGTTGTAACTTGGTTTATATGTTAGTAAATAATGCCCCTTCAATAAATAATGCCTAGGTTGTAACTTGGTTTCTATGATAATAAATAATGCCCCTACAATGAATAATGCCTAGGTTGTAACTAAGTTTCTATGATAATAAATAATGCCCCTTCAATGAATAATGCCTAGGTTGTAACTTGGTTTCTATGATAATAAATAATGCCCCTACAATGAATAATACCTAGGTTGTAACTTTGTTTCTATGTTTATAAATAATGCCCCTACAATGAATAATGCCTAGGTTGTAACTTTGTTTCTATAATAATAAATAATGCCCCTACAATGAATAATACCTAGGTTGTAACTTTGTTTCTATGTTTATAAAGAATGCCCCTACAATGAATAATGCCTAGGTTGTAACTTGGTTTCTATGATAATAAATAATGTCCCTAACAATAAATAATGTTTATGTTGTAAGAACCAGCGTGAAAAGTAGAATTGACGTCTGCGTATATTTAAGCATGAAACACACAAATATTTACTTTTCCTGCCGTTTTAATAGATGTTATTATGACTGTGATTTGGAAGTCAAACTCTTTAAGTGAAAAAGCGCGCTTTGACGAGGAAATAAAAGTTAATGACGTTTCGTTTCTAATTTTGGAAACATCTTCAGGGGACGTCAAACATCATGATGTAACTCCTAATCATGCACTTTGTAGCCCATGTTTCAGAGTGCTTGGCTTCACAGAAATTCACTTGATTCGTTAGCTTCCAATTCCATACGATCAAATCAATTGATCAAAGTTGCCTCTCCATGATTCGTATAGGTCCCTTAAAGTTTGTTTACGCTAGAGTGCCTGCATATCATAATAATACGAATGTAAAACTTGAACTTGATAGCTCATTGTGAGCGTGCAACATTCTAGATCACAAATATAAACATCTTCGGTAAAGAAACTAACTATTATTTTTCTAATGAAACTATTAAAAAAATTACAAAAGACAACATTTCTCCACAAGCCGCCATGCAATGAATGAATCGGTTTGTGTGTTATCAAAGCTTTCTCTTGCCTTAAAGTATAGAGGCCAGGACTTTTCCTTCCGTCCCTTATAGCACCGTTAAACAAAAGTTAATTTTAATTAAACTGTATAAAATAAAATTGTTACATTGAAAAAAAACATTTAACTTTCGTCATATAAAATTTGAAGGGACCTTATTAAAACAATTTGTACAATCCATTCTTCGTTATCTTCTTCTTTCTATATTATTAAATGTCGGACAAATCGAATTTGCGTTCCAATGACCTTGAGAATGGACTAATCATTTTTGAGTACCCAGTTGTCTCCACTCTGATATACAGGCACTCTAATTTACACTACCTATTTATCCAAAAATACCTTAAAGTCTACTAAAAATAGAACCAAAATAAACAAATCTGACAGGGGTCAACTTTATTTAAATCTGTGTGTACACGGTCTTACTACAGTTCTCCCACATTAAGTCCATGCCTCGTTGGTTCTTTAAAGGTTACAACTGATGTACTTTTTAACATTTTAATAGAAAACAACATAAAGTTGTAAGATAGAGGCAAAAATACTGGTGCTATTGTTTTATTTACCTTTGAAGTTGGCAGTTTATACAGCAAGTAACAAAGGAAATTGGCTTGCGGCTACCCACGCTTGGAATTTATTTTATACGTTTGCTTCAGTTAAACTGGATAAATATTTTTACTTTAAATTTATTTAAAAGGTTTCTTTATCTCAAGCATGTATTATTTATAGACATAAAAAAGAAAACATCAAGCAAAGCAGCCTCTTTTAGGTTTGTGTTGGAGCGGGAAACCCTTGAATTTTCTTAAATATCGCCCTCAAAGCACGATAAAATTTATTATATATGACTCCGTTTGTGTAAAAAAATAATTAGTTTGTATTCATGAATACACAATGAAGAGAAATATTGCTAATTCATTCAAGAATAGTGCACATACACGATACGAGAAAGATGTACATAAATACGTTTAGACACATTTGCCGATAACACAAAAGTAGGACTGTCACATAACTTTAGAATAAAAACGATTTCTCTTTTTAAGAGCTGTTGGAGTAAATCTTGGTAATGTTATGTTTTAAAATCATTCAGCATGACTCGGTGCTCGGATAGAAAATAGAAGAGAAAGAAAGGAAAAAGATTTATAAGTTACATGGAGCAAACTAAGTAGGAAATACGCATGTACCTATCCCATTATTTCCACATGTATCCCTCTAGATAACGCGTTTACGAAAAATTCAAAAAGATGAATATTACGACTGCTCGTATAAAATTTTTTTTTTGGCTAAAACTCTTTCCTTATTCTAAACCGGGGTTTGGAGAGAAACAATAGGCTGCAATACCGGACGGCTTTTTCGCCGTATTAACGCTGTAAAGCCTTCTTTTCACAACACCATGGGGTTTAAATCCCGGTCCGTACATAGGACTCGTGTTGAAAATCTTTACTTATACCTCCCAGGATTAGTAAGTATACAATAATATGTGGCTTTGGTTAAAACCTACCGAAAACCCAATTTTTTTATACTCCTCCCTATTTACTCAGTGTGTGTTAATGTAAATACACGTTTGAATTATCCCTCCTTTTCCCGACTGAGGTAGAATTCGAAAAGCAAATTACAGAACTACACAATTTACAACGTTGCTTTCTACTCTTAAATATTTAAATCCCATAAAATCTGTGGTGGCTTTCAACACAAGTACGATTTAGTGTGTTTATCCGTCGTGTCCCTTTTATCCAGTCAATTTTTTAGCAAATTTTCAAAATTAATTCTGAAAAAAAGCATTGATTGCTTGTATTTATAAGGTAAACACTATTATCTCAACCTCCCAACAATTATAAGCAATAATTTATCTCCATTATAGGGCATCACGTGAAATTGCTTTTAAAATTATTTAATTTTTAACATTGTTTTACATTTTAATTCACTTGTTTAATTCCCCTTTGACATGAAGCTTTTAGAAACAAAGTTGGAAGGGTTTAAAACTAAGTCAATGATAAAATTGGTTAATTAGAACAATTATTTGATATTTCACAATTAACAAAATCAATAATATAAATATAAAATAATAAATGAAACAATTGGTTGTTTTTTATGAATATTTTTTTTTATTATATAAATAGCATACAACATTTTTATTCATAGAGATATTATTACTAGAGGGGACTATTACAATAGTCTCAGTAATAATATCTCTATGAAGGTGTATTTAATAAATACTAAAAATTAAATAAATATTGAAAATTCGCTAAAAATTGACTGGAATATGGATAAACACACTGAAACGTACTTGTGTTGAAAGCTACCACAACTTTTATAAGATTTAAATATTTAAAAGCTCTGTGGAAAAGGGTTGAGGAAGGTTACTTTAGCTATGTGTCAAAATTCATCCAACATCCATGTCGGATGAAATTTGACACATTACAAAAATAAACCTTTCAGAACACTTTAAATTATTATTACCATAAAGATATATACTAAAGGGGACATAGCGTATCAAAATGCTTTCAATGCATTTTGATAAGCCTGAAACATCATTTTGGGGCTCTCAGGGGCTCTGCTTAACCCCCATCGATTGAAACCTCAATTGATGAGGTTTTTTTTTAAGAGGTTCCTAAAAATGATTGACCTTTTTTATTGTAATTAGCACCTAAATTTTGTTTTCACTTATACAAAAATTTCTTTTAAGTCATTGATACCTCTTAAGTTATTAATGACAGATAACATACGCAATAACTATTGGGGTATATGGGAATTAATCGGCTTTCTAAACGTGTTAAGTTTAGAAAACAAATGCTAAATAAATGATTATGTTCCGGCCTTATTGTGGCCTGCACAGCTCTTGTTAGGAAAAGGCATCCCAACCCACGTATGATATTGGTTCTAAGTTTTTGTTTATTATAGGTAATTATTGGATATTGGATATTAAGGGTTCTTAATATTAGTTCGGGTATTTAGAACAACGTGGTCTGGATTGTTACTTAGCTTACATCAAAACGGACTTATTTAACTAATTGTTGGCCTAACATTGACTGAACGGCAGAGATCGCATGAACAATTCCTCATTGACCGTACTTGGAAGGTTATTTAAGGTTCAATTTATTTTGAGTATTGAGGAAAAGAAAGAAATATTGTTTTTACAAAAAAAAGGAAAAAAGATGTTTGGCTGTAGGAAAGTGTTTGGCTGGCCGAGACAAGATGTATTGAGGTCGATCTGCTGTATATATAAGGGTCCTCTTTTAGATTCAATGTATTTTTCAGAAAATTTGTGGCTATGTTGACTGCCATGGCGCCAGCAGAAAACCATTGAAAATCGTTCAATATTGCAAATTACATAAATAACGAATAACAACGAGACATGTATTTCTGTTACATTTTCTTTGCTTTAATTTATAATGGCTTTACCTTTAATGTTAAAATTTGAGTAATTTTTTTATATTTTGTTTTAAAGTATAGAACAGAGATAAATATTAGAATAGTTTTGTTAAGGGTCGGAATAAAAAAAATCGAATGCGGGATATTTTGGAACTTTTTCTTATCACATCGGATTCGCTACGCTCATCCTTCCTGCTTCAGGCTCGCTCCACTTGTCCTCAGAATATACATGTTGCTTAGTATGTCGCGTTAAATATTTAATATTTAGTTTTTACACGTTTCCTTTGAGACTTCAAAAATATTGTGTGACATATTGTAATGCTATTACTCAAGTTATGAAGCAAAAATCGCGGAAACTTAAGCAAGACATGGAGTTTAAGGCGCGGAAGCACACATTTCAAATTTTCCCGGGATCCCAAACTAATTTAGTAGTTTTAAACCTCTGGATTTCAAATCTTAAATTTACTTTGACATTGCGTACTTTGAATTCTCGTATCGACTTTCTCATTTAACCTACAGCCCCAAAAGCATTAGAAACGATAACCAAGTCGATTTTTTTTGTAATTGCGAATTACATAAATAACCAATAACAACGAGACATGTATTCGTGTTACATCTTCTTTGCTTTAATTTATAATGGCTTTACCTTTAATGTTAAAATTTGTGTAACGTTATTTTTTTTTTTTTTAAATGTATAGAATAGAGATAAATATAAGAATCGTTTTGTGAAGGATCAGAATAGTCAAAAAATCGGATACGGGGTACCTCGGAACTTTTCCTTATAACATCGGATTCGCTACGCTCATCCTCTCAATTTCGGACTCGATTCGTTCGTCCTCAATTCGCCAAAAATAAATCTTATTTAGGTATAAATCTTACACTTATTGATTTATGATTTTTCAAATTGTTAAGAGATTAATGTCACTTTTTTCAAAGTAACATTCGTTTTAAACTTACTTACATGAAAGAGTAAACAAATCTTTGGAAACCATTACATGTGTAGCCTGACAACTGAATGTTGCCAAATTCAGAACTAGGAAAAACTTTCTTTGAAAAGGTGTTGGCAATCCTACCTCATTTCCGACTCAAATATAGGACCGGACGCCAAAAATTATTAGATATACTTTAAATGTTCTCTATGTTATTAACGTTATTAACATAAAAATAAATCTTACATGCTAGGAAATGTTCGTAAATTACGATCTAAAAATGTTTTTCAGTGTTACCAACACGGATATAAAAATAACCCATTAAAAAACTAAAGGTTATCAGAGGTTAATGAGGAGCTCTTATCACGATACGAAAAGAAGGGAGTGAACTGAACATATAAGCTTTGATATTTCTCATAATTAAAGAGAAAGTTTCATCTCTAACACGCACACTAACACGCACACTAACACCAACCTCATACACACACATGTAACCTGAAGTACTCCATAACGTCCTTTTTAACCTTCTCGATGAAAACTTACTCAATCGAGTAAACTTAATTAATTGGGACTGTTATTCAATAAGTATTCATAGATGTTTAAAACGTATTTTATACTTGGTATCGATGTTAATTTTTAGCTCTTTCATTTATCAAACTTATCACTAAAGTTAAGACCGCCATATAAAATACGTTAATATTTATACGCGTATACTCTTGGATTATCTCTCTCGCATTACCTCTTATGCATTTACATGCGGCACAGATGCGCATTGTTGGTTATTATTAACACAAACCCGCTGTTACCTATCGTTAATTTTTGACAATTACATTTATATTATCAATTTTACTTTTCAAGTTTATAATTGTTCTGCCGTTTTAACAATCACAAGAATCAACTTACAGTAACAGGAGTAAAAGGATATATAAGAAGAGTCGGATCCGCATTATCCTGAAATATTTCCTTTTCTATTATATATATATATATATATATATAGAAGAATCATAGTTATATATATCATTAGTTATCATAGTTAATTCTAGCTAGTTAATATATAAAACTAGCTATATATATATATATATATATATATATATAATATATAATATATATATATATATATATATATATATATATATAATATATATATATATATATATATATATATATATATATATATATATATATATATATATATAATATATATATATATACCCCCGTAAGCTGACGGTGTATACTATTCGAAAGAAACACCAGCTCCTGTCAGCACACCTAGCTGGGATAAGGATTCGAACACAATAAAAGATAAAAGATTTGGTTAAACAAAATTCTAATATGTAACTGTATAGATTTGTTTGTTTTTTTTATTTGATTTTATTAATACAACTACATTTTTCAATATAACAAGTATTAGTGAGAGGGGGATATGGTGGCGTGATTTGGCGGGAAGGAGAAGATATCCAATGATATCACTCAGGCGTGTAAGGGGGAGGGAGGTTAATTAATTAATTTAGCAGGTCTCTAGGCCACTGCCGCTTTAGGCGTCTAGGAGGATTATCAGGGATAGTTCTGGAGGAAAGGATTTGGATCAAGGGATTGTAGTGATCTGTTAAGGATTCGTGGAAGGATTTATAACGGGATTTGCAATAGTCGCGGACAAATGGAACATTAAGGTCTGAGTGAAGGGTGAGGTTAGAAACGAAGAAGGGAGCGTTTGTGATGGTTCTTAGGACTCTGGACTGGAGGATTTGGAGGCGGTTAGAGTTGGAAGGTTTGGTGCTACCCCAGACTTCCGAACCGTAGGCCCAAGCTGGCTTGAGAATAGTATTATAGATTCGAAGTTATTATTTAGTGTTAGCTTGGACCGACGGTCTAGAAGTCTAAGAAGTAGTTTAAAACGTCGAGTAACGTCAGTTCGTTTGGTCTTCGTATGGTGTGCCCACGTCAGTCTTCTGTCGAGGTGTAACCCAAGGTAACGGACAGTGGAGGATTGAGGAATGATGCCTTGGTTAAGGGTGACTGGAGGACAAGTACTATGACGAAGAGCAAAGGTTACTGTATAAGGTAACTGTAAAGGTAACTGTATAGAAATCACAAAAAAAAACAAAGAAAATTGTTCATTCTAAAGTAACTCCGTGATTCGTTTTGATTACCACTTATTCCCTACCGCCAAAAATTGTTTCCTCACTTCAAACCACCCCTGACAAAATTTGACAAATTCGTCTAAAAACCTTTTAGTTATCTGTCTGTAAAAAAATGATCTGTATTCCACTTTACAAATTCTGTTAGCTTATGTGAAGCAGGACCTGGATTTTATTTAATGTTTAGACGTTGAAATGAGTTGAGTACGTATTTTTACTTAATGTTGCCTTTTCCAAAACTCTGTTCGATTGTATTCTTGCGTTTGCTTCCTGTCATACTATATATACCAAGTCTACTATTAAGCCTTATGATTAACATCTTTGCCCTTGTGACCCAATATGCCACAATTTTCAAATTTTAACAATCACATTTAATTGAGTAATAAAATAACAAATAATTGTCACGAGTATTAGAGGTTGGAAAGTTTAGAGGGTTGAAAAAGATTGATAGAGACCCTGTGATAGCTAACTAGCTAGAATTAACTATGATAACTAATGATCTCCCACAATTATATTGTGTCAACTATTCATGTTTTGCAAAACTCGGTATTATCAAATAATGTATGTTTTGCTTGCCCAGCATGATGGCGGTTAGAGAGCACCGATCCTCTCTCGTAAATACTTCACATTATATTCTTCGGAATTTTAATATGTGGTCAGGGTAAATTCAGGCTCTCTCGGCGCCCTTATGAGTTAGACGTATCAAAAGAGAGTGGGACATAACATTAAATCGAGCCATCAATGATGTCGAATTTCGAATGATGGAACAGTTCCCAGATGTAACATTGCATTTTGCTTGTTACATGTCTTAGGTGTCTCCAGCACAATTATGCTGTGTCATTTATTCATGTTTTGCAAAACTCGGTTGTATCAAATGATATATAAAATTATTCGCCGGCGCGACGAATGGTATTCGGTTAATATTAAACTAGTTCTTTGAGATTATTTGGTTCATACGTAATAAATGAATACATGTTTGGGGAATTTTGCCCTATCAAGTTATTCAACCTGAACAATATCAGGTAGATTCCACTATGCTGGAATTATTAATTAAAGATCTTTTTATTACACATACTATATATATAAACTAATAGCATAATCCGGGCTGTGAAAACTGGCCCTCCGAGTCCAAAATTAAGTGCTTATACAATCGCAGACACAATGACAGACATACTTTTTAATTATTTTTGGAAAAATTACGAGAAAGACGAAAGTTTTTTTTTCACTTTCTTCTTGTTATTTATATCAATAAAATATTTTCAGACTAACTTTTATCTCCTAAGTTAACTTTTTAACCAAGTTCTTGGAGTAAGTTAGTAATATGCTTTAACTTGTTATATTTAATAAGCATTTTACAAGTTGATAATCCGTGGGAAGAGTATAAGTGGTAAATTTTTTATAGCTCAGTGAGTTTATAAAGTTACAAAATGTAAGTGAATTTGACAGTAAAACATAAGAAGTTACAAGAGGGCTTAGCGCCCTTAAAAATAATATGCTCTTTCTGAGTTTACAAGATTATGTTGCTTGTTATCGTTTTGGATACTTTTCTGTGCTAAGATACGAAGATTGAACTCAAAGAAAGGTTCTTGCTTTCATAGCGGGTGGACCACACTCCAGTACCGGCAAATGGTGGCATCAAATATTTTCGGTAGCAAATTATATCAGAAATTAATAGATAGAGATTAATTAGTTAGTCTTGTCAAACGTTGCCTAAAAAATAATGTAAAAAATGTTACCTTAACACTCTTAGCCGCTGAGTCGCCTTAACTTTAGTTAGACTGAATCTGAGTCGAGTTTCACTGCTCATGATGTATTAAAACTGCAGCAGTGTTTTCGAATTGTTTGTTGCTAAGTTTCACTAGCTACCTATAAATCCTCTGGCAACTCCAAAGATAGAAATAAGATGGCAGACCTGTACAGAAAATGATTGCTAATTATAGCTAGAGTTAATTAGTGAGCTAGTTACCAGTGAACACAGCCGTAAAAAGGTATGAAAGAATCGGGTGGAAAACTATCGGGGATGATATGGTTTACCATACTTGTTAATTTTTGTATGAGTATTTTCCTCGGCATTTCGCCTGTTGCAAAACTTAGTTAACACGCAAGACAAGCCTCGGGTTTTAAATAAGTTGGATCCCCTTTTGTTCGACCCCAATTAAGAAAAAACTATTTTCTGTTCATGTTCTGTGAATATCTATTGAATACAAGAAAACTAAATACTAAATATTATGAGGAGAGTTTGCCCTACCTACAGTTTTAGTTTTCCATCCTAAAAATATTGGCTTACTGCGTGTGCCCCCCCCCCCCACCGGAATCATTCTTAAAGCTCTGTTTCTTTTAGCCAAATTTCAAGGAAAAAATAGCTAATGTGATAAGGGTCATGTTATAGAGGGGAAGGAGACTCTATACAAAACGACTCTACGAAACTTGACCTTATATGGCCATTTTGTGTGAAATAGTTATGACGTCAATAATCCACAAAAATGGCACAGCAAAACTACATTGCCAATCGATAAATTATCCAGCTGAAACTTAATATACACTAACTACTATATAAGACAACCAAAAAGATTTAGTACAATTAATATTTTAAGTATTAGTTTTATAATTAAAACTAATGTAATCAACGATGTAATCATCGTTTGGCACATAGTTATATGTTAAATAATCACATATTTCGATTAATACTTTTGGTAATCAATTAATCAGCAATTTCAATACTGATGTGACAGATTGCTAGGGGATAGTAATTATAAAGCCCTGAAAGTACCAGGTCGATGTAAAGGTCGCAAAACGGCCCTTAGTGCCGACTCCCGGGTCTTCTTGTTTTTAAAATGTTTGCATTTGTTGTGTTATAGCAAAATGTATTGATAAAAGCTAAGATTATAATTGGGCCTTTGAACCACTATAAGTAATGACTTCTTTACGACCTTGGCTATAAAGGTAGTCTACTTTAAAATAAAATTAAATAGGTATAAAATGATAGAAGTTCTCAAAAGTAGAATGTAGAAGAGTGAACAGATAGTACAAAGCTATTGTACTGCATTTACTCTCTCGGATAGAATCTAAAGAGAAGTTTTCACTCTCAAAGTCTTTTTTGTGTACATGAAAAGAAATAATAATTGATTTTTTAAGAGTTCTACTAAAAGTCTGTCTCTTTTGTGACTAAAGGACTCTTGACCGTCGACAGCAAGGGGGTTTCCATTGTAATATGTCTACCAAAGCGGTTTATCCACTTTACTTTGAACTTGATCATATAGATATTTCAAATACACACTCCAGGATAGAAGGATTTTTTATTTAAAAAAACCTTGTTATAAATTTCCTTTAACAAGTAAAGTTTGTAGTTGAATCGGATATTTTGCGAGGTTATTATTCAGTGGTTGGTTATTTGATGTCTTTCTTTTCCAGCGGAAAAATCAATTTGTTACTGATACGGGTCCTTTAACATTCCACCCTTTGTGACCCCTCCAACTTTAAAAAATATTAATTTAACTTCATTTACGTTTCACTAAACATTTTATTTCCAGTGAAATTTTTATCGTCAGGTTTCTCCGAACCAAATAAATCATTTTTTGTTCCCCTGATGGCTACACTGGGAATGATACAGACACATTTACTTATTCACAAACATTTTCCTTTCCTGCCAATTTAGACTTTTTTTATCTCTTTATTGAAGATAACATATACCTTCTTGCTGCTATAAATAACAATACGAAAATTCGACTTTACTGAAATCGAATTTTAGAGTTATTTCACAACTGTTTAAACGACTTCATTTGTGCTTCTTGTTCAATTACCTCTGGGATTTACAATTAGGACAAATGGCTACACTTTGTTAAACTATATTAATGCTATTATGTCGTGGCTCTTCAAACATACTCACGCGGTATATTTTTAAAGGTTTTGTTCACACGGACGTCCGGCAGAGGATTCAACTCCGTGTTCAATTCCCTTGGGGGTTCGACCCTAACTGTTCACACGTAATTTTTTAACTTATAGTTTAGACTCTGTCCCAATAAAAAAGTTTTAGGGTTGAACCCCCGTGTTCAATCCCGTCCACACGACAACTGTTAAGGGGGTTGCACTCCCTAAGGAGTTGAACTCGAGGTTGAATCCCCTGCCATACTACGCGTGTGAACGATGTAAATATATGGCTCCCTACTTAAATATTTTAAAAGTGATACTATAATCTTTTGCACGTATTTAGAACTAAGTTTGTGCAAACTATGAGATTTCAGCGCATTCCCTTTAAAATAATTCTGTCGTGGAGGTCCGCAAGCCTGGCGAATTTCTTTTGAAATGCTTGCCCTCTTACTTAACAATCCATTTCTTGTTTAAGTTTTTACTTTATGCTCTATAACCAAATTAGTTGCTTCACTACTTGTTAATATCCTTTTTTGATTTTTCTAAAGAACGTTAAAACGTTTTGGATATTATCATAAAATAAGCTTTTCAATAGTATGAATAATTCTGTGTACACATTTTGGAATAACGACTAAAGACTATAGTTTTGTATAATCTTAAGGATTAATTAACGCATTTGCTTTAAAAAATCACGAAAATTAAGTAAATAGTAGTAAAGCAACTGCTTAGCTTATGCTTAGAAGCATAAACTAAAAACTTAAGCAAGATACACGGTAATAAGGCGAAGCGCAAGAGGAGTGTACGAATACATCTCCACAATGTTGATTTATTAAATCTAATCAAAACAGGCTTTCAACCTAAACTGCCTTCATCAATGACGGAGTGAAGAATTTGTAGATGTGGATGAGTCTTATGATATCATGACTACAACTTCTCTAAGACTCAACTTCTTCTCTCTTGCACTGATGATGACCATAATGATTGAAAGACGTCATAATGGTATAGTCTCAGTCATGATATCATAAGACTCGCCTATATCACATCTATATATCTCACATCTATATATTCTTCTCTCCGGCACTGATGATGACCATTTAGGTTGAAAGCAGGTTTTTATTAGATTTAATAAATTAACATTGTGGAGACGCTTTTGATATTGATTACTAAGCAAGAAATGGATGTTACGTTGGAATCTTTATTCAAACACTATACACTTCTTCAGACCAGTGTGTTGGAATATGTTGAAATCTCAATGCCAACATATCTAACATTTAAATAACGTACATGTTGGAACACTACGTTGCAATCTCTATTCTAACATAGATTTTCACTTTATCTTTGATTTTAACCAAGTTTAAATCAATTAAACGAATTTCCTTTAGCTTGTAGACAGCTTTCAAGCAGTCGTATTTTATTATTTTTAATCAAAATTTAATTAAATATTTCCTTATTTGGTAAAATAATATTATGCACATTAAATATTATTATTAAAAAATCGGATACATGGTACCTCCTAAACTTTTTCTCGTGCTCAGAATATACAAGTCGTTAAATTTATACTACAATCCCTCATGGGACTCGCTTCTCTCGTCCTAACATAGTAAATACATCCGTTTCATTCCCAGCGGCCATCCAGGCACTGACCAAGCACGATGCTGTTTAACTTTTATGATTCAAAATAAATAATGGATATACTTATCGTATTGAAACGAAACTTAGTGTATTTATTTATTATGTGAAGGTATACACTTGTACTGAATTTCAACTCAATAAGATTAGTTTTCGATTTTATACAATTTAGTAAAAAACGTACACAAGTATAATCTAATTAAAATTGAACTAGAACTGATAATGAGATGAAACTGAGCGCATATGTTAGTCTTATATATAGCTAGATGTCTGTCAAATCTCAATTCGATCGCAACATTTTTTCGCATTTATGAATTTTCGAAATTTTTGCTGAATACTTATTGCGGGTTAATGACGTCATAAAAATATTTTCCGAATAGCCCAAATACAGCTATAGACAAATTTTTGTTCATAGTTATAACTCTAGCATAAATGCACTGGGGGCTACGATGATAAAAGACAGGCTAACACACACAATTACACATACTCAAACAGACAACTTTGAAAAAACCTTCTGAAAGCCTTAAAAACACGAGCAATTCCGGTGGCAACTCAGTTTCGGATTTTTTTGAAAGCACAATACTTTTCCTATATACCTAAGGTATAAATAAGGAAAAAAAATATTCAAAGCAAACCGCAATAGTACTTATTTCCCCATAATAGGAATAAAATACATAAAATTTAATAAAATCTTTTCTTTTGGTTCACCAGAATATTTAAGAGAAACTAAACATGAAACATAAAAAATGCCACGATAAAATATAAAAGTAATATAAGCATGAAATAGAATTTTTTAAATATCAAGGAGCACTTGAGGAATGATAAAGCTTGCATAACTTGTCTTCTGGTTATATTTATTCTCACATTTCATCCCCTTTATCACGGATTTATTAATAATAAATTGAAATCGAAGCTAAATAGAGTTTAGACAAGAGGAGTGTTAAGTGATCTCTTTCAGGCGTTAAACAATATTGTATACTGAAGATACTTGATTATCTTCATTGTATTTACCAGGTGCGATGCGTAAAAGGCACTTAACAAGTCGAGAGTACTTAAAAGTGCTTGTTTTATCTTCTTTTCCGTTTCTTTTATTTACGCTTTTTTCCCTTTTTATAATGCCTCGTTGTATTTTTCTTTTCAGTATGTTTTTTTATTGTTTTGTTGTGAACACTTAGTGTTTTAAGCCTTAGTTTGGATATTATTATATTATGCGCTCTACATTTTAAGCGAATTTTATCGTAGGAGAATTAATAAAGCAGTTTTTTTATGAAATTGTGTTAATTTTTATTTATTTTTTATATTTCCTTTTTTAATTTATTTCCATTTATCTTTTTTTACTTGTGACGGGATGCCGCGATCACATTAACATGACAGATCAGAAGGGGGGGGGGGGGGGTAATACGGGGATAACTTAGTGGCTTCCTTTAGGCAGACAGACTATAGGCAGACCCTGAACCCAACACTGTTGACAGAACACTATCTTCGCGCGTGTGGACCCTCGGTAGTGGATAAACACTAGAGTGAGGGCCCAGCCTTTAGGTAGCTGATTGGATAATTTTGGTGCCAAACAAAAAAAAAAAGAGTTTTGCCGCTTAGAAGTGTTGTTATAAGTTGGTATAGTCAACATGTTTTGAGCATTTCTCCCTGTTCTCCCTGTGTTGTAATTAAGACGTACATATTCTTTTTCAAAATCAAAACAGTTTATTAAAACCATCTTTTTATGCAATATGTCAAGAGGGAAAACTTCAATATCTTTGAAACACTCTTCCATATCGTAACGTCTTAGTTTACGCAGGCAAATCTTTATAATTCGCTTTTGCATAATTTCTAAAGGCTCTAAATTTGTGGAGTCAGCTGAACCGAAGGGACACAAACCATACGTTAAAAAACCATACGTTAGCAAAGACTGAACCAGACCATAATATACTAGTTTTAAAGTGTTTAGCTTAGCGAAACATCTAAACACTACAAAAAAGTAAACTACAGTATATCGTTTAGTTTAAAAATTCCCAAGGTCATAAGTATTTTGGGGATAGACCAATCAGAGAAGCCGCTGCCAACCTCTCACTTAAAAAGAGAAAAAAAATCCCTACCACAAGGGATAATAATACAAAGTTAAAAAAGGGCTCGCTTCGCTCGCTAGATAGCGTATATTTATAAAAATACATAGTGAAAAAGGCTCACTTCGCACGCTAGATTGCTTATATTTATAAAAAAATAAGTAAGAAAGGCTCGCTACGCTTGCTAGATTGTGTAGATTTATGTTAATGCATAGTAAAAAAGGCTCGCTTCGCTCGCTTAATTGCGTATATTTATAATGATAAATATATATATTTTATAATGATACATTCTTATAGAAGGCTCGCTTCGCTCGCTAGATTGCTTAATACAAAGTTAAAAAAAGGCTCGCTTCGCTCGCTAGATTGCGTAATATTAATGCATAGTAAAAAAGGCTCGCTTCGCTCGCTAGATAGCTTATATTTATAAAAATATAGTAAAAAGGCTCGCTTCGCTCGCTTTTTTGCGTATATTTATAATAATATATAGAAAAAGAAACTAGACGTTGTAGCGAGCCATTTGGTTAACACTTCTAGTATAGTGTATATTACTGTGTAGGTAGGTATTTGAGTATATCTAGTGAGAGAGGTGGGGAGTAATACTCTTGCGTCTCCAGCAACCAATAAGCGAGAGGGGCTCGTCTCTATAGAATGGATATTTCTTATCATTATACTATTTATGACCGTCAATCTAATATCAAATTATTTTTTTAAATGCTTAATCTCTTGCACCTACTTTTTTAAAAATATTTTGATTTATTCTTCAAGAAATCAAGCTGTGTCTTCATTTATTGATTCAAAGTAAAATAATAGAGACAAAAGATAGAAGTCAACAGAAATCAAGCTGTGTCTTCATTTATTGATTCTGTGTCTTACTTTATTGATTCAAAGTAAAATAATAGAGACAAAAGATAGAAGTCAACAGAAATCAAGCTGTGTCTTCATTTATTGATCTGTGTCTTACTTTATTGATTCAAAGTAAAATAATAGAGACAAAAGATAGAAGTCAACAGAAATCAAGCTGTGTCTTCATTTATTGATTCAAAGTAAAATAATAGAGATATAACGATAGATGTCATCAGACATAGAACTATAATATAATATGAAGTACTGTTTAATTTAAATTAAAATACAATAAAACAGAGAAAGAAGAAAACAATTGACTTGAGTTCTATACAATTTAATTACTTTAAATTTATTAACTCTATACAAAAAGATACAAAAAATACATTAACACACACAAATTGAAGATTTAGACGAACACGATGATTAATTTATTAATATGAATCTTAAAATTTAATATCAATTTATTAATCAATTACGGTCTTAATTAAAATAAATAATGCTTTACGAGGTATAATAAGGGAAGAACTGTAAAATCTGAAGGGGTAGAATAGAAAGACCTTGTAGTTGACGAGGTGGGGGAAGTGAAATCGAATATCCCCATCTCACTGCGAGCTGAAACAAAATATAAGTGTTAACCAAATGGCTCGCTACAACGTCTAGTGAAAAAGAAGGCTCGCTTCGCTCGCTAGATTGCGTTGATTTATATTCATGCATAGTAAAAGAAGACTCGCTTCGCTCGCTAGATTGCGTAGATTTATATTGATGCAAGTAAAAAAGGCTCGCTTCGCTCGCTAGATTGCGTATATTTATAATAATACATAGAAAAGAAAGCTCGCTTCGCTCGCTAGATTGCTTATATTTAATATTTATGCATTGCAAAAAAGGCTCGCTTCGCTTGCTATATAGCTTATATTTATAATAATACAAAGTTAAAAATAGGCTCGCTTCGCTCGCTAGATTGCTTATATTTATAATAAAATATATTGTATTTTATATTGTATTGTAATTTTTTCCCTACGCTGTAGGGAAAAAACCTTCTTCCCGGCAATCGTTCGCTTTGTTTGTGGTTCTTCTTTTGTTTACATCGTTTGGAAAACTACTTTCAAATTGATCTTAAAAATTATATTTTAAAATAAAACTACACAAAAGAAATGTAAATAAACATCGCCAAGAAAATACGGGTAAAATAACCTGATTTGTTTACATACTTTTTTCACGCTCCCTTCTTGCAGGGATTTTTGTTTCTTAAGAATCAGTGGTGTCTAAACTGACCTGTCAAGATTTTTCAACTAAACGATAGACTGCAATTTACGTATTTTAGACACTAAATTATTGATTTGAGGTTTCCAAGATAAATTTTGGTCTATTAGTACTCCTAAGTATTTCATATAAGTACTTTCACTCTCTCTATGTAAGTATCTCTCTGTAATGTAGCAGTATGCTGCTTACTGAAGTAATACGAAGAACTGATACAAATCAGCAGCTATGTGACAACAGCTCCTAGCGCCGACGCCGTGCGCACAACGCGTCCTGTGCGTTGTGCAGAATGACGACGCGTCCTGTTTAAAGCACAAAAGGACTTTAAACAGGACTTTTCCACATAAGTCATGTTTAAAGAGAAAATATAGAATAGGTTCTTCTTATCGTTAAAGCCCATTGGTCCATACAGACGTTTGCCTCCATTAATTTTAGACTTTTATTTAAATAGTACTATACAACTTGTTGCTTATTACTTAACAAATGTTACTTTGTTTTCTAGCCCGAGTTAAAGGAATAAATGATGTGAAGGACAATGGTGCGAAAGAAAAAGAAGATGGAACCGGTAACGAGTTGGAGCTTTCCTCGCTAAGGGGACCCTACTTCGATCGCTCCATCTCTAAGAATATAACAGCGCTTGTTGGACGCAATGCATATCTATTCTGTCGGGTTCGCAATCTCGGAAACAAAACGGTAAGTAAATCTTCATTTGAATTTTTACGTTTCCTTTCTTACTCAAAGGGTGTAAAGGAAAAGTTCTTTGTTTGTTTAAAATCGTATTTAACCGGAATTTTAACGGAATTATCATTTTTCTGTGTTTTAAGTACCTCTTTCTGTTTTTTTGTGTGTGTGTGTTAGCATCACATCTTCCAGTGCGTTTACGCTAAAAAGTTAATACTTGGTGCACAAATCTATCCTTTTATTTAATTGGGCTATCAAAAATATGTTTTATGACGTCATTAACTGTAATTAATGACTCAGCAAAAATGTTAAAAGTTAAAAAAAAACCTGAACAACAAACAACAAATTCTGTCTTTTCCACAAGAATATCTATTTTTAAATAGCAGAGCCGTTTTTCGCCATCAACTGTGCCAGAAAGGTGAGTCTCTATATGTTGTCCAAAATCTCCATTAAGGGCTTGGAGCAGACAGCCCAAGCCCATGACGGAGATTTTGGACAACATATAGAGACTCACCTTTCCGGCACAGTTGATGGCGAAAGCCGAAAGCCGGCTCTGCTATTAAAATATAGATATTCTTGTAGAAAAGACGGAATTTGTTGTTTGATCTTAAAAGTAATCCACAGCGTAGTAACGTACTAACATGAACAATGTTTGGATCGATTTTAAATTTAGCACACATACTGCTAGCATTATATACTTAATGATAAATGTGTATTATATACTACTAACAAATGTGCTATGCTTTATATCATTATTAATATTATATTAATGCCATCATTAGTTGTTTTGACGAAGATTTTGTGGTATTGACTCACTCTGATGTTTAATAAAAAAACAAACTATAATTAAAACAATTAATATATTGTCAACCACAATAGTATAAAAAAAATACATCTGACCGGTTTCGACTTAACGTCATAATCAGAGCTGTTTACAGACTCTAATATTAATATAAGAATATAATATTAACATTATAATAATGCTATAAGGTTTACAGGCAGCCTCCTCCCTCTGGCATTTGCCTTGAGGAGGCTCATCTTTTGTTTTTTCATTTAAGAAAATTAACGCATTGTATTTTTAAATTATTTTAAAATTTGTAAGTGGTTTATTACGATGGAAATAAATTGATTATTATTATTATTATTATTATTAACAATAATATATATGATGACATATATGTATACGTCTTTTTAAGAATAAATCCGGTACGGGGTACCCAGATTTCCGCACGCTTCGCTCGTCCTCAGAATATACAAGTCGGTAAATTTATACCGCAAAGCGTCTTCGGATTCGCTTCCCTCGTCCACAGATACTATATACATCCTTTCATTCCCAGCGGTCACCCAAGCAGACACTGACCATGCTCGATGCTGCTGATCTTTTACGATTCAATAAAAACCATGTATATATTTTTATATATATATATCAAATATATTTATAAATAATATATAAATGAAAATCATGGATATACTTATAATATCAAGTATATGACAATCATATCATCAAATGACAATAATTGATTGTCATTTGATACAAATGGAACAATGCTCATGATAAGATGAAATTTGGCATATATGTTAGTCACACATGGCTACATGCGAGTAAAATTTCAAATTTGTGAGATCAAAATTCATCTCAGCTTTTTTCCGGGTTTTTTGATTTTTCGAAATATTTGCAGAGTCATTATTGTTTATTTAATTATTGTGGGTGAATGATGTCGTAAAAATATTCTACGGATAGCACAACTACACGTGTAAACTGATTTTTGAACTAAGTTTTATCTCTCTAGCAGAAATACACTGGGAGCTACGATGATAACAGACACACAACACAAACATAAACACACACACATACATTCAGACAGGCAACTTAGTATAAACCACTTAGGAGGCCTTAAAAATACCTGAAACGGATAATTAAGGTGACATCCCGGTTTCGGATTTATTTCCAAAAACAATACTTTTCTATATACCTGCGGTATAAATAAGAAAAAGTAAAATGTCAAAAATCGAAAAATAATCTAATTAAGTTAGTTGGCTGGAGTGTATCCCTTTTAGCGAATTTCATTCGTAAAAAATCGCTAATAGTAGAGGCGGAGTCGTTAAACAGACTAAAGTCTGTTTCAAAGATCCATGGTTACAAAAAAAACTTATACAAACTTCATATATACATATAATGTTTTACATATGTTTGTATTTTCTAGACCATTTTTCTAAAAACACGCCATCTTTCAAACAGATTAATATTTTTTAATTTAACTCACAAAACTGTACAAACGGTACAAAAATCAATCATGGAGATTTTTGAGAGGACACGAACTCATTTGGAACCCAAATTTAGTTGATTAACATGCCTTCACCCCTTAGCTACCCTTGGGCTGTTCGCGGCCTGGAAGCTTCCCTGTGGTCACATAATCGTTAATTTGCTGATGACACTTTTTTTATTGATTTATACCTCGCGTTGCCGCAGCCTTATTGCTAAAGTAAATTATCGCCAGCTTTTGAATGCAGTAACAGTTGCCACTGCTACTGAGGTTGTTTCCGCAGGGTTCATCTCTAATGAGATAAGAGGTAAACGGGCATTATACATATACATATATATATACATATATATATATATATATATATATATATATATATATATATATATATATATATATATATATAATATATATATATATATATATATTCTTTTTGGTTTAGAAAATGTTGTTCTCAAATAAACGCCGAAAGATAATTTTAAATTAAAATAAGACTATAAAGAAAAAACATGAAGAAGACTCTTTATTCGTGAATAGAAATTAATTAGTGTCTATTTAAAACTTATTTTTAATGCATGAAAGGGTGCCTGTTGCTTAAAAGCTCTTTTTTAGAAATTTTTAATTGGGCATTTAGTATAATTATTCTTTAATTTGTGAAACACTCTTCAATTTCTCATTCGTATCTTTTTTAAAGAAGTGTTTTTTATTTTATAAATTATTATTAAAAAAACATTTTTAAACTATGTATTAAAATTTTACTATCTTAAGATATTTTATTGTTTACTTGCATTTTAGTACCTTTGGGTCGTAACAACACTTTTGTGGTTAGCTCCTATTAGATATTGGAATTAAATCTAAAAATACAGAAAGTCAACCTTGGTACCCTTAACTTAATTTAATGAATAATAACGTTAATTTTAGTTAATGAATGAAGAAAGTTAATATATAAAAATGAATAGCAAAACAATGCTAATAATAAAGAAATAAAGTGAATTTTATATAATCTTTAATCAGGAATGAATAACGTTTATTGCAATTATTGAATGAATAAAGTTAATTAGAATAAATGAAGAAAGTTAATAAATAAAAATGAAATGCAAAATAATGCTAATAATAGAGGAATAAAGTTAATAAGAATAAATAAAGAAAGTTAATATATAAAAATGAATAACGAAATAATGCTAATAATAAATAAATAAAGTTAATTTTATATAATCTTTAATCAGGAATGAGTAACGTTTATTGCAATTATTGAATGAATAAAGTTAATTAGAATAAATGAAGAAAGTTAATAAATAAAAATGAAATGCAAAATAATGCTAATAATAGAGGAATAAAGTTAATAAGAATAAATAAAGAAAGTTAATATATAAAATGAATAACGAAATAATGCTAATAATAAAGAAATAAAGTTAATTTTATATAATCTTTAATCAGGAATGAATAACGTTTATTGCAATTATTGAATGAATAAAGTTAATTAGAATAAATGAAGAAAGTTAATAAATAAAATGAAATGCAAAATAATGCTAATAATAGAGGAATAAAGTTAATAAGAATAAATAAAGAAAGTTAATATATAAAATGAATAACGAAATAATGCTAATAATAAAGAAATAAAGTTAATTTTATATAATCTTTAATCAGGAATGAGTAACGTTTATTGCAATTATTGAATGAATAAAGTTAATTAGAATAAATGAAGAACGTTAATATATAAAATTGAATAGAAAAATAATGCTAATAATAAAGGAATAAAGTTAATTGTATGTAATCTTTAATCAGGAATGAATAACGTTTATTGCAATTATTAAATCAATAAAGTTAATTATTATGAATAAAGAAATAAAGTTAATAAGAATGCATAAAGTTAATATGAATTACTATGGATTAACAAGTAAGTAGGCCACATCTAGGGTTTTTTGCTAACTTCATTAAATAGAAAATAGCGATTTACCACATGAGCCCAAACAAAACCATTTTGTGTCTAATTCTCTAATTCGCAGAAAAGCCATGACTTTACTATATAACATTTCACTGTCTCCGATTTAATCTAATATATATATAATATATATATATATATATATATATATATATATATATTATATATATTATATATATATATAATATATATATAACTGTAAGGCAAAGAGTAATATACCCTCCAGAGTATATGGAGGGTCTTAAATTTTGCTTAATCCATGGTTCGGAGGACTGGGACCTGGACTACATAGATGGAAGGTACCAACCCTAACATGTCCAAGATCCTAAATGGTAATAAGGTAGAGATGAGAACCGCATGTTCAGTAATCTATCAACTTTGTCTTTAGGCCGCTTTTTACTAACTTCCTATGAATAAGGACACTTTAAACAGTCTTGCTCCGATGTCAGTGGCCAGATAATCTAAGAATCATAAATAATTTCTAGTGATTAACTTCTAGTCTCAATGAGCACGACGTGGCCTCTGAAGATAATGACGTTAAGCCGAAACCGGTCCTGGGATATTTATATCTAACATCGATAAGTTTATAAGTACCAACGATTCTTTAATTGATTCATTTCAGCATCTTGAAAACCATCTCTACTCTAATTTTAAGGAAAGATTGACATCAGTAGAGCTACTAATGTAACCGTAAGGTTACTAATTAAAACCTTCTCCTTTTCACGCAAAATAGCAAGGCTGCTATTAGTGAAAACTAATTGACCTGACTGAGATTTGAACCTGAGCTACCTTAAGAGGTATTACCGGGTTTTCTTGCAATGGATTGACGCTCTTAACAACTGAGCTAGCTATTAGTGAACCCTTGTCCCTCATAATATCTCTGGAGCACTTGATTTGATCGTAATGATAGCCGAAACACGTATAGTTATATAAGGAGCTTGGGTGTGATTTCGTTCTGTCGACAAATCATTCCGTCGACAAACTCAAATTATTTGTCGATGGAACGATTTGTCGACGCAATGATTTGTCGACGCTATGATTTGTCGATGGAATGATTTGTCGACGAAATGATTTGTCGACGGAAAGATACGGAGCCGAAATTTGTGATGAAGTAGGTATATTATCTCACCAAATCAGACGATCAAAAAAATCATCAACACGAACCGATTTCTCAATGCAGAGTAATGTCATTTACATGCCGAAGCTAAATTCAATCAGTTAGGTGATTTGTTTACACAACAATCAGGGGTTAAATAACCGAACAGAAGGCAGGGATATCAAGTGACCCAAAGCAAAAGCGAATAAAAAGAAAACCCAGAGACCTAACACACAAATCTACACACTAAACTTTAAGTTTGTGCCCTGTGATGTTGCCTCCTCAGTTTTAGTATGTCACTACTCTTCTTTAACTAAATTCGCTAAGATCGAAAAAAATTCCCGTTTTAGGGCCTTTCAGCCCATCAGGGTATTCACCCGGGAACCGCCTCACGTGGGTTGCATCTACTACACTCTAAGAATTAATTAAAGTTGGCAAGTATTAGTAATCAGTAATTAAATAATTGCATAATGTTTTAAAATAGCGTTTATTTAAATTTAACATGGCCATGGAAATTAAAAAAATGATGAAATCAAACCCCAGTTTCGACCCCCCCCCCGAACATAGTAACTTTGAAAATCAAATGAGACCAATGTTAGCGAAATCAGGAATCCAGTGTATATAAGTAATACAGATGAAACTTAAAAAAATATCTATTTCTTATTAAGAGAGTCCTGTGAGGTGATGTTTGACGATTCACCAAGAATTGTTGCCCCTGGGCCAGAAATAGTCCAAGAGCCAGGCCTAAAAAAGTGACTTATTTTGTACTACTTCAAAACAAATTCTGAAAATATGCCTTAAATTATGAAGGAAAAGCATAGTCCGCCTATCCAGAGAGGAGCCTTTCATATGATCGCGCATGCACAAAATTTTATAAAATCGCACTAATTCCAGTACTAAAAATAATTGAATTGAAAAATTGAATAAAAATTGATAAAATTTCCAATAAAACAAATTTTTCCCCAAATCGGATGAAATACAACTAAAGTATGGTGTTAAATGGCCAGAAAAATGCATGAAAAGTCAATATTTATTCTAGGAAACTCGCTGATTTTGCATAACTTAACAATTTTTTTTATGTTTTTGGAAAAGCCAAACTTTGACCTTAATAGTACACTAAGTTTCGTTTCAATGCGACAAGTTTATCCATGATTTTTTGTTGGGATTCAAAAATAAGGAGCAAGCCATCTGAGTGACCGCTGAGAATGGTTGAATTTAAGACAAGCGAAGCGAGTCCAAAGGCATGTTGCAGTACAAAGTTGGCAAACATATTTCTGAGACGAGCGCAGCAGCGAAAAGGAGAGGATGAGCGAGCCCCTGAAAAGTTCCGAGGTACCCGTACCTGAATTTTTAGTTAGATATCTTTTTTTTTTTTTTTTTGCTTTACATTTTTAAGCGAATTTTTTTATTATTACTTTTTAAAATTGGGTAATATAATAGTTTTTAACTTTTACTTAAACCTAATTCTTAAAAATAACTCTCCATGAAATACTCTAATGTAGGGAAAAAGTCATTTCCCACTATACTATCTTTTAATTAAGAATTAGATTCATTAAAATACATTGTTTGTAAAAGGGATAATTATCCGAGGTTTCCCCAAAGATTTTCAGAAGCAAAAGACAGAATCATAAAAAGGCAGATAAAGAAACACATGAAGTCAAAGGTTTTTAAGCTGTAGAGGAACTGATAAGATCACTATTAAGTCCCGGATCCAAAATTAACAAGTATCACAGAGGTTTTAAAACTTTTAGAGTATCTTAGGGTAAAAAGCTTTCTACCTTTGCTTTAATATGCAAATAGACGGACTCTGACACCGAGTCGATGCCCAGAATCTTTACTTACTATCTCTTGATTAATGCTCTTTCATTTATTCGTTTGTCTGTTAAATTTAGAGAACCTTTACTGATTATTCATTCATTGTACTGAGTTGGAAATCCTTCAATGTGGTGAAACTAGAATCAGTTTTATGAAATCTTTTCCACTATCTCTCATGTGGACCAGATAGGGGTTTCGGATTTTGACTTAATATATTTACCTTAACATTTAAAATTTACACAAAAAGTAGAACTAAAAAGTCCAAAATAGAACAAGGTTAGATTTTGTTATTTAACGAACGTAAGTGAGTGATAATCACTATAATGATTATCACCATATCATTATAGTTATAATATATTCTTTATTAAACAGCTAAATGGCACACTATTTGTTTGCATACATGTTTGTTTCTTTGTTTGTACGACTCGCGATAACAGCCGTAAAAATTGTCTGATTTTTATCAAATGTGGTATGCGTGTAGTAAAAATTACGTGTCAGAGCTGTATAGTTTTTGGATAAAATTCGAATGTGTTTTTCGAAGTGGCGCCCAATATGGCGGGCCACTTAAAAATTAATTTGTGTGAAAAAAACCAAGTTGTATATCGTTTGGAAGCTCTTAAAGAGTAGAAAAATAAAATATACATAACGTATATTTTATACATAACGTTCATACATAACGTTCACGGTTAAAATTTTAAAAATGGCGGAAAAAATGTTGAACTTAAACAAATTAATGAAAATGAATAAACCGTGTAATATATCTTTAAAAAACTCTTTCTTATAACCTAAATCTTCATACTATCACCTACTCCAAAAGGTGATGATTATGTTTCAATATACTACTGATATGACAGATATTTTAATAATATATCATTGGTGTCAGTGAGAGCAGGACAAAGAACTAAAGTAAGGTCTAGAGGGTGGTTAAATGTATTGTATAGAAAATACTTGGTCCTAATACATCATTAGATCTATGTTTCATCTTTTAGATCTATGTTTAGTTTTAGTTAGATATTTTGAACTTATCACAAGCAAGGTACGGGATTTGAGTTTAGCTTAGAATCGATGAAAATATATGAAATATTTACAATAATTATAATAAATTGTCGTGTGATAGGGCAAATAATTCCCTTCCTTCAAGCTGATCTATACTTCTGGGTTAAAGCTGAACCTTTATTTTTCGAAATGACTAGAGCTAGGTTTGGCTCCATAGATGCTCAAGGAAGTTTGTAGTATGAAAAGGTTTTTAGCGAACTTTCATTAGAAAATGACGCTGAAACGGTTGTTCGGACGATGGAGTTTTGAAAATTCAGATTAGCCATTTTGAATTTTGGTTTGCTTGGTTGTAGCAGAATTCAATAAATACATCTAAGTTAGCTTCGCTATTTTCTTAGTTGCTTATAATGTTGATTTTTAAGGGGATTTGAAGATATTTTTAATTGGTTTTTCAATGACAATTTTCCTCCGTGATGCCTCTGTGAGGTTGTGAGATATCTTTTGTTTGGGTTGCTTTCAAGATTAAAGGGCTTAAGAACATCTTACACCGGGAATACGTTTCTGATGCAAACAAATGAACTAAACAAATGCCTAAGGCCAATCTCTAAGTCTAACTTCATTGTTAGACATACATCTCATTCGATAAAAGATCAAATGCAGATCTTGATATGAAACAGCAAATTTGTCATTTTATATAAAAGGCTGGATGTGTGCAAAAATTCGAATCTATTCAATAATTATTCGTACTTAATACAATTTTTAAAAATCCCCCTGATTCATTTGTAACGGTTAATGTCATTAAAGAAAAAATGTATCAAAACTGTATGTAGGAAAAATGGGTCTAAAGATTGATGTTTGTACAAAGTTTTGACACTCCGGCATAAACACACATACACACAAAAACTAACACTCATACACAGACAACTAGGTCTAATTTTGATAATGCGACAAAATGTTATGATTTATAAAAAGATGAGATCAATTAGGTCTAATTTTGATAATTCGACAAAATGTTACTTTTTATAAAAATATCCTTTTTTTAAAGGAATTAAAAATTTGTGATAAAATATTCTGCATTAAATTATTTGCCCCTTGTTACTCTCAATATTACTCCATATTTTATATAATAGAATCATATTATGATTAATAAAATATACTTTATTAATGGCAAAAAATTAGAAGTATTTTCGATGTTTTTATAAAATTGTTTTATTACAGCAAATTAATACGTTTTTAAAGAATAAATGTTTTCGGGTAAGTTTATTGGATGGTTTTTCAAATTATGATACTTATGATATCAGGGTAAAATATGTTAAATTTAAATTAATAAATATTTTAATTATTTATAAAATAAATTATTTTATGCAAAGATGTATTACTAGAGGGGGCATAGCCTATCTCAATACATTGATCGGCCTGAAATCATTTTAGGGCCTTCTACGGCTTTGTGTAACTTAATTAAAACGTCCTTTAAGAGTGAATTAAGGTTTCAATAAATCAACTCTTTGAATAATAATTATAATCATAATAATAATAATTCTTTCTTGTTCTCAGCTTACCGCACATTTTTTTGTGTTATGATTTGTATTTTAAAGATTTTACTATACTCGTATAAGTTACTGCTTTTTGTTCTGTTTATTTGATCATATTGATAGTATAGGAAAAAAGCCTCCTAAAGAGAGGTAGGTTAATAATTGAGTTTGCGAAGAAAAGTTACTCTTACAAATAACTTTTACAAGAATAAAAATTAAGATTTGTCAAAGTAAAATTGTATATTTTACCACGTACCTAAAAAAGTACAATTTTCTTAGAATCACTAAGAGAGGAAAAGTTTAATAATATTATCGCTACAAAATTAGTTTTTAATAAAAAAATTGTATACAAAATAATTGTGCGAGAGACACGTAGGAAATATAACTAGCAAAATGAAATGCTACATCTGGGAACTGTTCCATCATTCGACAATCGTCATCATTGATGGCTCGACATAATGACCCACTCTGTTTCGTTACGTCCAACTCATCAGGCCGCCGACAGAGCCTGAACTCACTCTGACATTCAATTAAAATTCCAAAGAATTCAATGTGAAGTATTTACCAGAGACAAGCGGTGCTCTCTTACCGCTATCATGCTTGGATAGCAAAACATATATCATATGATACTACCAAGTTTTGCAAAACATGAATAAATGACACAATATAATTGTGCGAGAGACACCTAGGAAATGTAATAAGCAAAGTGCAATGCTACATCTGGGAACGGTTCCATCATTCGACATTCGTCATCATTGATGGCTCTACATAATGACATGTCCCACTCTGTTTCGTTACGTCTAACTCGTTACATCTAACGAAATTTAGTTGAAGTTCAAAGTGAGTTTAGGCTCTGTCGGCGCCCTGATAAGATAGACGTAACGAAACAAGTGGTACATGAGATTATGTCGAGCTATCGTCATGAGATTATGACGAATGATAGATACATTTCCTAGGTGTCTCTATTACAATTATATTGTGTCAACTATTTATGTTTTGTGAAACTTGCTAGTGTCATATTATAAATGTTATAATATCATATCATCATATTTATAAACGTTTTAATTTGTTATAATAAAACAAGTTTTGTAATAAAAATAAAAATATGAAAAATAAAATTATCATTTTTAGCCCCTCGTACCATAGCCTCCGTAATTTAGCCCTCATACAATGAGAAAAATTAAAATAAAATGTTTTATATTAAAAATTAATTATGGATAAATAAATTTTATTTCTAAGAATATTATTTTATTAGCATAAATAAACGGCCAATATTGAAGGGGCAAGGGGGAAAATTTATTGCAAAACATTTTTATCACAAACTTAAATTCCTATAAAAAAGAGGAAATTTTTTAAAGAATAACATTTTGTTGAATTATCAAATTTTGAGGTTTCTTTTGGACACTTTTTTAAAAAAGTGTGCTTTTTGGGTGAAAGGTTCAAAGTACACACTTATCATTGCGTATAATTGTCCAATTTGAAACAAGCAGAACTCTCTAAACAGTGTAACTTTTTCTCAAAAATACAATATTTGGCCAGTTAAACTAAAATGTAATTTCTTTCATCCGGGGACTATACTCACACACACACACACACACGCACAATAATATATTATATATATTATATATATTATATATATATATATATATATATTATATATATATATATATATATTATATATATATATATATATATATATATATATTTATATATATATATATATATATAACATATTAAAATTAATTAAACACAATAAAATTCAACAATAAATTAGGAACAGTAAAATTCGCTAAACACAGTAAGATCCTTTCGGAATAGTTTATTAATATTTTTAGGGTAATTAAAACTGTTTCATATATTTAAGCAGTAAACTTAACAGAAAGATTTTTATTTCCTGTATAATGTACGCCTAATAAAAGTTTCTCATAAAAGCTAATCAATCTTTCTCTTGAGAAGATGGCGTCACATGTGCATGATAATATTTAAGAAGCTAATAATAATACTAATAACTTTTTGATTGATGTGTAGAACTCTATGGGTTATAGGCATAATTAGTCGAGGTATTTAGCGATATATCACTTCTTGCTTGAAAGCTATTCAACCTGAAAACACTTTGCATTTTAAATTACTATAGGTTTTCGCTCTTACACTTAAATCAACATGTTTTTGCCTTTGCATCAACCTATGTGTATAAAAATTATATATCACTTCAAAATAAGCCCGCCGACAGAAACAGATATATATATATATATATAATATATATAATATATAATATATATATATATATATATATATATATATATAAACTAGAAATGAAATACTGTAAAACTGTTAATTACAGAAATGAAGCCAACATATGAATTAATTACAAACATCTGTTACATAAGTCCTCTTTCTGCGAAACCATTACTATGAAAAGTGTGATAACCTCTAGCTTACTTAATGCCGTTAAAATTTAATTATCGAACATAGCTTTTTAGAAACTTAATATTTACCGAAGCCATAATATTTTAAGAGGTAAATGGTATCTATGTAGAGAATTGTCTTTCACTAGCTGTTTTATTGGACATTTAATTATTAAAATATCAAGTATTTCTATCAGGTTAGATTTCGTGAGCATACGATTTCTATAGGTTAACTTTTAGTTTTCAATTGGATATGTCTTTACCACGACACCGACTCAAAGGTTTATAAGCATGTTGGATAATTTATAAAGAACAAATATATTTCTATTTATTGGATTAGAATAATTCAATTAGAGCGGTTGCATTTTAAATAGGTTAATGCATAATTTAATTAATGTAATAAGGGTTATGTATAATGCATAAATTAAATGTTTATTTAAACTCTTTATTGTTTAAAAATAATAAAGTCAATGATTTTGAAACGTATCAATTTATTTCTAGGGTAAAAGATATTGACTTTTGAAATTTAAATATTAATATAAATTCATAAAGGAAGAGAAAAAAGGGTGATAGGTGTCGAACTGCCCTGCTCTGGCACACCAGCTCTTGAATAAATAATTATGGGTAAAAACTGAGAGAATTTACTGTAAAATATATTGGAATCGTGAGGAAGTGCTTCCTCGAGAGGGAAAATTGCCTTCTTATAGTTTAATGCTTTGCTAACTGGGCTCGGCTCGCAGGACTCATTAAGCATTTTATTTATGAGCAATTGGGAGGCATGACAAGCACTTTATATTCATATTTTCTGAAATTTATTGAATCAAAAGGAATTTTTGTTTTCTTGTTTAATTATAGTATAAGGGTTTATTTTTTCACAAGAACGTGCTGCTGTAAAACAACCTCGTTTTATGTTAATGTTTAGCAATGTTATTCCTCCGCCCGTATTTTTCGCTAGAAGTATTATGCTTTTAGTTATTTTCCTTTGGAATATATAAGAAGAGTTGGTCGAGGAAGTATGGCGAAATCCTAAATGACGAACAAATATAAAACCGTTCAAGAGTCTATACGAGCACTGAAAGTACTTTAAGGAAGGGTCCCTAGATTTGAAACGAATATACCTGTGGTATTTTTATTGTTCCATTCACACTATAAGAACTTATAACTACAAAATAATTGAGCGCGGAGGCCCGCATTCCCGCATACCGGGCGAAGATCCTGGAAAATACTTGCGTTCTTTATCAACGATCTAGTATAGGTATTCGGATTGTGTATCATAAAGGGAAACCGTAACAATTACAATTAAATGTCAATTTTCCTAGATTTATAAAGGAATCGCGCTTAAAACTAATTAAAGATTATCATAATATGAGCTGTGAATGAGGGCTCATAAAGACCTGCAGAACTGATTAAGTAAGGGTGAGCACTCAGTGATTAAGTAGGGTGAGCATTAAGTGATTGCACTCAAAACTTATTAAAGATGATCATAAGCTGAGCTTTGTATGAGTGCTGCAGAACTGATTAGTAAGGGTGACCGTAGTTTTGTACAAACTAATAAATAAACAGACATATAGTCTTAAAAAAATCGAAAATAATTGATACACAAGTATAAATGTTACTGTTTCCTATGAAGCATTAACCGATAACCTAAGCAAATAGTGGATTTGTTAAGAAGAAAGCAAGAATTCGAAAGGTTATTTGCTCGGTTTGTGGAAACGTAACTAATATTTTGTTTTCTGGTGTAATAAAGAAAAAAAGCGTTTTTGTAAAGAAAATAACTTTGCCTTCGTTTATGTGCTTCCAAATACCATCGATTATAATTTTATAGAAATAATTTTAGGAGCAGAAGTTATGTGCGTTGACATAGACGTTATGTTCCCTAAGGAGAAAATATTAAATTTAAGATCATTAAATCATTAATCATCAAATAGAATATTTTTAAAATACATTCCTCCATTATTAAATAAATAACAAATTAGAAATACTTTATAACATTAAAGGATATTATGCCACACTAAAGAGTTTAAAAATCCTGCGCGGTGTGGGTTTTTTTTAAATAAATTATAATTGTGTCGATTTATACTTAGCCCATTTAACCGGAAATATCCAAATATCTCTGAATCATTTAACCTAGTAGGTATAGATTGACTCACACGACAGTTATCTCTGCCGATATTTCTTATTTTGGTAAATATTGTTTTTTAATAATGACAGCAGTAATACTTTAACTTAAATTGAAAATAGGTTGAACAGGCCCACATGAAAAAATTTTATCACCTTATCGGATTTGCTACTAATATATGTTTACGGAGTCGCTTCGCTCAATTCAGCCTTAAAATAAGTTATTCGCTTAGTTTACATTTTAGCAAATCTTAAGACTCTAAGCCCTAAGACTATAAAGAATCGTTTTAAGCAGCTTAAGAAAATTGATCTAACAAAACCCGATTGATTTGGGTGTTATAAAATAAAATTTAGTAAACTTGAATATTATATAAAGGGCAAAGTGTCATAAAAAAATTTCCCGGCTTACTCAACTAAACCTAAAGCCTAATGTTTGGACCAAGCTCCAATTTTGTGACATAAAAATACTGTAAAAAAATTATACATAACAGAAGCAGACCAATGGAAAAATTATAAATCACATAAACAATCCTATGAAGCAATTATAAATTACTGAAACAAACCAATGAAAAATATACATTACAGGAACAATCCTAAGAAAGTAATACGTCACAGAAACTAACCTATGAAAAATTATAATATACAAAAACAGGCATATAGAAAAAATAAGACATTACAGAAACAATAACAAATATAGATAACATAAACAAACCTAAGAAACAAATATAGATTACACAATTAAACCTATGAAAAAATTATCATTACAGAAATAAACCTATGAAAAAATTATACATTACAGAAATAAACCTATGAAAAAATTATACATTACTTACCTATGAAGAAATTATACATACAGAATAAACCTATGAAAAAATTATACATTACAGAAATAAACCTGAATTATACATTACAGAAAAACCTATGAAAAATTATACATTACAGAAAATAAACCTGAAAAAAATTATGTATAACAGAAACAGACCTTTTTAAGAAATCTACGTTAGGAATTTCTCTTAGAAACACAACCCCTTAACAATACAATTCTCTAATTAAAATAAGAGTTCTTTAAACTAGTTAATACTTTAATCACATTTGCAATCGCCTGGTGAGATATCTTCTGTTGGTGAATACCCTTATTGTCCTAAAAGCCCCTAAAATGGACATTTTATTTATTTAATGTACTTGGACGCACATTTTAATCATGGTGATGTGGTTAGGGATAAAGTTATCCCATCCAGGAACTACGGCATCTCGTGAAAGTAGGGAGATTTTGCTGTAACCCTAGAAAAGCCTGTGGATAAAGCAAGGTCTTAACCCTGCCTCTCTTCATTATCCGCTCCTCTGCCTTCAGCTCCTTCTAAGCCCCTCTCGTCTTATATTTCAATATTCTTAAGAAGCAAGATTTTTCTTATATCGTTAAAAATATTACAAGAGAAGGAAACAAAACGTTATAATAGAAAAGTTTATTTTGTATCTTTATTATTGTTTCGGGTTTATAGGAAATCCGAAATCGCGTGGTATTTCATCTATTACATTTATGTATGTACGGTTATCTCATCCCTTCGGTTCGTGTGAAAGTCTAAAAAAAATCATCTTCAATACGATAGAAAAAGTATTGTTGATATTTTTATCAAACTCTTTTTACTTTTCTTTATTTATACTGTAGGTATATATATGAAAAGTCTTGTGTTTGCAAGAAATCCGAAACCGAGATGACACCTGAGAGTTTTATAAGCCTTCCTAAGTGGTTGTCACAAATTTTTGGCACGCATGTAGCCATACATAGGTCTAACATATGTGCCACGTTGTATCTGCTCAGATTGATTTGTGTACGTTTTTTAGAAATTGTAAATAATCTAATTAAGTTTAAATTCGGCACGACTGTATCGTTAACTTAATATAAAATTACACAAAGTTTTGTTTAAAATCAACAAGTACATCCATGATTTTTTTGGTTCAGCGTGGACAGTGCCTGGATGGGTGACTGCTGGGAATGATATAGATATATTTACTATCTGAGGACGAGCAAAGCGAGTCCAAATTAGCGAAGATAAGCGTAGTGAATCTGATGAGATGAGGAAAAGGTACCCCGTATTCGATTTTTTAGGTAAAGAATTTATCCACTAAAGTCCAATCCGGATATTAAAGAACAGAGTAAAATGTAAAAGTGTCGTCATTAACTCAACTTTATGACGTCATCACTTCTTTAAAATTTAAAATAAGGGTTTAACAAGGCAGCGCTTAAGGTTTTCAGAAAAAAGAATTGATTATTTTTTCCCGCATTCAGCACAATCGGGCAATCTAGTATGATCCAAATTGTTATTTATTTCTAATTTAGTTTTATACTATTGCGTCATATCTGCTTATCAGTCATTACAACTTTATCTAATAGCTTTTAAATTTTTAATTATTTTTTTTTATATTTTTGCTGAGTCATAGTTGTGGGTTAATAACGTCATAAATATTTCATAAACAATAAATATCTGTACTTGTATGTTGATTTATTTTCCATGTTCTATTTCGATCCGATAAGCATTTCAAAGATCAAAGATATCGTGATATATATATATATATATATATATATATATATATATATATATATATATATATATATATATATATATATATATATATATATATATATATATATAATATATTATATATATATATATATATATATATATATAATATTATAATATATATTCTTGATTATCGAGTCCCTCCCGATATGAGACCCAACCCTAATAGCTTTTAGTTAATTTTCCATTGAAAATTCACTAAACTATATGAAGGAACAGTATAGTTGTTGATATTGTCAAAGAGCAGATCTTTTAGTTTGTGAATTGATCATTAACATTGAAAAAGCTGATTCACAAGTTTTGTTAAGATCATATGGCTGAATAAACTTTAGCTCAATTGTCAATCTTGCAGAGCTATGACTTTAGATTATTGTCGTTACACGACTTTCACAAATAAATACATCATTACCACTTGATTAAATTGTTATACAGTACAATTTTTTCACCGTTGGAAAACTTATAGAATTATCTTTAAGTCTGAGCACGTTCAAGGTAGTTATAAAATCATTTAGTGTGACGTAGATGGTTAGGAAATGCACTTGAAAATGCCATACTAAAATAAAAGCCCTACGTGAAACTATATTATAGAATCACGATATTGAAAAGCTGAAGTCACTTATATTTTAGTCCTCATTCCGGGTGTCTAGGAAACTTTATTAATTCCTAAAATGAAAAGTTTGGGAATTTATATAAATGAATGTTCAATTTGTCAATAATACTCGTATAGCCACCTTCAAGGCAAGATAAGACAAGAAGTGTTCTAGGGGCAAACGCTCACACCATAAAAGTTGATAGGGCTCACGATTAAACCATAAATACATCCCGTTGTTAGACTAAAGTTAGATAGGCTATACGCCATAAATAAATTCCGTTGAAAGGCTTTATCGTAAAATTGGGCACAAGCCCCCACCATAAACACATCCCGTTTTAATACTCTGTTAGATTGAGCAAACTCTCATGCCATAAAATATACCGTTTTAAAGCTCTGTTAGATAGGGCAAACGCGCACGCCTTAAATGCATTCCATTCTAAGGCTCTTTTAAATAAGACAAACGCTCACGCCATACATACATTCCGTTCAAAAGCTCTCTTAAATAAGATAAACGCTCGCGCCATAAATACATTCCGTTCTACGGCTCTCTCAAATAAGACAAACGCTCACGCCATAAATACATTCCGTTCTAAAGCTCTCTTAAATAAGATAAACGCTCGCGCCATAAATACATTCCGTTCTACGGCTCTCTCAAATAAGACAAACGCTCACGCCATAAATATATACAGCTTTATGACTCTGTTAGATTGAGCAAACTCTCATGCCTTTTTGAAAAAAATATACCGTTTTAAAGCTTTTATTAGCTTAGATGGGGCAAACGCTAACGCCAATAAATCCAGTTTTAAAGCTCTAAAATTAAAGGGCGAAAGATTCTCTCCCCTCTGCTTTTAGTTTCTGTTATGTTAAAAATATCTTGCGATTTCAGGTATCATGGATCAGGCATAGAGATCTTCACCTATTGACTGTAGGCAGTTACACCTATACAAGCGATCAAAGATTCTTCACAACGCATTCCCCCCAAACAGAAGAATGGACACTTCAAATACGCTTTCCGCAGATCAGAGATTCTGGCATATATGAATGCCAGATTGGAACTAATCCTCCCCTTGGTCTAGAGATGACGCTTACGGTTGTTGGTAAGTAAATAAATAAGAACAAATAATAAAATTTTAACATTACCCGAGGCTTGTCTGTGTATGATTATTTTCAGTTTAGAAATGTTTCGACATCGAAAAATTTAACTGTAATAGGTCTCAGCTAAAGAAAATATACCTTGGTAAAAAGCCTTCTACCAACTTCTCTAATGTAATGAAACCTGGTGTACTTTCCTTGTGTGAAGGAAGGGAGGGTGTCTCTCTAGTTATGCACTATTAAAAATAAAATAAAAATTAGGTACGGGTTCCTCGTAATTTTTCCTTACCTTATCGGATTTGCTTTGCTCATCCTCCTTACTTCGAACTCGCTTCATTAGACCTCAGAATGTGGAAATCAAATTATTTTTTAATGCAGTACGTCCCTGTACTGAAATAAAATTGACTCATTTCGCTCGTCCTTACATATTAAAAATAATCATTTGATTCTAAGATGTCACCTATCATAGTGCTAATCAGGAAAAGGAATCTCAAACCACACATAATATTGTTTATAGAAATACGGGAGAGGCCGTTGATCATCAATCTTGCAGGTCCCGTCGTGGACCTATTTCTTAACACTAATAATACAGAAGATAAAGTTCGATACCTTATGACACTAAGTGTAGGTATTTGTGTCTTATCCATTGAAGCCGTGAGGCCGCAGTTATTCAACAGACTCCAGTGGCTTTAACTACGAACAGTGCTCGTCACTGTTAGACTAAGCTTTATATTCTTGAAGCCTAAAACAGAAAAATGTTTAACATATTAGGTTCAACATGTATAATTTAGAAAGCTTACAGAGGATTAGGTATGATTTTTGGGAAACTTCCCAAGGTTTACTTAGAGTTTCAGGTTTATTTAGAGACAGGAATATTTTACAAACAACTGCTCAGAAACGATTAAATGTGCAATTATTCGAAAGAGGCACCTTTCGAAGTAAGACGTATGTATGGATTTCTATCTCGTAAATAAATCCCAATCCTAGAGTTCCTAAAGACAGCTGTATTGTATTTTTGAAGTTGGTAGCAGTGTTTTCCAAACAATGCAGTAACTAACTATACAGGGGATTTGACAAAAAGTTGATTCATTTGAACTTGTTCAATATTTAAGCCAATATTGGATGTGTTTTGGTTCAATTGTATGTTCTTATATTCATTTTAAAAGAAATAAATCCTTAAATATCATTTTCCATTAATAATAGTCAGTTTATATAAAAAAAAACCTATAGTAAAGGATCTTGAGAAAACGATCGTGTCCTATAGATAACGATTTGAGGTGGAAACTCAGAAACCTCCCTATGAGGTAGTCTACAGGTTATCTTTGTTTTGATGTCTATTGGGATAGAATTATAGGTTGTTCTGTGCGGGCAGACTATCCGTAATTTTCACTTCTTCATTATTTTATTATAGAGTTTATTTTATTATCAATGAACGATATTAAAAACATTGACATGTGAAGCGTGTACTCTAAAAGTCCAATTTTTTAATTATTCATCAAGAGAGTATAATGCACTAATATTGATAATTCGAAGAATTGTTCTAAACAAATTTTTAATCAAAAATCAAATTGTGAAAATAATGAAAATAAATTATTATCCCTCTACTCCTCTTTAATGCTGACCCCTTTTAATTCTGACAATTTTAGTGGGAAAAATCAGAATAATGAAAATAAATTATTACCCCCTTTGCCCCCCACCCCCCATTTAATACCGATCTCCTTTTATTTTTAACAATGTTAAGAGGGACAAAACTTTAGAAAAGGGGCAAGGGGGCAAAAAAATATGTTTTACATTTTAATGTTTTTATTACAAAACCTGGTTTATTAAATGAAAAGAAAAGACTTATAAAGGATAGCTTTTTGTTAAAAAACTAATTTTTACTCGCGGTACTTTTTTTTATAAAATTGGTACTTTTTGAATCCCAGGTACTAAATATTAACTTTAAAGTAAGAAATATTTAAGTTTTAAAGAAAATAAATTTTTAATTAAAAATGACTCTCTCTTGGAAATTGAATTTTTAGACCACTCCACATAAAAACAACACAATCCGTGGAGAGAGAAATAGGTTAAAAATCGAGTTGTTTTAAGAAAAGATGCTGTATATAAAATCTTTGGGTTGATTGGACACTAAGATTTTTTATAGTTAAAATGGAATACTTTATACTATCCATGGCGTTTTGAAGACATACTTCTTAATCAAAAATTCTGGCACGGAGGTCCGCAAGTTGGGCGAATTTTCTTTGAAGTTTCCACTTCTTTGCTCGTAAATCCAATTTTTGCTTAAGTTTTCGATATACTTTTAATAACCTGAGCAGTAACATCACAACTTTGATTTAATTTCTTCGAATTATTAAAAGAAAATGCGCTTATTTATCCACGACAAAGCATTATGTGCATTCATTTAAAGCTCTGTTTTGTTACATTTTTAGCGCATTTCCTTTGAAAAATTCGACAAAATTATAAAATAAGTTATGATGATATTGCTCAGGGTATATAGCGAACTAAAGCATAAATTGAATTGATGCATAAAAAATCGGACATTTCAAAAAATCGCCCGTCCCGCGGACCTCCCTATTTTTTTAAATTATACGCTTAAATACTGTAAATAAGACAGTAAAAAAAAATTAGCGTCTGTACCAGGGAACCCTAGCTATGATTAATATTATCGACTCGAGACCTTCCATAATATGTAGAAATAAGTTTCGCAAAACGTCCATACACAAGCCATCTTATTAGCGAACGATTTTCAAAGAAAATTCGCTGAAAAATCAATTTTCAAACCTACTTCTTCCTCCAATTGCCTTTACGCGGATTTTATGACCTTTATTTTTCAGTTAGAACTATAAACTATTTAATTATATTAATTAACTATGGTCTAAGAACTCCGACACAGAGAAAAGCAGAGCAGAAGAAACCACCCAGTAGTGGAACTCCTTAACTTATGATGAAGTTAGTGTTATTAACAGCATCCGCAACCTCAACCAACAATCTCTCCAATAAACTTACCAGTGGAACCAACATGTGTCTGTTTGTCCCTTGGGGTTCACTAGGTGATAATGGGCAGAGGCTGCAAGAGCTATTATTTAGTTAGTTAATTTTATAAATTGTTTACTCTCAATAAGTCACGGGGCCATTGGCGTTTAAGACGTTGCCTAGGGTTAGCTGGTTTAGCTTGAAAGATTTTTTAGCGAATAAATGCAAGGTCACGAAGGAAAGAAACTTTGAGGTCAACGTGAATAATTCTATTTGCTATATAGGAGGAGGCATTGTTATTTTATGGAGTATGATTGACCGAAGGGATTGGATTTTGTAGGTGTTTAATGGCTTAGCAGAACCCCACATTCCCAGTGGGGTTTCCGTACGTCCATTTGGACATATGTCCAAATTGGTTTGATTATGCACTTGTAAATTGTAGTAAGTGAAAGCTTGGATCGGTTGTTAAGTAGTTCAGTACGGAAAAATTTAAAACTTTATTTTTTCTAAAAAAAACTAAAAAATATTTTGTTGAGAATAAATTTAATAACTTTTACTCTATTTAATATAATTTATGATTTATGAGCGCACAAGCACGCAAATACGTAGGCTTCATCATAAACTGGTAATTCATAAATATTTAGGAAGTACGTGAAAACAATATGCTCTAAGCAGATTTTCATTCAACTCATATGCCCAAGAAACACCGAAAACGACTCCCCACTTAGATGTGTAGTTTACCGGCCGTATTCTACGTATTCTAGGTTTATACTGTTGTGTTTGTTAAACCCCTAACAGTTAAACCTTCTAAGGTAAAAATAATAATAATATAACCTTTACACCTAGGACCCGCGTGTCCGATCAACCTAGACAAGGTTTTCTCTGCTTTCCCTCAATTTTACACGTAAATGCCTAGTTGATTAATCAAATCTCAGTTCACAGACTACCGAGGAAACTTTTTTTAACACTCCTGCAAACTTTTCTACAATATCAATCTATCGAAATTCCTAACAAAGTAAACACTTAACGACAATCCTACTTTAAAAAAAAACATCCAAAAAAATATTCCTTAAACCAAACAAATCTTCCCATACCCTAAAAACTTAAACAAAAAAAGAGGCAAAAACTACCCCCAAATTTGTAAATTAATATAATATGGCAACGGTTTACACAAAATATTTTTTTACATTTTCACCAAAAAATAATTGATTAAAAAAATAAGATGTAATAATTTTTGTTTGATTTAACTGATGGTGTAGAATTCGTAGTTCCGCTCAACGAAACCTCTGACAAGGATATGTTTTAAATAAAAATATTGTATGAAATGAAAATAAGGTTTTATTTATTAATATTATTATTATTAGTATCAGCTACAATAAAGTAATATTAATAAATTTCTTTTTATAGTGAACTCTACTAAGCGACAGTACACGGTGTTTCGACTTTATTATAAATAAATCTACTTCAAAAAGAGAAACGTGTTGTTGTTATTAAAGCTAATTTTTTAGTTCGTTTGAAAGTATACTCGCAAACAGAATGGTCTATATTATTTAAAGGTTAAATAAACAAATTTGAAAAAACATACTATCTAAAAGCAATTAAATGTGTAAATAACATCTATAAACAAAAAGAATAAATTGAGATGTTAAAAAAAAGGGCAAGTTAATTTGAACAAGAACGGACTCGTCTTAAAAAAGGATAAATTTATTGCAGAAAGGAAACCCAAACTCAATTGTAGCTCTGATTTCTTCTCGTAGAAGGATTAAAGTTAAAAGTTTCGACAGTAGCTCTCCAGTTGAATTTATAGAGCTATTCGACCGAAACCGAGGTATCACATTAACAGCCTAGCTAAAGTGCTCTTTCAGAGGGGGGAAAAAGTTTGCCCATATCCTTTTTTTCCCTCGACCTCATTTTTACAAATTGTGAATACCCCGTTTTACTCGTGTTATTTCATAATGGCCCTAAAATTAATGTCTGAGGATAAACTTGTAGGAAGGCTTTTGTTGTGGAAATTGCGTTTCACAAGACGATTAGAAGCGTATATTTCTACGGGGTCTTATTTGATTCGGAGACCCGTAAAGTTTTCAAATAAAGGGGAAAAGTCCGGAGTTTAGCTTGTTACGGACAGAGTTATAGAGATAGGGTTTCTTTGTTTCGGCCTCTCCAATTTGGCAGCCCTAACTGTCTATATCGAGTTACTACAAATAAATTCACCCAACTCCATATGGAAAATTCAACAAAGTCCCCTTTATTTCGAAACAATAATTAACGACACTCAAAAGATAATAATCCTTACTAATATTTAATAAACAAGAACACATAAAGGTATTTAAAAGACACTTAAAATAAAATTGATAATTAATTTATTTTCCATAATTCATATTTAAATACGTTATGAGGCGTAAAGATGTATTAAGTACCTTACACGGCTTAGAGGGGAATACATAATCTTACTTGACATATTTTGTATTTATTACTAAATATAAATATATTCCACTCGGTGCGAGGTTTCGCTCTTAACCTTATTATATCTAAATTTATTTTTGCTTGTAAAAAAAAGTTGGTATTTATTCGGTGGAGCTGAGTGAAACTCCCACTAATATCTGCGATAAATCCTCCTGGCAAAACCCCATATTTCGTGGTACCGTTTTATCAGATTTTTTTTTCAAACAGAAATTTGGTAGAGTTCTAAAGCCCCCCTGATCTGGATAATCCATAATACACTTGGAAGTCCAATTTGTTTGGGGAGAATATTTTATGATTGCGGTCTATCGTCGTGCAGAGGATATTGAATATTTACCCCGTTCTGATTTAATAAAAAACCTAGATAGCTTCTGCCCTCTAAACCCAGATATGCCTCATTTACACAATATCTATTCCTTTACAAGTTTTAATAAAATAGTTAAAAGTGCGCTAACAGTATTTACCCTAGGGTAAATTTCAAATTCACCAATACACCCGAGTACCACATATTAGACTATTTCACAAACTCAATCAATAAATAATTTTCATCGAATTAAAAAGAAAATATGTATGAACTAGTGCAAATATAAAATTTAAATAAATATTTAATATAATCTACTATTTACATACTAGTAATTTGAAGAAAAAAGATGTATACCGATAAATAAAAAAAACTCTAGCGCAGAGGTATCAAGCCTAGCGAATTTTCCGATAAATACTTTGCAACCACAGTAATAGCGTCCCAATTTATTTTTTTAAAGAAAATGCACCTATTGACCCCATAGATTATATTAAACTGTAGTCATTATTCCAAAATTAGCTCTGCACAACAATATTTACACTAATTTAAAGCCCTGTTAATGGTAATTTTGAACACATTTTCTTCGGGAAAATTAAATCACAAGTTGTGACGCTATTACTCAGGTTATAAAACATATACCAAAAACTTAGGAAAGATAGGATTGATGGACAAGAAATAACGAATTTCAAAGAAAATTTACCCGGCTTGCGGAAATCTGCACCAGAATAACTTTGTAATTATAAACTTATCTAAATAAGAGTATAAAAATTATCGCCAGTACCAAGATTTGAACCTGGGAGCCCTGGCTTTAAGTATTTGTATTGACTCTGGACCTGTTGCATTTGATTTAGCACCTCGAAAACATTGATAACGACGCCCTACTCAAAATCTGTTGCTTACCGACCGTATATTAAATTTTCCAGTTATATACCACGGGTTTTATTTAATTTTTTTGTCACTGAGAATTTTCGTATTGACTTCGAACCTGCTTTATTTGATTCAGCGCCTTAAAAACAAACAAAAGGACCTTTTTCTAAAAAAAATGGGTTAATGACGTTACAACACCTAATTTCAATAAGGTTCGCGTCCTCAACAAGATATTGTTTTTTACCTACCTTAATTTAAATTTATTAATCCGTGCCAAAGATAATATGTTTACAAGAATCCGCGAGAAACATATACATATATTATCTACCATTAAGTCAGTCTATATAAGTGTTGCAAAACGTATTTTGCCAATACAATACGTATTTTTTTTAGTTATAGACCTTTAAAACGGATTTTGACCATACTTTCGCGAATTTTTCCGAAAAAAATTCGTTAAGAATATTTCAGTGGAAACTTATATTGATGTGACCTAAATTTCAAATTTAAAATATGAGAAAGATGAGTGTAATAGGATACATTTAACATTGAGTTGAACCCGGTGAGTATTCTAAACTATGTATATTTGTAATGTATATTTTCATTTCTCGAATTCAACTGCACTTGTGTTATTTTTACAAAAGTAATAAAAATATTAGATATATAATTTAAAACTTGTTTTTGAGCAAATGTTAATTGTTACTGCTATAAAATGTTAATTGTATTTAAAAGACGATGATGTTCATTTAGAAAATTTCTTCGCGAACAATCGCTTATGAAGTATTTGGCAGTAGAAATAATACTTAGTACACAACGTAATGAAAAATAAAATTCTGTGATTCCATTAACCTGGTTTGTCAAGTCAGCAAAATGTTCAAAAAATTATCTGTAACATTTCGATTTACAAGAATTTTTTTCTAGATTCAAAATTTTAATGGAAGTGTGAACTAGTCTTTTAATTTGTACCAAAATATCAAACTTTTGAAAGATGAGCATAGTTTTGTTATTATTACATATTTTTTTTATTATTATAGTTTCATTATTATTATAGTTTTATTATTGTTATTATTATTGTAGTTTTTTTATTATTACTAGAGGGGGCGTATCCTATTCAATACATTAAGAAGCCTGAAACATCTTGTTGGGGCTCTCAGGGGCACTGTGTAACCTTATTGAAACCTCCTCTAAGAGTGACTTGAGGTTATAATAAAATAGGTTATGAGGCTATCACCTTGTCGCACATTTTTTGTGTTATGATTTGCATTTTAACGTTTTACTACATAAATTACCTTGTTCTGCTCTGTTCTGAGTGTTTGATTTATTGCTAGTCCAAGGTGTACAGGTTACTTTTTCGATGTTTCAAAACTCAGTTAGTGGGGCCACTCTAGTAATGAATCTCTATGGGGCATAGAATAAATATGCGTTTGCTTTCAACAGTCCAGAAAAATTACGTTAAATTGTTACGGGTCAAAATATGATCCATGAATTGAAAAATTGCGTAAGATCGTTGTGCGAAAACCAAGCATTACGCGAGACATAATTTTTTCAACTAATTGTTATTCAAATAATTGTACGTTCAAATAAAGTTAGACTAAAAATATGAGATGATTTATTCCATGAAATAGGGGTGATATATGTGAACAGTTTGATAAATTGTATACCCATTAAATATAATTTCCTCAATACAAAGGTTCTGACACCTATGGGCGTCAGAAGTATGGGTGGAGTGGATCGGATATCATCTCTCCTTTTGTAGCAGATGGAAAAGCACCCCTTCCGAAAATTTTTCACATCGTATTTTACTAGTTGAATTGTAGGATGTGGTACTATCCGAGGAACGGATACGGTATGAGAACGCTGTATTGCCAGCACAATACTTCATATCAGAGATAGGAATGCTTTAAATTTTTCAAAGTAGGGAATGATCTAGTATTGGTGTTTAAAACAGTTGTTTACAAAAACATTGCTAAACCTGTTTATTATAAGAGAGTTGTTTTGGGAGTTATAATTATAACACAGGTTCAAAACAGCAAAGCGGAATTATAGGAAAGGTAAAAACCACTTAAAATCATTTATTTGGTGAATGCAAAATGAGTTTAGTCGATTTGGAAAATTTAACACTAGCAGTGAGAAAGAGTATATTTATTTGGTCTAGTAAGGACGAAAATTTTATAAATATTTGTTTAATCATTGAGACACATTGATGCTAGTGGGCGATACATGTCATGCCTAAGTTCACACCTATCCCACACGACCAGTATCGGATTAAGGTTATCCATCCAAGTTGTAACCACGCCCGATACAGTTTAACTTAAATGACCTAACAAGAACAAGTTTAATCGCGTGGTACATAAATAAAACACATACTCAGTGTAATAATTATAATTATAACCAAAGAATACATATTCTTTACACACACACATATAAATATATATATACCCTCATATAGACATATAGCCCAACATATGTGTACAACTATATTCATCTTCTTCTCAGCATTACTTCAAAATTCAAAAGAAAACGATAGAGATAAATATTTTCTACAAGTAAATACCTTTATGTAATAATTAAATAAATTATGTAATAAATTAGTTTCGTTTGAGTGCAATAAATATATCTACGATTTTTTTAAATCATAAAAGTTAAGCAGCATCGAGTGTGGTCAGTGCCTGGATGGGTGACCCTTGGAAATAAAAAGAGACGAGGGAAGCAAGCCCGAAGTAAGGATGATGAAGTAGCGATCTGGTGAGGAAGATTTCTGAGCTACCCGATATCCGATTTTTTATAATTAATTATTTTACAACTATATTTTTAATATTATTAATTAAATAAATTAAAGATAAAAGAATAGATGTAGCACTCATGGGATGAGGTCAATCGGATAGAGTGAAGAAATAAGAGGAGTCCATCATTGATATATAGCTTCAGGTTGAAACTGAATCCCTTAGTAACGCATAATCTTGTAAACAGGCAATACTTCAAAATTATTTTAACACGATTGAGGTCTTGATTAAGCACCTGTGATGAAACCAGTGGCAGTGAATCTACATGACACCATGTGAACTAATAATTTTTGACACTCAAAACACAATTTTAATCCAACTTTTGACAAAAATAAAGCCTCACTGTATAAAGCGATAAATTAAAAGCCTTTTCCAGTATAAAGAATAAATGAATCTATTTTCTCCAAACAATTCTCTCGACATTTTGCCAGAGGGGGATCTTCACCGATTGGTAAAGCAATCGCATATAAACCTCTAAAACAAACTATGGTAAAAACTATAGTTAATTCCTAGCAAGCCTAACCCGAATAAGTTTTTTAACAACTTTCATTTAAAGTATTTAATTTTAAGATAGATGAATTTGATTATTTTTATGTTGAGTATAAATGGATTTGACATATTCTAGGTGGTCTCTTACACGATTAAAGGGTATTATTCGGGTTAATGACGTGATAAAGTTTTTACAAACAACATACTTCGTAATTTCCTTATCCCATTATCTTATTTTTCGATTCGAGAGGAAGTGTTAGAAAGTTATCGTGGGCCATACATAAGAATTTAAACTTACATACATCACCACACACACATATAATATATATATATATATATATATATATATATATATATATATATATATATATATATATATATATATATATATATATATATTATATATATTATATATATATATATATATATATATATATATATATATATATATATATATATGAGTGGTTTGTATGAGCATAATATTATAACTCTGAAAAAAGCGATTCTTTTAAATAATTTATAAACTATCTACACGTTATGTTGAGTCTTTTGGTCAAATAGGACTCTTTTGTCCTATTGTGAAAAAGATTAAAAAAATGTTGGGAACTATATTAAACACTATTATATCACGACTTTTCAATTTAAAATTTATAATAATAAAATTTATTCAAATTCTACAAATGTCACGCTATAAACATTTCATGTTTTTGAAAATTGGAAAAATGTCAATAAAACTTGACGACTTTCGAAGTAACAGGATTTAAAATAAAAATGCTTGAACTGTTTTTTTACGGAAGTTTGCAACAAGACTTGAGATTTATTTCTTTGTTAACCGACGGATATTAATATTTACTTGCATGGTATGGGTTTATATACTATTTCAAATGTGGTGGCATTATAATTTAAAATTTATATTGAATAAAAATGTATTACATAAAATAGAGTTTTAACTAAAACTCACATTTTCCATTTATTCTTCCTTCGCTTAGTTATTTTTTTAAGATCTCACTCTTTTGAAGTCTAATCGACTGTTTCTTTCGGTTGTTTTTTTTCTGACTCAGTCTTACCTTCATTTACTAGCTCTTAAGCTTAAAGCTTACTCTTTTCTTTCTCCAACAGACTCTCTTTTACCCTTTCTAAAATTGAACTTTATTGTACTTACACGAATTTTTCCTCCCTTATTTCTCACATTCTTACATGTCCTAACCTCTCCTGCTCGTTTCTCTTTATTAATATATTTTACTATCCCGCTTACTGAAATAATGACAACATTTAAATCTTCCACTAACTAAGTGGAAGATTTAAGATGTGTATTTAAATCTAATGCGCATTCTAAGTTGATAAGTTAACACTTTAACCTTACACTGTCGCGCTTACGAAGATAAAGACAACACATTAATCTTACATTGTCCTGTTTACTGAGATAATAACTTAACACTAAAATCTTTCATGGAACACTTACTGATTTAAAACTATACACTTTAATCTTACATTGTCCTGCTCACTGAGATAATGACTTAACACTTAAGTCTATTGTAGAACTCTTACTTAAATACTGATTCAATACTTTAGTCTTACATTCTACTGTTTAGTGAGATAATGACCTAACACTTAAATTATTCATGTAACACTTACTGATTTAAAACTGAACACTTTAATCTTACATTGTTCTGCTTATTGAGATACAGATTCGATACTTTCATCTTACAATGACATGCTTACGTAAATAATGACCTAACACTTAAATCTTTCACGTAACACCTACTGATTTAAAACTTAACACTTTAATCTTATATTTTTCAGTTTACTGAGATACAGATTAAATTCTTTAATCTTACGATGTCATGCTTACTGACATAATGAGCTAACACTTAAATCATTCATGTTACACTTACTGATTTAAAAACTAAACACATTAATCTTACATTTTCCTGCTTACTGAAATGCAGATTCAATACTTTAATCTTACAATGACATGCTTACGTAAATAACGACCTAACACTTAAATCTTTCATGTAACACCTACTGATTTAAAAACTTAACACTTTAATCTTATATTTTTCAGTTTACTGAGATACAGATTAAATTCTTTAATCTTACGATGTCATGCTTACTGACATAATGAGCTAACACTTAAATCATTCATGTTACACTTACTGATTTAAAACTAAACACATTAATCTTACATTTTCCTGCTTACTGAAATGCAGATTCAATACTTTAATCTTACAATGACATGCTTACGTAAATAATGACCTAACACTTAAATCTTTCACGTAACACCTACTGATTTAAAACTTAACACTTTAATCTTATATTTTTCAGTTTACTGAGATACAGATTAAATTCTTTAATCTTACGATGTCATGCTTACTGACATAATGAGCTAACACTTAAATCATTCATGTTACACTTACTGATTTAAAACTAAACACATTAATCTTACATTTTCCTGCTTACTGAAATGCAGATTCAATACTTTAATCTTACAATGACATGCTTACGTAAATAACGACCTAACACTTAAATCTTTCATGTAACACCTACTGATTTAAAACTTAACACTTTAATCTTATATTTTTCAGTTTACTGAGATACAGATTAAATTCTTTAATCTTACGATGTCATGCTTACTGACATAATGAGCTAACACTTAAATCATTCATGTTACACTTACTGATTTAAAACTAAACACATTAATCTTACATTTTCCTGCTTACTGAAATGCAGATTCAATACTTTAATCTTACAATGACATGCTTACGTAAAAACGACCTAACACTTAATCTTTCATGTAACACCTACTGATTTAAAACTTAACACTTTAATCTTATATTTTTCTGTTTACTGAGATACAGATTAAATTCTTTAATCTTACGATGTCATGCTTACTGACATAATGAGCTAACACTTAAATCATTCATTTACACTTACTGATTTAAAACTAAACACATTAATCTTACATTTTCCTGCTTACTGAAATGCAGATTCAATACTTTAATCTTACAATGACATGCTTACGTAAATAACGACCTAACACTTAAATCTTTCATGTAACACCTACTGATTTAAAACTTAACACTTTAATCTTATATTTTTCTGTTTACTGAGATACAGATTAAATTCTTTAATCTTACGATGTCATGCTTACTGACATAATGAGCTAACACTTAAATCATTCATGTTACACTTAGTGATTTAAAACTTAACACTTTAATCTTACATTGTGCAGTTTACTGAGATAATGACTTGACACTTTCAACTTACACTGTCCCACTTACTGAGGTAAAAACTATACCCTTTAATCTTAGGTTGCCTCGCACTAAGATAATAACTTAACACTTAAATCATTTACTGTTACTTATAGTGAAACAATGGCTTAACCTTTTAATCATACACTAACCGTATAAAAGGTTGGTTGTTGTGACACTATAGTTAATGATGAATGACCTTATAGTGGTTTTTATAGAATTATTATTATTGTAAATGTTACCATTCCAGTCCACATTGTAAATTTCTAAAAGAAAAACATTTTCAAACCTTAGAGAGCAAAAACTTTATATTTGATTTCATATCTGTTCTTCAGACAGTTTTAACATTTCATTTTATTCCAACCTAGTTATTTTGATAAAGAAAATAAATTGGTGCAAAAATAATAAAAACTAAATTAGAAAAAAATAAAAGGTTGTATAAAAAAAAAAGACGGGATGTTTCAAAATTAGAATTAAGCATAAAAAGTATTAAAATAATATTGTATAGTGCAAGGAGAAAAAGTTCACACTCGGCTGAACAGTGAAAAAATAAATTCTTTGTATATAATTTGTTATTTTATTTGAATGACATCTAAGTCTACAGGGGAGTGAGTATGTCAGGCGAGATGAAATAAAACCGTTTCTCAAATGAATACCTTGACTATCTAGTTAGACAAAAATACCGAACCGTTTTTTCCTCCTTTTTCAAATATTTCGCAGTAAATTCTTCACTTTATTACATTCAGGTGAATTTTTCGGTAAAATAAATTTTTCAATTGTAGTGGAATGGAAAATTAACAGAATAAATTAATAATAGCAGTTAAAATATTCGTAGATAATAGAACGATATATATATATATATATATTATATATATATATATATATATATATATATATATATATATAATATATTATATATATATATATATATATACATATATATATATATATATATATATATATATATATATATATATATATATATATATATATATATATATATATATATATATATATAATATATATATATATATATATATATATATATATAATATATATATATATATATATATATATATATATATATATATACCAAGAGTGGGGCATGTAACCCAAAGAAGGGGGATATATTCACACATCTATAGGGACTTCTACTAAAAACTACAGCGTCAGAGGGGGCCAAATTTTTACGGGGAGGAGGCGATGCCTCCCCCTTCGTATTTATAAAGTTCCGGCAATTTCAAGCAAATGGTTAGTCCAGTTTATATGATTCTATCTTTAAATATGGTCTACTCTTGTGAGGTTCAACGGCCAATACAAATAAAACACTTATAGCAACAGAGCAAAAATCATTAATTCGATAAATGCTTGGCAAAAAGAGATTAGAACACACCAACCCGCTGTTTAAAAAACCTTGCTATTCTACTTCGGCAGAATCTACTTTCTTGCTTACAATATATAAAAACACAAACTTGCAAGACCTCGTTATACACGGTCAAAATACAAGACATTTAGCTACACAGTTGTTATTTATTCCATTCTGTTGGACAAGCACTGCCCAAAGACAATAGTATTACCTAGCAATAATTTGGTTCAATGACTTAACATAGACTATAAAAACAAAAGAGACTCATGACGCATGCAAAAACATACTAAAATATTTCTGCTTTTTCAGATTAATGTAGAAGACACAAGTGAATAAATGTATCCCTCTCATAAATATTACTAGTCAAATAAAACAAATAAATCTATAATCCATAATAAATAAGTATACATATATATAATTATAGATTTATTAAATAAGATAGTTTTCAAGGATAATACCATTTACAACATGTGAATCAGAAGTTCAATACTGTCAACACACCTGCTCCAATCAGGCTCCCGGGCTATAATGAGCACGTTTATCTTTATATTGTCACATTATGTAATTTAATTTATTGTAACTTATTTTAATAAAGAATTTACACATAAAAATAAAAAAATGTAGAAATCCGAAATATAAACAGTGAAGAAAAAGATTAATAATATAGAACAATTATTAGTGAATCAAAAAAATAAAAAAAATAAATAAATAAAAATAATAATATCATTTTCATGCATAGTATTAAAAATAATATATTTTTGTGTCTCTATATTATTTATTTTGACTTCTTTATATAAAATCAATAAAAATAAATTATTTAAAAAAGATTAAAACTTGAATTTTTGATAAATTATAAAATAAATTATCGATAAAATTGGATGAAATAATTATAATAATATAAACCCTCTTATAGAGAACCACAGCATATGCTGATTTGCATGTTTTTTAAAAAAATAGAACTTATCATAAAAAATCTTTCTACCAGCAATAAATGGTTATTGTATTGTATTGTATTGTATTGTACATAAAAATAAATAAAAAAAACGCTGTCATGGGCGGGGTCGCCCCCGGGGTCTCGACAAGTCATAAATTTCTTTTTTTTAATATTCATACATAATTTTTTAAATCTAGCAGTTTTTAAAGATTTTTTTATAAGTGGTTTGGCAATAACCATTAAACTTTTAATCATTTGCAGTGCGGGTCAATCTAACTTTCATGTTTTTAGAGGGGTGAGGGGTCAAGTGACCCATTTGCCCCCCCCCTCCCCCTGCGGACGCCCATGAACGCTGTTTTAATCACTTAGTGATTTTATTATAGTTGTTAAATCAATCAAATGATAATCCGAGAAGTCACCATAGACACTCATGTAAAACAAAGCCATGACTAAGGTACGGCTACTATGAGGTTGAAATTATTAAAAGAGATATGATACTCTGTCTAACTTAACAGAACCGTTCTCGTACCCGACACCATGTAGACTTAATTTTTAAACGTGGACACGCCTTTAAAAGGATAAACTAAAAATGATTGAACAAGCTTCATTTTGGAAATGATTGACATGGTTTTGTATTTTTATTTTTGCAGAGCCTGTGACTAAAATAATAGGTGGACCAGATTTGCACATAAACTTCGGGAGTACGATTAATTTGACTTGCATGGTGGTTCACAGCCCTGTTCCACCTCCGTCTATTATTTGGACTCACAATGACAAGGTAAGATTTTTTTGTATATTTTTACTTCTAATCGGGAGAAAAAACAAAGTTCGCAGCAAGGTTTTCATAGTTTATTGAACAGCGTGACCAGCCTCAGTCTGCAGAAAGATAAGACGAAGATATCAAATTCTAGCGCGGTGATCCGCATGCAAGACGGGATTTCGTGCTTGACGATACATTTCTAGCTTATGGTTTCGGTTTATGCTTTATAACTTGAGCAGATACTTAATTATCAAGCACTATTCGTAACTTATTTTTTCTGTGTTTCAATGGAAATAAGAATAATTATCCTATTCCACAAGCACATTTTTTTGTGTTGGTGAAAATTTTCACACCTAATAAAGCCAATTATATTGACATTTTATTATTACTTTCATGATTATTCAAGTTACAAATATTTATTATAAACTTTTTTACAAATAATAATCATCAAAATATTGGTAAAATGAGAATGAGGAAACATTTTCATATTGTAAGTACTGACGTTTAAGTATAATATTACAATAGAAAACTTGAGAGTAAGTTATATATAATATATACATATACATATACATAATAATAATAAAAAAAATAAAAATATATATAATATATATATATATAATATATATATATATATATATATATATATATAATATATACAGATTTTTTAAAAATCCAATCAACATACAGTGTTAGTTACCTGTTAAAAGGTAAATAAATGAACATGTTTTTCTTTAACTGGCAATTCAAATACCATTATTTCTAAAAATGGGTTAACAAAAAACTCTGGGATTTATAAAATAAAAAAGCTTATTTTCATTTCCAACATACTTTTACAACAATAAAGTATTTGAAATGAATGTATTTGAAATTGTTTCACTTAATAACAATAAAAAATCGGGTAAAGGGTACCTCGGAAGTTTTCATCTCACATCGTATTCGCTACGCTCATCCTCCTTACTTCCCTAATACGCAAATGCAGAATTGGTTCTTATTTCGGCCGAGACAAGTGGATCTACGTTTCCGTTATCTCTAGCTCATTAAAAACTCAAGGTTCGGTGAAAGTGAAAAAAGACAACAAATTACCTATAAGACGGTGCTACGAATTACGTAAGTGCCTAGAACAAAGTGCTCGGTTTCTTGAAAACAGACGTCACGTAGTAACACTGCGGAGCTTTGACTTTCAGGTCAGGGTTAATGAATAATTAAGTGCACACTGACGTCAGGGTTGCTAGAGTTTTTTGTTTGGCGGAACTTGGCTAGCCAGAGCGTTGAGCCCAGCAAGAGACTTGAGATGCTAGAGGAGCTGATGACATTGGTGAACTTGGTTAAACGAGACTAATATGATCAGAAGAGCATGTAATGGTAAATGAACTAAGCACACTGTGAACTAGTCGCAGGTACTAGCTAGAGTGATGAGTTTAGTCTGGTTTGGGCTAGATTGAACTAAGCCACACTGTGAACTAGTCCCGAAGGTACAGCTAGAGTGATGAGTTTAGTCTGGTTGGGCTAGATGAACTAAGCACACTGTGAACTAGTCGCAGGTACTAGCTAGTGATGAGTTTAGTCTGGTTAGGCTAGATGAACTAACACATTGTAACTAGTCGCAGGTACTAGCTAAGAGTGATGAGTTTTAGTCTGTGGGCTAGATGAACTAAGCACACTGTGAACTAGTAATATATGCCGCCATGTACGGAGAGTGGCTTCCTAGGCGATTGTGTGTGTACACTCATTTAATTAAGTTTTAAAAATAAGTAAATATAGAAGATTGTGGATTTCGTTGGAGATCAAAAACATTGGTTGTCTGTTATGCTATAAAGTTTTTTTTATTAATTTTATTCTATCAAATAAGGTTTTTCTATATTATACATTTCGGAGAATTTTCATCAAAAAATTACCCTTATTTCTAATTATACATATATTTATGTTTTTTCTCCCTAGTTTAGATTTAATATTATACTAAATTGATCCTTTCATTTTTTTTGTTTTATGCATTTTTGAAATTTTTACTGAGTCTCTTATATAAAGACACTGATAACACTCACACAGACATAGTAATAGCAGAGATAGTAATAAGGGTGAGATCACCTTCAAGTAGGCCCCGTTATAAGGCCCTTTTTACAAACTCTCTTTAATAGAAAGTAGTGTTCTACCTTATGAGTCCTACAGCAGGCATTTTTCATATAATCCACAAAAGAGCTGAGGCGTATCTAACAATTTTAATAGCTTCAACTTAAAACAACTCGTGCCCACACAACAACAACACTCCCAAGTTTTTCTGATCTTGGCAGCATCAATTGTTGAAACAGCTACTGAGGGTCCTAAATTTTCGCCTAAACCCAGGTTTATTTAAGGTCAGAGATCTGTACAAGTACCTATCATCGTACAGGCTTGAAACCACCGGCTTAACGTCCCAATCGAAGTTAGGCATACCATATGTATATGCATATATATATATATATATATATAATATATATATATATATATATAAATATATAATATATATAATATAATATATATAATATATATATATATAATAATCAATAATCTAATATAATAATAATATATAATATAAATAATAATAATTATAATAAATAATAATATAATATATAATATATATATATTATATATATAATATAATATATAATATATATTAAAAACAGAAGCTAAAAGAATCAATACCTCCCAATCCCTCTCCACTTCCGGGTCATCATAAGCGTCATTTTATGATGAAAATTCAATAAGATCAATATTAAATTAACTCTATATCGATGTATTGAACCCTTATCTAATGAATACATCGAAAATTAAATATTGATATAATGTAGTTTAAACAAATCAATTCACGAGGAAAATTGACTCTTTGTTATTATTAATACCCGTATGACCAACAACAGCAAACAAAGAGGCAGGGCTTTATATTCCATTTAATTCCTATATACCACACAATGCGTTATTGTTCTTATTATTTTTAACCCCTTATAAAATATTTATTTTTAACGAAACCTCAATTATTTTTACTTTTCCTTATTAACACTCGTAAGTAAATAGGAAAAGTATTGTGTTCGCAAAAAAACCGAAACCGGGATATCACCTGAATTATCCGTTTTAGGTGTTTTAAGGTCTCCTAATAAGTATTTTTTAGAATTTTTTGTGTGTGTACACATAGAGATACATTACTAGAGGGGCATTATTGGGGGTTTTGAAAACATCGAAAAAAGGACCCTGAACACCTTCGACTATCTAAATAATCAAATAAACAGAACAAAAATACAGACTCTTACATAGTAGAACGTTTAAAATACAAATCAAAACAGAAAATGTGAGGGAATTGCTCTTTAGATAAGGTTTTAATGAGGTTACACAGAGCCCCTAAGAACCCTAAAAAGATGTTTCAGGCGTTTCAATGTAAATATCTATGTGTGGTGTGTATATAGGGTGCCTCTTATCATCGTAACTCCCAGTGTATTTATGCTTGAGAGTATAAACTATGTACAAAAATCAGTCTATCTTCTACCTATTTTATAGTTATTTATAGTCTATTTTAACAGTCTATTTTATAGTCTATTTATATTATTATTAGCTTATACTAATTTATAATCTATTTTATAGTCTGTTATAGTCTTTTATATTCTATTAACTGCTATTTTTAGTGCATCTGAAAAATATTTTAGAGTAATCAAGAATAAGCTACAGCAAAAAATTAAGTATTTAACATTTTTTTAATTTAATAAAGACACTGGATAGACTAAATAACAATTACTCTTAAATTACTAATTTCGCCTGACCCCAGGCACTCATGTTTACAAACCTAAAATACAAAAAGATATTATGGTTTTTATAGTTGTTTATTTAATCCCGGTTGGAATTAATTTGTACTAAATTCTTATATTATTAATTATGCACTGGGAATATTACCATTACAGTAAGTTAAATTTATTTTATTTGTAAACTGACATCTGAGATGGGTATAATTAGATTCACTGAGATTTTTATTTCTTTTTAGGTTGAGATTTATGTGTAGAAGTAGAATTTAACTAAGTTAGATTATCCTAACGGTATTTTAAATTATTTATCTGTAAGTACTTTATTTTATTCATTAGTCTCTTATGATTATTTTAATTGTGATGTTATATATAAGTCGTTCATGAATTAATAATACCATTTGTATTTTAGGTTTGTAGACATGAGTATGCCTGGAGTCAGGCGAAATATAGTCATTTAAAGAAGTAAGAAGTTGTTATTTCAGTCCCATCAAGTGTCTAAATAAATTAAGAACCTTGAATTAATCTTTAGGTTTAGTTGTGCCTTTAAATAAATAATTTTTGTATAACGTCATTAACCGTCACTCAGCCTTAAAAAAACATTAATTAACAAAATTACGATACGGATTAGTTCAAATGTTTCCTGCAATATGGACGAAAAATTATCTAAATTTCCTTTAATGGACTTAGCAAAAATTTCGGGAATTCATAAAACGGGGAAAAATGTTTGGATCGATTTAGCACACTTGTAGTCATATAAAGACCAACATTTGTGCCAAGTTTCATCTCATTACTCGTTCAATTTTAATCGAAGGTCTTGTGCACATTTTAAAATTAAAAAAAAAGTTCAATTGAGTTGAAAATTGGTTCAAGTGTATCCCTTTACGTATCAAATAAGTATACTAAGTATTGTTTTAATACGGCAAGTATGTCTACGGCTTTTGTTAGAATCATGAAATTAAAGCTGCATTGAGCAATGTCAGTGCCTGGATGGGTATAAAGTCAGTGCTAGGAATAAAATGGGTTGAATTACTGTATATGGACGAACGGAACGAGTTTAAAGACTTATTGCAGTTTAAATTTTGTAATTTTTATATTCTGAGGATGAGCGAAGCGAGTCCGAAGAAGAGAGAATAAGCAAAGAAAACCAATTGGGGTAAGGAAAAGTTTCGAGGTGTCCCATACCCGATTTTCTTTCAAATTTAATTTAAATCTAAAGGAAGCTAAAATGAGCGTTTTTGAGTTTTTTAGATTCATTCTATATGATATCTTTATATTCAACTTATTTAATGCCAATTCTGTGCAAGTTTTAAATATATTTATTTTTTGTTAAAATTAAGAGTTACCTGTGGAAGTACCTGAGGTAACTCCTGAGTTACCTCAGGAGTTACAAGGCAGAGATAGATACAAGAGAGAGATATATATACAGAGATAGATACAGAGAGATACAAGGCAGTACCTGTACTGCCTTGTATCTCTCAACTCTGAATATCTCCTACTCTCTTCCTTATCAATAGAGGGATTGTCTTCGTCATATATTCCCTGATAACACTCAACTTTTTTGCTTAACTCTAAAAAGTAGTTGTTAAGACCTTGAGTTGTCCCACATAATGATAAACCCGAAACCTGTCCAAGGATATTCTTAGAGCCAAAACTGGTTGCTGATTCCTTAATTGCAATTTATTTTTCTTAGATCCGCATTTAGGCCTTAAAAGCCCAAGCGGTGCCAGAAATCAAGAGCTGCTGTTAGATTCCACAAAAATTTTAGTAAACTATATCATATAAAGTAAAACACTGATTCAACATTTTTTATTTACTTTTTTAAAGGGCATTACAAAAAAGAAACAAAATGGCTCACTTGTCTGCAATCAACGTTTAAGTCTATTTATTTTTATTATTACAAAAAATGCTTAAAAAGTCACGCTTAATAATAAAAAAGGGTCAATTTAACCCGAGTGACTGAAGCAAAGTTTTATGAATTCTTGGTTCATTAAACAAGAATTAAATTTTACTGGGCTGTATAAAACAATTAGGCTCTCAACTGGTTAACTTTGTCCCAAACTTATAAAATATTAATTTTAGAACAAACCTTTCTAGTATTATTATTGTACGAAGTGTTAATTAGGAGTTGAATTGGAAAGCCAAACCTGGTAATGATTTTATTTTGTTTAAAATTTGGTTGCGAGACAAGAGTACTTGTTTCTAACAGCAAAGGAAATGATAATTGAAAGTTGTTTCTCGTTTATTCCACACAAATAATCATTACCCAATCATATTAATTTATTTGTTTGTGATGTGTTGTGTAAACATTATTAATTTCCCTAATTAATACCGAACGTGTTACTTACTTAGGTGTTCTTACTAAAATATGAAACAGGTGTTTTACTTAAATTAAAACTTTCAGGAGTTTTAAGTCCTCCTGAATGGTTTTAACCAAAGTGTTTGTATGTGTCTTGTGTATGAATGTGTTTGTTATCATCGTAGCTCTTAGTGTGTTTCTAAAAAATACAAAAATATTTTTAGGTCTAATTTGTCTAACCGGGAAAAAAAATTCTTCAACTTGACATCAAACATTTAATGCTAATAATAATGATAAATCATACATAAACTTAACCTAGCATTGTACATACAATCTAAATGAAGTAATGTGATATTATAATATACTATATTAATGTTATAATACCGCCTCATAAACTATTCATCTCATTTTATCCAAAAGGTTATATTTGAAAATAAAATAAAAAGAAAGCTATTGATAGCATAAAATATATCGCTTGTATAATCTTATCATCAGATAATACAAGTTATCATTGTAATCTATACAAAAAATGATAAATTAACAGTGATATATATAGTTAATATATAGTTTATTTTTATAGGTTAATTAGTTTATTAAGTTAATACACAACATTATACACATATAGTTTACATACCATTATTATAAACTATAAATAGATTGATAAATAAAAATGAAATTCCCAAAAATAAATATTATAAAATAAAATAAAACCACCCTAAGCACACGGCATAAATGTTTTTAGAGTGATGTTTAGAGCAATGGCGGATTGAGCCAAAACGGTCCGAGAAGGGTTTGACCTAAAAGGACCCAAACCTACATCTTAAGGGGCCCAATAGGGAGGTGGGGTTTCCTATACTGCTTCTCAGTAGAGAGGTCACTTTAACAACAGTATTATATAAAAATATATATATATATATATATATATATATATATAATATATATATATATATATATATATATATATATATATATATATATATATATAAATATAATAAATAAATATCTAGCCTATTAAACTACTATAGAGCTCTGATCAAGTATGCTAAGGGCCTTTATAGTCCTAGTTTACGGTATAGGGCCCTTAAAAGCCCAGTTAAAATAAATTGGGGCCTTATTTTTTAAAAACCCTACATTTAAAATCATTTGTCTCAAAAAGCTCTTTAGGCCCAACCTTGAAGTATTGGGCCTCTTAGACTCTGGTGTAATGAATATAAAACATAATTATAATGAATACATAAATTTATTTACTATAACTTTAAAAATATTTAAAATTATGATAATTTTGTTTTAAGTTTATTTTGGCTGAGGGGCCCAAGGACGGCTGCCGCCCTCATCCTCATTGGCGGACTGCCCCTGGTTTTGAATATGTTGACTAGTTAGAGAAACAGATAATCCTTCCACAACTCAGGGCACTCTGCCTTAAAAGAGGAAGGTTTTCCAATAGCCATGATAGTATAAATGGTTAAGTTTTGTATTAATATGATGTTTATGGAGCTCTTTAGTTTAGATAACACCCAAGATTTGTGTTTATTTACCTTATCGTTTATTGAATGTGAGAATCACTGAGTAGTGATTTATAAATATTAAAAGAAAGGGCTATCTAATCTAAAGAAGTGACATGCTCAATCTATAATAAGAAGTGACATGTTTAATGTATAATAAAAAAATAAGAAGTGACATGTCAACGTATAATAAGAATAATAAGAAGTGACATGTTCAATGTATAATGAGAATAATAAGAAGTGATATGTTCAATGTATAATAGAATAATAAGAAGTGACATTAATTAAAAAATAATAAGAAGTGACATTTTAATGTATAATAAGTAATTAATTTTGTTATTTTTTTGTGAATTATTGTTAGTTCATGTAGGGAATAAATAAATAAAAAAACCTAACCAATTGCATGCTAAAAGTAGTCATCGGTCATCCTCTACGAACAATGAACAAGCAGAATTTCAAATATCTCTAGCCGAAAATAATCATGGTGATCTTAAGTCTTCGTCATCTTAAAAGTTATTTGTTACCTACTTTTCTTGTATATAACAAATTGACATCCTCATTCTCAACAAAAAGTTTGACGATTAATTTATCTAAATTGTCCATCAAAATCTCTTTTGACAATTAATATTTCTTACGGTGATCCATTACATTTATAAAAAAAGTTTCAGTAAAAAAGTATTTAGAAAGTTGGTCGCGGTTATATTTTACTCAAGGAATGGCACTTAGTTCACCTCGCTGTATCGCAGTTGAGGGCCGAGTTTAATAGGATATACTAAAGTTTTTCCGTTATCACTCTCGTTTAAACTTATTCACTTTGTCTTTTATCTCATCACAACATCATTAGAATTAAAAACTTTTATAAAAGAAGTGTTTTCTTGAAACCGGAACAAATCCGAAAGGTATTTCCCAGATTTATAACAATCTTTAGCGAATTACTTTTGGGGAAAACTCGCTTATAGAGATATAGAATAACTTTCAGAGTAGAGTTAACGAAATAAAATAATAAATACTTTTACAAAAAGAGATAAAAAAAATATTTAAGAATCAAGTCTTATTTACCTCCTAAAGCAAAGCCGAAGGAGGAAACTTGCTTCGCATCTGAGGCTTAGAGACTAAGGGAGATTTACTAGTTAACTCCCGAGGCTTGCCGAAAACAATAATACAAAAACTGAAATCTTAATTTTTCTTCTAAAGTTTCAAGCTTCCTCTCCCAAAATTCTCTTAAAATAGTTTATTTTGCTCATATTTTTAGTTTAATGTCTTATGGCACAATATTTTGGGGAGCTTCTCCCCATGCGAGAAGACTATTCATTCTACATAAGAAAGCACTACGGGTTATCTTAATCTACCAAACAAAACATCTTGTAAAAATTTTTTTCAGACTCATGAAATTTTACTTTTATTCTTTATACTGCTATCAGTTTTTAAATTACATTTATAGTATTAGATCAAGTCTAACTAAAGTAGAGAACATTCATTTTCACTATACAAGGCAGACAAGTCACATAGTCCTTAACAAATACAGACTGACAAGAACAGCTAAATATAACTCAATTCAAGCAGGGCTAAAGCTGTACAACTTACTACCTGAAAATATAAGAGCCCTTGAAGAGAAAAGATTTGACAAATTAGTAAAAATCTTTTAAAAAATCCCTTGTACAGTGTGGAAGAAATTCAATCCATAAATTTTAATTGTAACAAATAAATTGTTTGTTTTGACTTTTTACAATTTACAGAAATGAATATTATGTGAAATAAAAGATTATTTATTTATAAAATAAAGCTGTTTCGATCCAAGATACCGGTCAGGATCCTAACTTTGTGACGGAAATCCTAACGCTCCGACAAAACACGCAGCATAATCGAGCACATGGTCCATATGCTTTGTCCATTCCGATGCATCAGGTTATATTTACCACGATGGTAATTTTACAAATGGTTTGCATTTATTGAGATGTAAATGTTTTTATATCCTTTCGAGCGATAATTCAACCTAAACGAATTACGAGGTTTGGATGAAAAATGTATTTTTTTCGGGCAGCTGTAAAGTAGGCACTTTACATCCTCAAAACAAGATGAAATGCGTTTTTTATCGTCTGCGATAGTTCCATAGTTTTTGAATGTCGGCGACAGCGAAAGAGTTTTTTTACTGTCACAGGTGTTTCTCAAATGTCCACTAGGTGGGCTAGTAGACTACTACAAGGTTATAATATTACCTTCCTTGTTCTTTCTTCTTTGTTTTGCTTATCATATAAATAATCGAACGCTTTTGTTAAAGAAGTTTTGTTATTTTCGAAAATTGAGTTATTAATTATTAAGTGTTTAATGATCATGTATATAGTGATTCAGATATTGAAAATACACCGCCAGAATTGAAACTTTTGACCAACAAGGCGATCGACTGAAGTTTATACCTGCAAATATTTATAAATTTTACTGTTTTTTTCTTAATAGTTGTTTACAATTACTACGCCCGAAAAAAATATCATATGCTATACGACTGGGAATAGCTAATTTCACCTCTGCTTCTTTTACTGTCTAGCTTACATATTATTTATAACCTCAAGTAATAATAACCTCCGTTCCAAATAGGGGTTGGCAAGATTCTTGCTGCGCCAGCAAGAGAAGCAGTTGCATAGACTAGACATTATCTCAATGTCTTATTATATTTGATAAAAAGAAAGAGGGCTATTACGCTCAACCCCTTAAAATATCCACGTATTATAAGACAAAGTGATACGCCAATGTTAAGCTGTGAGGTTAATGGCACATATTCATAGAAATATTATTACTACAGAGGCGGCCCTATAGGTCAAATGTTGAAACATCAATAAAGTAACCTGACCACCTTCGCTTATAAATTAATGAAATAATCAAAACAAAATTACAGTAACTTATACAACAGAACGTTATAAATACAAATCATAACACAAGCAATGTTCGGGAAACCGAAAAAAATTGATTAATTATAACCTTAACCCATTATTGAAGAAGGTTTCCATGAGGTTACACAGAGCCCCTGAGAGCCTTAAAAAAGTGTTTCAGGCTTCTTAATATATTGAGATAGGCTATGCCCCCTCTAGTATATATCTATATGCACATAGTGACAAAAGGTTAAGATTCCCTGAAATACAAGTTGACAGCTGTTAGCTCCTAGGATAGCTGAGCTAAGAAGAGTTTTCATTGCTTTAAAAAGAAAATTCGCTGAACTTGCGGAACTTTATTCATTGTATCTCATCTTTATTCAAAGAATATTAATATTACTTTCATTAAGTCTTAGGACTGAGATTAGTGTTTGATATAAAATTAGATATTTAATAATAATCCAGCGAGTTAAAGCTAAGTTTAAACTGTTTAATCTTGAACAGTTAATAATTCAGAAACCAATTATACTTCTGAATGACGACGTTCCTTATATTTTCCATTTTTTCTTGGATTTATTTTTTTAATATAAGTAAAAATACATTTTAGTTTTATAAAAGAAATTTGAAGAGTCCCTAATTTTTTTATATTAGCGAATCTCCGAAGAATAAATGGAAACTTACATCTAAACGAGGTTAGATGTCATGAAGGAGAGACTCACTGATCAAGAATATAAAAATCAAAGTTGTTAATGTCTGTTGTTGAAATGTGTATGACGTTATTAACCCGCAAAAATGACCCCACAAACATGTCAAAAAACCATTTAAAAAAAAAAACATTTAGATTGGGATGACACTTTTTACATACTCGTATAATAGGAAGTTACATTTTATTATCAATATTAGTTCTAGTTTTATTGATTGACATATATAATATAATGTAAACCAATAACGTTTTCTGACATAAACATTTGAAAATTCGCTTATACCATGGATGTATGCCACTTAAATAACTAATATGACGACCTGATGTAGGGCGACACATTGTGACCTTAATACGGCCTTTAGCGCCGAGCCCGCGATACGGCATCATCTATAAAAGCTAATGAGACATGGCCAAAAAAAATTAATAATTTTATTTGTTTAATTAACGCCCTTACGTATATTTAGGCTAACAAAGCAACTCTAAAAATCAAAGCATTTAATAATTTTCGGTCTAATGTAACACACTCAACAAAAATTTCAATAGCCAAAGCTTGCCCAAGATTTAAGGTAAAATTGGATGCCATCAACAACCCCCAAGCAAGCCCAATCTCATTCTAATTACGCTATACAAATGTAATAGAGTTATATTACTAGACATACTTTTTTGGAGGGCTCTCAGTAGTTCTGTGTTACCTCAGTAAAACCTAATCGATAATTTTGATAAGGTTATAATAAATCAATCGTTTTCGGCTTTTCGCACATTGAGTTTTGTTTTGTATGTATGTGTTGTATTGTGTATAGTATAGGATGAATATAGGATCAATACAATACAACGAGTATTGCATTGACATCCATTCCTGCTTGTATCATTATAATAAGGATAAAAAGTTTTCAGGTTTCAAAAGTTAACCATGAAAGCCTCGGCGCTGAGGGCCGCTTTAAGGCTACATGATTGTTGACCTGTAGGCAATATTCAGGATATTTTACATACAATTTATTCTTTGCATTATGCAATATCCTGGATGTTTTACATAAGCATATTTTTTGCTATGATAATATCCTGGATGTTTTACATAAGCATATTTTTGCTATGATAATATCCTGGATGTTTTACACAAGCATAATTTTTTGCTATGAAATATCCTGGATTTACAGATTTTTTGCTAATGATAATACCTGGATTTTACAGAAGCATATTTTTTTGCTATGAATATCCTGATGTTTTACATAAGCTATTTTTTGCTATGATAATATCCTGGATGTTTTACACAAGCATATTTTTTTGCTATGATAATATCCTGGATGTTTTACAGAAGCATATTTTTTGCTATGATAATATCCAGGATGTTTTACATAAGAATAAACTCTTTGCTATAGGCGATGTTAAGGATGTTTGACATAAGTATAATTCTTTGTAATAGACGATAAAACAAGAATAAGTCTTTGAAATAAGCAATATATGGAAAATTTGTTTAAAAGAACAATACTTTGATACATTCAATACAGATTGGCCCTGTTCACAATAGGGAAATTCTTTCAAATAAAAATATAATTCCCTATTGTAATTACATTTTTTTATGTATAAACTTTAGAGGGAAAAAGTAATAAATAAAATAGGACCATTCATATAAAGCCATATTGTTCATTGAATATTTAATTCTAAGTTCAATTTTAAGGATAAAATAGCCCTCCATCACAAATTACTTGGAGTTAAAAACAACATTGTGAAATAATACAGGATCAAACTTCAAATCAGTTTGGTTGCATTTAGTACAAACCTGGAACAAACTTTTAGAAAGTTTTTTCCCGAATTAGAAATGAAATTTAAATTGTACGATCCCATATGTTTTCTTATGTAAATACGCGTATTATTTATGGTAGAATAATCAATATCCTTTAACTACGCTCAACTTAATTGCTTTCCTATTGCCTTAGGCGTTGTTATAGCTTGAAAGGTTTGTTTTAGCTAAAGAAAACTGACCTTTTCGTTTTAGTTAGATCATTGTTAATCTTTACTGATTTATCTGCAGCATTGTTAAGATAAGACTTGGATAATTGATGTAGATGAGGTAGGGTAACTCGCTTTTAATGGCCCTAAAAGATAATAATAGGGCTTGATTTGACCAGGATACCTTTAGTATCTTTTGAATCAATTTTAATCCCTTTATAATATAATAGTTTGCGGTCCCTAAGGTAAAACAGTGGCGCCCCCACTTCTATAACCATTGTGAAATCCCTAATGGCTGTAAAAGACCAATAGCCTACCATTTGCCGCCAAAGCAAGTAAGACTGTCACTTTACTAACCCGAATTATATAATAATCCAATTTTAGTCTAAATATTAAATTGGAGTCATCACGAGATTGCCTAATCAATAATTGCGAAGGCCAAATGACGCTTACAAAGTTAAAGAAAATTGCCTAAACTTCTTATGAGAATTATTAACTTGGAAAAGCCTCTCCACTACAGACAAATCACGTTCTTTATCTCGCACTTTTTCACACAGTTACGAAAAAGCATTATTCCTCTCTCCACTAAAGATAAATCTCGTTCTTTCTCTCACAAATTTTTCTCACAGTTATGAGGAAGCCTTATTCTTCTCTCCACTACAGGCAAATCACGTTCTTTATCTCGCACATTTTCTCACAGTTCTGAAGAAGTTTTATTCCTCCCTCCACTACAGGCAAACCACGTTCTTTATCTCGCACTTTTTCACACAGTTACGAAAAAGCATTATTCCTCTCTCCACTAAAGATAAATCTCGTTCTTTCTCTCACATATTTTTCTCACAGTTATGAGGAAGCCTTATTCTTCCCTCCACTACAGGCAAATCACGTTCTTTATCTCGCACTTTTTCTCACAGTTCTGAAGAAGTCTTATTCCTCCCTCCACTACAGGCAAATCACGTTCTTTATCTCGCATTTTTTCTCACAGTTCTGAAGAAGTCTTATTCCTCCCTCCACTACAGGCAAATCACGTTCTTCCTCCCGCAAATTTTCTCAAAGTTCTGAAGAAGTCTCATTCCTCCCTCCACTAGAGGCAAATCACGTTCTTTATCTCGCACTTTTTCTCACAGTTCTGAAGAAGTCTTATTCCACCTCCACTACAGGCAAATCACGTTCTTTCCTCCCGCAAATTTTCTCACAGTTCTGAAGAAGTCTATTTCTCCTCCACTAGAGGCAAATCACGTTTTATCTCGCACTTTTTCTCACAGTTCTGAAGAAGTCTTATTCCACCCTCCACTACAGGCAAATCACGTTCTTCCTCTCGCAAATTTTTCTCACAGTTATAATAAAGCCTTATTCCTTTAACACAGAATATCAAATTTTTTATTATGTCCTATTTACAGGCCTTTAATCCCGCGAATATGGCGGTAGTCCTCAGTATTTGTTATAAGTATCGTAATAACTTTTATACATTTTATTTTTATGCATTTACTTCATATGAGATGCATTAACTTTCTAGCTTTTTTTTTCAATAAGTATAGGTGAGATTTGTCACAGATGTATCTACACAACACAAGTTTTGTTACTTATCAAAAATCTAAAAGCTTGGGAAGCAATTCCATTAAGGGCTTTATAAGTTTTAACTTAAAAATACTCAGCTTCAATTGAAGCACAATAAAATACTTATTTCTTTTAAAATCGATATTAAATAGTGGAAGTTAAATTCCCCTTTAACCGTACGGTAAGCCGCTTCAAAGTTTATTTACTTAAGAAGTTAAAGACGAATTCTTCTTGTTTTTTTTACTCCGTTTCAAAGGTTAATACAGATATTAGCAGTTTATTGATTTTATACAAGCATAAAATTTAAATTTAAAAGAAATCAAATATGTTATCTAAGATGGATACCGTATATTAGCATAATTAGACTGTTTGTATGCGTTCTGTGTGTTCCTTTACATAGTTAATTTATTGTATGAGCATGCGCAGTATAATTTTCTTCTTACTGTCTTGAATTGTAAAAGATATTGTTTTCTCTTATCCTTGTTTCTTATTCATAGTCTAAAATATTAAGAAGGTTAAAAGGTGGAGTAGCATAGGATTTGCCTCGCTAGATTTGGATTCCGTGATTGATCCCAGGACTGCTCTTTTGTTTTATCTTATGATGGGAGGGGGATTCAAAGTAATATGAAAAACTCGGGTACGGGGTATCTCGGAACTTTTCCTCAACAGATCGGATTCGCTACGCTCATTCTTCAAATTTAGGACTCGCATCGCTCGTCTTCGAAATATGCTAAAATTACCCAATCAAAAGCTAGCTGAGGATCTCCTCAGTCTAAGCAGAAAGGATCTCAGAACAGCAGCTGGACTATTAACTGGTCACTGTCACCTTCGCCGACACCACCATACTGTTGGGACCATTAAAGACAACCCAGTGTGTAAGCTTTGCAAATTATAATCTGAAACTGCCTCCCACATACTTTCAAGATGTGAGACCGTAGCCTTTCAAATGTTCTTCAACTTTGGCAACAGCACTCTTACCTTTGTAGAGTTACCCTTATAGAGTCAAACGTTTTTGACTCTATCAATGAATCTCTGGTTAACCTCCTATAATGAATAAGCAAAAAATTTCAAAAAAATCATAAAACGCGGTAAAATAATGCGATCGGGTTGAGATTTAATACGCATGCAGCCATGAAAGAGACTAACATATGTGTAAAGATTCATCTCATTATCAGCATTAGATCAATGTTCATCAAATGACTTGGGTCCCTTTTTAAAAAATCAGGAAATAATTCAATTAAGTTTAAATTTAGTTCAAGAGTATACCTTTACGTAATAAATAAGTACACCAGTACACAAGTAATACGACAAGTATAACCATGATTTTAGTTGAATCATAAATTTTAAGCGGCATCGAGCGTGGTCAGTGCCTAGATGGGTGACAACAGGGAATGAAACGGATTCATTTACTATCTGGGGGAAAGTGAATGATTCAGATGACGTATTGCCGTATAAATGTAATGAATTGTAATTCTGAGGACTTGCGAAGCGAGTCCGTAGTAGGGAGGATTAGCGTAGCGAATCCGATGTGATATAGAAAAGTGTGTTATTTTTTGTATTATAAACGTTCTATTATATCAACTACAGTAAATTACACTTTTATTTGATTATGTTAATATAATTAAAAGGGTTCGTGTTATTTTTTTATGTTTTAAATTTTAAGCGATAGAGATTTTCTAGTAATAATATCTCTATGTTTCAAGTATTCAGACCTGATTCACAGCTGTTTTTACTTTTATAATTATGAGAAAATAGGTCTTTTACTTTTTTAGGGTTTTTAGAACCGGACTGGCAGTTACCATAGCAGAATAGAGCTTGTAAAATAGACATCTATTTAAAATTTATGACTATGTAAAGCGTTTTTCGTTGCCATTCTGTTCTAATTCTAAAACATGTAGGATGTAAGAAATATTTCGAAACCAATGAAAAGAATAGGAAAACGGTTGTAGGGTAGAAATGTTTAAGTTGTCTTTCCGTAAGGTATATCCAGCCAAAACCTAAACCCTAGGACATAAATATCTAGACCCGTATTGACGGCAACCTTATCTTCAATTATAATATCGATATTTATTTTTTTTAAAAAACACGGTCAGGCAAGAAAAAAGGTATTTTCTGTATCTTCTACCAGATAAGGATAAGAACCTAGTTTTGTTTACTTGAAAAAGTGGAATTATAAAGGTCTGTGAGTCCTAAAAAAGAAAGCTTATCCTGGTTTTCTGACCTAATGGTTGTATAGTGTTTATATTAGAGTTTTATCGGAAGCTATAACATATACTTTTCAACAAGGTTTTTATTTTATAATTTCTTTTAAAGTATAGTCTGTGACGCAAATTTAAGCAAGCGTTATAGGAAATCAATGAGGCTGTGAAAAACATTATGGAACAACGCCTATATTAAATTTCCCTCTGATTCACTCCTATTACCAATTACAGAATAAAATTTACAGCATTGTAAAAAACTATTTAACTATTAACTATCTAAAAACATAATTGATCTGCAATCTAAAATTGATTTTATTTGTGTGTATCAGTAACTAATTAAATAATGTCATTAATATGCAATTGGCATGCACCTTACTACGCTCACACAGCGTATTTAACAGGTGATCGTATTCCATACGCATTTAATACGATCCAGTTCTTGCACTGTATTTTTTAAGTCGATCGAGTCAGATGACGTCAAAACAGATCCCGTCAAAATATCGCGTTTTTTATTGTGAAGGTTCACTTAGGTTATAAGGCAGTTTTAAACAAATAATTACTTCTTTCTAGTAAAGTTATACTAAAAAAATATTTTTGTTAAAGTTATTTGATGGAAAACGGTAATATTTGAGTGAAATTATTGTTCGTTGAGAAGGTTATATCTCAAATACGATCGTCTCTAAAGGCATAGACATATTATTATTAGAGGGGCTCTATTGGTTGATTTTCAAAACATCGAAAAAGTAACCTTACCACCTTCGCGAAAAGTATAATGAAACAATCAATATAAAATTACAGTGACTTATATATTAGAACGCTAAAAATACAAATCAAAACACGAACTATGTGCGGTAAACCGAAAACAATTTATTTCTTATAACCTTAACTCACTCTTGAAGGATGTTTCAATGAGGTTACACAGAGCCCCTGAGATCCCCAAAACGATGATTCAGGTCTTTTAATCTATTAAGATAGGCTACGCCCCCTCTAGTATATATCTCTATGTCTGAAGGTACAGCGTATCGATCTAGATACCATTTTCCTAGTTCTAGCGTACCTAACTAATTTCCTTCGGCGTGGTTCTTACAGCGTATTTAACCATATTTAATTAGCATACTTAATATGATCAGCGGATTTAGGATGATGTGTGAACGTACTAAATAAAACCTTAAATCTAAGAATCCTGGTCGGGAGCAGACTGGGCTTGTGTAGGCACACGCTTGGTTAGAAAGGCTATAACCTTATGCCGGTTATAGTTTCGAACTGTTTAATTTATTTAAACTACTTACAAAATACAAGATTTTGTTTTATAATACCCCTCTAGATAATATTTTTTACTCGAATATTCTCTTTTATTGTTTTTTTTTATATTTTTATACTTTAGTTTATGTTTATTCATACATAATCTTAATATTTTTTACTAACAAATATAGAGGCTGTTTTGGCTTAAACTATGGCCACACATTGTAATTTTTTTAAAAAGTGTTTATAAATGTAAATAAATAAATAAATTGGTATTGGCTTATTTATAAACGTATGTATATAGTCTTGATAAATACCTGTTTCTACGACTACTTCGCAAATCACAGCTGGGTGAAGCAGCACTGCATATTGATAACAGAGCGAGGCATTTCGAAAACATGATCACAAGAAAGTGATGTTTCTTATGAAGAGAAACTGATTTTATCTCATTTTTGACGATTTACGGATTTTAATTTAAAATCTTTTATTGCTTTACTTACAAAACATTATTTATTGTAAAAAAAAGAAAACACAATCACGAATGACTTAAAAAAGCGCAAAATAACTAAAGCGTCCCATGCTAAAAACCTATTCTACTACACTTTTGTTATCAAAGTCAATACTACCAACCTAACTAAAATCACTTTCATTTGCGAAAAAGTATTAGTCATTCAAACAGATAGTTGAAAGGTTGGCAATACTAATGGCGGGATAACGAAAGAGTGATCAAAATGTTATTTATCACTACATATCGTTTAGTGATATTGTCACTAAGCGCATTCATTTGCGAAAAAGTATTTGTCATTCAAACGGTTAGTTGTCAGGTTGGCAATACTAATGGCGGGACAACGAAAGAATGATCAAAATTTTATTTATCACAGGATTAGCATGAAACCCGACAGAAATTCTTGTTTTATTTCTTTACTGTTGGTTAACTGTGATAAATAAGTTAAAATAAATATCACCACCGTCGGTGCTAAAAAAAATTGTCAATATTTCATGGATAAATATTTCGATTATACCAGGATTTTAAAGATAGAATCAAGCTCTTATCACTACAGATTTGGGTTTGTCCGATTCAACCCAGAAATAATAAAATCTAAACAGATAATAATATAAACAAACATTCTACAAAAAAGAGTGAATTTAATGCGTTATTAATTATTTTAGTGCGTGATTACAATTGAAATGAAATGAAATGAAATGAAAAATCTTTATTTCCACCTTAAAAAAAATAAAACTATCTAATCTCTCTTAATTATCTCTAACTAATCTATTAAAACACCATTATGGTGAAAATCAGCTTGTTATCAGCTAATTTAAATACTTGTTACAACTAATTTAAAGAATTTAATTCAATAAAAAGGTAATGCTGTGACTTTGTGCAAACTAAAATTATTTAAAAGTAACATTATTTAACAATAACTAAAATAGAACCCTATATTGTGATTTTCATGTTCATATCACTCAATTTAAAACCCTATTGTTCAATGAAATTGAGATTCCACTGAGTTCATACGCCTTAAATTAATTAAAGTATATCATTTTAAAAAAACATTTAAAGAAATAATCGTCACAAATAAGAAAAACCAAAAAACCCCATAAGTAATTTTAACAACGAAAACTTGTTATCAATTTCTTATAGATGACGGTGGCATAGAGATATATCACTAGAGGGCTATTGGTTGAATTTTGAAACATCGAAAAAGTAACCTGACCACATTCGATTATCATTATCATCAAATAAACAGAACAAAAAACAGTAAATTATATTGTAGAATGTTTAAAGTACAAATCACAACACAAAAAATCTGTGGGAAGCCCAAAACAATTGATTAATTATAACCCCAACTCCCTCTTGGAGGAGGTTTCAATGAAGTTACACAGAGCCCCTGAGAGCCCCACTAAAAATGTTTCAGGCATCTCAATGTATTAAGATAGGCTATGCTCCCTCTAGTATACATCTCTATGGACGGTGGTGCGAATAATTTGTTATCGTTATAACAAAAGAAGAGCAAAGATAAATAATAGCGAAAAAAGTAAACCCTTTAACTTGATGGCATTCTAATTATTAAGATAAAATCTTTATCTTTCACTATTTACGCATATCTTGACTGAATATATTTACTATTTAACGATGTTGAAAAGTAAGCTACTTGATTTTGCTACTAAGCGAAATAGTTTAGTGAAAATACGAAATGCTAAATTTCCAGCTATCGTTACCTAACCTGTTATCAGTAAATCTTTATGAACTTTTTCGATTTGTTCGTGATTCATTTTAATTGATTTAAAATGTATTTATTTGAGTTTTTAAGGTAATAATTTAAGATGTTTACTAAAGTAATTTATAAACCAAGTAGGGAACAAACACGATTTCTGTCAGACCTAGCATGTAGTTCAGGGAGTTCAAATTTTCCTATGGACGTAAATGTAAACAAACTATTTACGGTTTTCGAAATTTTTGTTTTTATTGCATTAATTTGTACAATTTAGTATAAAATGTTAATAATTTGTGTTAGAAATACGTTTTGTCACATCCAATAGAGGTTTAAGTGCGAATCTTTAAATACTAGGTTTTTTTAAATTAATTAAAACAAGCGTCTAATTAAACTTTTATTTCAAGTACACTACTTAACTTAGTACATTTTGCGAGTGATATTTGTTTTTTCCCCTTCAAATATTATTTGTAATTAGTAGTTTTACAACATTAACCAAACATTTTTGAATATAATAAAAGCAATCATGATTGTAAGTTATATTTAAGGCAATACATTGTCGTCTAGTTATTCTTCAAAATTTTAATAAAAACATGTACTTTACCTTTACTATATTTTCTCTTTTTCTTTAACGAATTTATTTTAACAATTATTTCACCGAATTGAATACAAAATCACTAATTTATCACGTACATATTAAAGTAAGAAACACGATTAAAAGTAAAAATCGTCTAATGTTATCAGGGTTGCCAATAAAACTAAGTAAAAAAACCTAAATCCTAAAGAGGCGCATGCGCAGTTATTCCATTTTTTAATATTCCCTACTTGGTTTATATATTACTTTAATGTTTACTTTAATTTACCTTTCAATTTCACAATACCGTTAAAAAATTTAAACATTATAAAAATGGGTCAGTAAACAACAAGAATCTGGAATAAAGGGGATGACGGACTAAGTTGATTTACCATATAACAAAGTGACCCCGCTGTGGATAATAAAATAGAGAAGAATCCATCACAAAACGTATTTCAAAAACAAACTGCGCTTGCTTGGTACGAACAAATCATTACATTAACTGCGCAGGTCCTAAATTTAGACGCAAACTTACCTAACCTAAGAAACCGATGTTTTCTAATTGATTTGCTCATTGAGAAGGTTATAAACAAATAATAAAAAGTAATATCTTTTCTCTTTATAACTGTTTTACTTAACAAGCCCTAAAGGTAACTAAAATCACGACAAACACCGAACAAAAAGCACAGAAGAAAGTTGAGGAGCAAACTCGACTTATCTTTGTAACGTAACCTGCGTTACGCGCCTTTTTTTGCAATGCTAAGTTTGCTCCTTCTTCTATATCCCATCCAACGTCAATGGGGTTAGAAATGTTTTTCTGTTTTGCATCATCCCCTTTATCCAAGGTCTTTGGTTAACAATATTGTCGATAACCTTCCAAGATAGCTGAATTTAAATCCCGCAGCTGCTAGTGCCTATAAATATACATCATCCCTTACTCATATATTCATTTTTATTTTTCCTCATTTATGGAAAAGTATTATGTGTGCAAATAATCCGAAACCGGGATAACTCCGGATTTATCCGTTTTAAGGCCTCCTGAGTAGTTTTCTCAAAGTTGTCTGTCTTTACGTGTGCGTGTGTTTGTTATCATCGTAGCTGCAAGCTATTTATGCTAGAGAGTTGGAACTTTGTTCAAAAATCAGTCTATAAGTGTAGCTGGCTATTCAGAAAATATTTCTTTTGACGTCACCAACCCGCAATAATGACTTTGATGTTTAATGCACTTAACATTTAATGTAATTTGGTTTATCATACAAACCAGTTCATCGTACAATAACTTTTCAGAAGTAAAAAAATGTAAACATATATCTATCTTAAACTATACAGCTAAAAGTATTATATATTTTAAAAAATTATGTGATATAAAAAAACACAGAAATTATTTATTTTTATTTTCACAGAAATCATCCTTCACTTTTGTTTTGTTAAATATATATCTAAATATATATAAAATAACGTAATATATAATATATGTATAATAACGTCGTCATCATGGTTGTAAAGGGAAAGAATAGATACATTTATTTACACATCTCCGTCGTGCACCTATTAACCAAGACTCGCTCACAATTTGTGTCACAATGTCATTACATAAATGGAATTAACTCTGCGATTTAAGGCTCATTTAACCACTTCAAATGGTTAAAAGTGGTTTTAGGGAACAACCACAAAGTGTTTTTCCCCACCGAGAAGTCCGCTTAAAATTCTGACTAGAGGTCAACATACAAAAATACAATATAAATCTGGACTTGGTGGTAGAGTCATTTGAAAAATCTGTACAGTTAGTTTTCTTTCTAAAATATCTACTTTTTTATCTCATTTTTATTTAAAATTTACACTTTAACCATCAACGCTTTATATTAAATATGGTGTTGCCATGGAAATCTGTTATTATGACCACTGTATAAAATAAATACCTTTCCTGTCAAGGTTGGAAGGAAAATATTGTTGTGATCAAATTGCTTTAGTCTCAACAAAAATACTTTAATTTGTACATAACCTAGTAAGGAAACCTGTCACCAGGTAAAGTCGCTTGGAGAACGCATTTGATGAACTAGAATGTATACTTGCGTAGCTAATTCTTAGGAAACATTTGGATAAATACTTTTTTTTCAGTGAATTTTAAAGTAAAAATAGGTTTATGAGATCGGCAGTATATTTTTTGTTACATCAAAGGGGTCACTTCCTTATAAGGAAAAATTGGTTGAGAGAAAATTCCCTATAAAGGGAATTTACGCTCAATTGGTGTAAGGGAATATACAGCATCCTTGCTCTTTTGCAATCATTCACAATTATTTGTTTACTTCATACTAAATTATTGTCATGCTGTAATTGTCGCCTTCAAGCCAAAAACAGAACATGAAGATTTAGGTCTTCCAGTGGTGACCGCGTCAATGTAGATGAAGAATACGTTTCGCTTTCACTGTGGGAGGCATCTTCAGGGATGTAGGACATTATAGAATGCTCTACAAAACTGAACTTTTATTAATAAAAGAACACTTTTTCCTATAACAATTCCTTTTCCTTACGTTTAATATATAATATATCTTGCTTTCAGGAGGTCAACTACGACTCTCCACGTGGGGGAGTTAGCGTCATTACAGAAAAGGGAGACGTTACCACAAGTTACTTGCTCATTCAGAAAGCCAGATATGAAGATTCAGGATCATATAAATGCATCCCATCCAATGCCAATCCATTATCTATTTACGTCCATGTTATGAACGGTATGTTGTCTTAAAATATTGTAGTGCCAACTGAGATTATGTTACAACCTTGTTGGTTTAATTGGAGTTACAATAGGCATTTTTGTGCAAATATAATTTGTTTACGTCCATGCAGGGTTTCTTTCAGAGGTTCTCCCCCCTCAAAATTATGGGGGTATACACAGTGATAAAAATTGTTGATCGGGAGTATGAAACCATTTTTGAATGTCAAGTAAAACTTGACATTAAAAATTATATAAATTTATTAATAAATATTATAAATTTATAAATAAATATTTTTTTTATAAATTTATTTAATTAAAAGAAATATTAAATTAACGAAATACAAGTTTTTTTTTTAAATATGTAAAATTGAAAGTAAGTAAGACTAAATTAAAATAGGGTACCATACATGGCTATATGTAGAGTGCAACAATTAAAATGTACCAACATTAAATCTTTAAAAAACAAAGGGAGAACACAGGGCTAGACTTTAGAAAATTTTCTCTGCCTCAGAAAGTTGACTCTTGTAAATTCAAATTCACCATTATTATTTTTGTACCGATTACCCAAATATGGTAGTTTTAGTAAATTGGGAAAGTTAAGTTATAGAATACCATAATATTGCCTATTTTGGAACTGCTTTGAATCTTTTAAATAATTAATACTAATAAATATCATTATATTCCGGTAGTTTTGTATTAAGCTATTTTGTATCAAAAAAATTTCTATTGCTCCAAACAACTTCTTTTGACTATAAACGGATTTTGAGCCCCCCTCATAAATTTTTAGGGTGCCGCCCCAGGGGAAAGTGTTAAGAAAATTAGTTGGTCCCCTTTATAAATTTAGAGGATACCACTCCCAAAAATGGATATAATTGGCTCTAACCCTAAATAGGAAACACTTTTTATTCCCGAGGGAGAAAAATTTTTATTTTTTACTACCAAGGGAGTAAAAAGTAAGTCTTTCTCCCTTGGGAGTGAAAAGTAACTTTTTCTCACTTGGGAGTGAAAAGTGCTTCTTTACTTCTTAAAAACGAGTTAATAAACTTCACATTATACACCGTCTGGAGATAAAATGTCTTTATCTACTAAACTAACTTAGATGATACTTACTGTTTCAGAGAAACCTGAAGCCATGCAAAGAGGAATTGAAACGAGGGATTTTATAAACACAGGTGTGTTTTTATTTACCATAACAATGGTGTATGTTATACGTTGAAATATTAATTGTACATAGGATCATCTACGACATTTCATCAATTATAAAATAAATATAAATAAAATTAACAAAAAAAAATCAATTTTCATTGTGATATATCTAGTTGTAAAATAATTCTAGACCAATATGTAAATCTATGTTCAATCTGATTTTTAATATAGTCATGTTTAAAAAAACAAAACAGTGTTTTTTTATGGCATCTTTCCCTTTCACGTGTTTTAGTACTCTCGTCATTTGTACCAGACCTTCTTAAAAATTGAAGGACGGAGGAAGGAAACATCGAATAAAGGAAGGATTATTACTATCATTATTTTTTTATCGAAAGTGAATTATAGATCAAATAGGAAATTATTGAGAGGGAAATCATATAGATCAAATGATTCCAGCATTCGATGTATAATTAATCTATTATAAGGTTAAAAAAGGGTAAAGATCTGCATCTTGTTAAAATTTGTTGACAATAACATCTCTTCCTTCCTCTTCATAATACAATAACTTATGTTCATAGCAGGAAAACAAAGCTAAACCAAATAAAACTAATTCATCTATTAATGAAATTATTTTATTATTTGTATTGATATACATACAGATTTGGCCCTGTAAATGTCTGCTTTACAAATCATTTTAAAAAAGCGATAAACACAACAAAATAATGCATAATATTGGCACAACAAATGCACTCGCTTTGATCCTATTAACGAAATCCTTAATAATTACAAAACTGATCAACAAAATAGCAATGATCAGAGAGTATGTAAGCTTAAGCTAAGCCCGCAATAAGATCGATAGTTTAAATTTCGTTCGATAAATGGAAACGATTAACCGTTCGAAAGTCATGGCTCAACAGCTAATTCAATTCAGGCACCGAAGCAAATTCAAGCCATTCGTTATTAAATGTATCCGATTTTATTTATAAGATTTTTTTAGGGTTTCGATTTGGTTTCGGTTATAGCCATGACGAACTGGAAGCAGAGAAGGAGACGCGGCACAAAAATGACATTTACAGGTTTTGAATAGGAAATTTGTGGTCAATGTGTGATGCACCGATGCCACCAAGCTCCGCACCAGACTCGATCACTCACTTACTTAATTAATATACACATAAGAAGAATAAGAATTTACATAATTAATAAATAAAGCACTAACGCCTCCGTTCAAAAAAATAACAAATAAATTAATTAAAAATGTCGCGTAAAATAAAGCTTAAATTAGAATTGACTGGAAATAAAAATAATCTCAAAAATATAACAATAAATCAAATAAAAATTATATAAACTGTATAAGATTATCGTAGATCGAGCAGATCGTAAGGCGATTGAAAAGGACGGAAGGTCTTAAGCCATGGTTAAAGTGCCTGCTCCCAAGCCATAACCGACACCTTTGGGCCCGAATCTTCTGCCGTAGCAACCTCTGCAGTAGATATCACCGTCTGGTCCATCGTTTAGATTGGTGGAATCTAATGACCTCGCGCAGTCACCACAGCAGAAACATCTCTTGTGCCATACCTACCAAACAGATTCGCATTTTCGTTATTTATTTTAGATCATGAATAGAGGATAAGATAAGAGGAGTTAGTGGTACAAGAGGAGAAAGGCAAAGTATATATAAGTGCAACTATGAAGAACTTAAATGTGTACTTCTATGAAGAACATAAATGTGTACTTCTATGAAGAAACTTATACAGAACAGTGTTTCCTTACAGAAATGTGTTTACTAATCGTAAAATTCATCACCTGAAAGGAGCATGTTTATGATGGGAAGCACAAAACTAATTCTTTAAAATTCTAGTAGCATGAAGCACCAGAACAAATATTTAACTTTACGAAAATAAATCAAATTCAGGTAAATAAAAAAAATCTTACTCCATTTTTGCTGATCATCTGTTCAGCTGCGTAGACTTCATAACCACATCTTGGGCATCCCTTACCAGCTGGAGCTCTTGCACCAGTCATTGGTCTTGTCTCTGGGCTGTAAAAGACAAACATTAATGGTTACAAAAAAGTTTGGCTAGCGTAATGACTAAGCCAAGATTGGCATGTGAATTATCTGTTTGATATCATTTGGAGTGTTCAAAGCAAAAGGTAACCCTATCCCAAATTATTTTTAACAATCACGTTTAACTATTTCATAAGAGAAAGACAACTATTAAAATTTTAAACTTAAGTTTGCTGAGCTTCTAAATAAATACATTTGGCTAAATATGATTCACTGTATAGCTTTTAAGATAAAGAATACATTACTTACTATGCAATGGTTGATTCTCCATTGGTAGAGACTAAGGTGGGTGAGTGGCCGTAGCCGAATCCCTTTGGTCCAAAGTTCTTTCCATAACAAGCTTTGCAGTAGATTTCCTTGTCAGGTCCGTCACAAGCTAACATTGAATCCAATGGTCTGTGACACTGCCTGCAGTTGAAGCATTTTTTATGCCACATCTAAACAAAAACAATATTTTACAAAATAAAAGTTTATATTAATGATTATATATGTGTCCTTGGCATACAGCGTCGTTATTTCACCATGGCGTCACCTACACTCAACGGTCCCTATAGAGAGACGAGTCCATGGTACAGATAAGAAGCGCTACTCGAGCACGACCAAGAAGTAAAAAACCGAGGACATGGAAACGCTTTGTGTATCGTGACTCCAGAAATTATTATTTACAGTCATAATCTATATATTAAAGCCAGTACATTGACGATTTTTGTTATCACTGATAATAAGCAGCATCGAGTGAGGTCAGTGCCTGGATGGGTGATTGTACTGTCCCAGGGCAACCGAAGCGAGTCCGACAACGTACTGCAATATAAATTTGGTATTTCTATATCTCGAGGATGAGCGAACCGGGTCCGAACTGGTTGCGAATCCAATGTGATAAGGAAAAGTTCCGAGGTGCCCCATTACCAATTTTTTAGCTTCTACTTTATTGAATATTCAAATAAAATTTTCCTTTTTCTTTAAAGATAACTGCGAGGTAGGTATTATTCATAAAACGAGAAAAATAAGAAGCCAACAAAGTGGATTTGCAATTATGGAATTATCTCCAGAAACATAACTTTACTTTTACCTCCAGTATAAGCTATCGGTAAGGACAAGGTTAAACTAAGATTTTTAGGGAGTGATGGCCTAGGAAATAATAAGCTTTTACCACGATTTTTAGATTTCGATATGAAAGTAATTTTATTTGGTAAGTCATATGATTCGAAGATTTTAATACGGGCATAGCAGTTCAATTAATTTCATAAATTTTAGTTTTGAAAACACCTTTCTAGAAATTCGACGTAATTTTTACTTAAAAGCAAATAACTACTTAGTTCGTTGTTTTCTCTGGGTTTATAGAAACTCTGGACTAGACTAACATATTATAATAGATAAAGACAATACATCAATTTTTAAACTGTTCTCCTATGTGTTTGTACCAACAATGATGAAAAAGGGATAATCGTGACGAATTAAGTCTAAATGTTATTAAAATATAAAAGTCTAAATATATTAAAAGTCTAAATGTTTGTTTAAAAAGATTTTAACGCGCAATAAATCATAACTAAACATTTAAAACATGTAAACAAACATTTATTCTCGTTATGAAAACAAACCTTATTGATCTTCATAAACGATTGTTCCAAATTCGACCAAATATTTTTTGAGTATCCAGTTTTATTTACACATTATTTTGATTACATAGGTACTTTACTTTAGATTAGTTATAAGATGGTTGGTAACTTACAGTTCCCTTGGCGAGCTGCTGTTCAGCAGCAAAAACCATACCACCACATCTAGGACAGCCTTGTCCAGGAGGAGCCATCAAAGCTGTTGTGTCAGGATTATAGAATGGTCTTGACATTGAAATCTCGTCTTCCCTGTAAATTAAAAAAAAACATTATAAATATATTGTTTTGCTAAGGCCAGGTAAAATAATACAGAACGTTTCGCTATATGTAAACTTTGTGATACATCATTAGGATCGCTATACAAATACTGCATCATTAAGTCGTTTGTACAAATACCCTCCTGAAACTCTTTATAGAAGATATTTTCCTTTGATTAGTTGTAGGATTTTCGTCACTAAGTCCTCATTAGGGTCTTTAACTAGTTAAGGCAGCTTTTCCAAATAACATGTATCTCGTATGCAAGGGTTTCACATTCAAAGACTATGTGTTACTGATTCAACGAAAAAACATAAAAAGCAACTATGGAAGAAACTAAATGAAAAAAGTAAATTAAATATAACAAAATGAAAAAAAACGGGTACGAGGTACCCGTTACACATTGGATCCTCACTAGCTCGCGTCGCTCATCCTTAAAGTATAAAAATCGCAAAAATGTATACTGCAACACGCCTTCAGACTCGATTCGCTCGTCATCAGACGATTTGGTATATTATGTTTTAACATTTTTTTTTATTTCAATCGGTCACCCATCTAGGCACTGACTTCATCAATCAATGCTGCTAAACTTTATCAAAGCGATAAAAATTTGGCAAATATGTTTGACTTAAATATGAACACATACAAGAATAATTTCAAATCGATCAAAACATTTTCCACTATTTATAAATTTTCGAAATTTTTGCCGAGTCATTATGGCTGGTTAATGACGTTATACAAAATATTTTCCAGGTTAATCATCTAGACCAGATTGATTTTCTGACCAATAGTTAACCAAGAAGAATATAAAATATTAACCAAGCAGCAATAATTTACTCGGTTTCCTCACTTAATATATTTGTGTTTTAAATTATTTATATAATTTACATTTCAAAACAGTGCTCACTCCAATTACCTAATATTAATAAATAATTATTCAATTATTTGAGCGATCGCATTATATTTAACACTTCTTATCACTAAGTATACCTTAGGTTCTCAGTGATCGTCTAATAGATTTGATATATTAATCAATAAAATAGTTTAAAAATGATTAAATTATTTACAAACATGTATATTAATATAAATACTTACGTAAGGCCGTCAGTTTGTAAAAATCCTGATCCGCATGCGAAACCGTACCCATGAGGACCCCATTTCTTGCCGTAGCAAGTCTTACAGTATACATCTTTATCCGGACCATCGCACGCTATGATGGAATCAAGCGTTTTATTGCAGTCATGACACTTAAAACACTTACGATGCCATTCCTAAAACGAAACAAATGGGAATAATTAAAACAGGGGCGAATTTATTTTTGAATGAGGATCCGGTAAAGGGAGTTCCTTTTATAGGAATTCGCAAAAAGATCTTCTCTCAGATAATTGAGCGCATCTCCTCATGAACGGTTTAACAAATTTCCTTTTCAGAGTATATGCCATTGAAACTGTATTGGGTTCTGCGAGTACAGATAGCTCAAAGTGAGGCCAGAACTAACTGAAGAAAGTGAAGATGTCAAATCTAGTTTGAATCCTTTGTTTAGACGTTGCATAGTAACAAATAAAATGATAACGTACTCTTCCTTTAGCGAGAACTTGTTCAGCTGCGAAAACAACACCTCCGCATCTTGGGCACCCTTCACCTGGTGCTGCCTTGATCAAAGCAGTGTCTATGACTGTAGTCCTTGGAGCAGGCACCTCACTGAAATGTTATATAAGAGACATAAGTAAAACATTTAAACCTACCTCCGTGGCCCAGAACGTTAAAGAGTGACAATCACAACCGTCTTGCCTCTTCATTACATTGACCGTTAAAACCACGGAGGTGATTTTAATATCTCAGTTGGTATTGATTATTTAATTAATTGATTATTACTTAAGACTTTAACCATGGTATGAGATTCACTCTGAGATTTCATACTTATATAAATATTATATTAGATACTCCCTTAGATCTCTTACGTATATAACAATGATATGAGATGAACACTAAAACCTCGTTGTACTTATGTTACAATTGTATGAAATAGATCTTGTAATCTCGTACTTATGTAACAAAAGTATGAGAAAACCCTGAGATCTCGTACTTATGTAAAAATGGTATGAGATAGATCTAGCAATCTTGTACTTATGTAACAAAAGTATGAGAAAACCCTGAGATCTCGTACTTATGTAAATATGGTATGAGATAGATCTAGCAATCTTGTACTTATGAAACAAAAGTATGAGAAAACCCTGAGATCTCGTACTTATGTAAAAATGGTATGAGATAAATCTTGCAATCTTGTACTTATGTAACAATAGTATGAAAAAAAAACCCCGAGATTTCGTAACAACGGTGCGATAACAAACACTGAAACCTCTATGTGCACTATATTCATGACTGCAATTTCTATTGTTGTATCAATGGAAAATCTTATTAACTAAGAAAACAAATTAGTAAAATCATGCAATAATTATAATTGTTTAATATATTTAATTAGTTTAATTAGTTAGACTTCATGTTAATATTAAAACGAGTAAATCAAAACCAGTAATACAGTATAAACAGGGGCATAAATCTTAGAATATACTTTACGAAAATATTATTGTTAATATTTTTTAAGAAACAAATCACAACAACAATAATTACTATTATATACTTTAAATAGTTTTTTGATTTATAGATTTTGACTATTTTCACTGAAAAGGATTTAATAAAATCAGTGGTGTAGTATTCATAACCATTTTGTATTATGTTTAAATCCTGTTAAATGTTAACAGTTATTGACAATGACCACAAAAGTTAAAGTTTATTAATAATTAATAACCAAATCTGTTTCATAATTATTATTAGATTAGAAGCCTGAGTCTGGAGACGAAAGTAACAGTAATCAGCGATTTTTTAACCAGTATGATCACTAGATTAAAGAAATGTAAATACCTCGTGTCTAAAAAAACAAAATAAAAATTGATACTTTCTGATTAATGTTTTTGATACATTCTTTAAATTTTGAAAAAAATTGGGTTTTTGAGAATAAAATTGAAAGAATGTATGTTTAGGGTGTATATCATAGAGATATATATGCTCTAGTATATATGTATATATACTAGAGCATATATACATAGCCTCTTTCAATACATTGAGAGGCATGAAAAATCTTTTTGGGGCTCTCAGGGGCTCTGTGTAACCTCATTGAAACCTCCTTTAAGAGTGGGTTAAGGTTATTATAAATCAATTGATATTGGCTTCCCGTACATTTTTTTGAGTTTTTGAGTTTTTTTTTGAGTTTGAGTTTTGATTTGTATTTTTAACGTTTAACTATATAACTTATTGTAATTTTGTACTAATTATTTGATTATATTTATAAGCAAAGGATGTCAATGTTTCAAAATTCAACCTATAGGGCCTCTCTAGTAATATATCTCTATAGTGTATATAGAGAAAATAATGTAATGACAACACTATATTGTTGTATACAGTTTCGATAATCAAAAGTTTTCCTTACTGGTTTTGCGTTTTACTTGACTTTTATATACAATAGGTTTTCAAAATATTTTCTAAAGTTATTATATAATGGTAAAATTTATGGTGAAAGTTGTGGTAAATTATCAGTAAAATCGCTCAATAAATTGCTGTTATTTTTGTCTACACAAGCAGGCATTAGAAAGGGCTTTCTTGTCTAAAATTCCTATCACAATATACAGTTCATTATCTTGTTAAAAGTCAGGCGCTATTATTCTAATTTTATTGAAAAATTCCTGGTCTGTTGTATCTAGAGACGAAAATAGGAGTAAAAGATGTTTGCCTTATACAAATAAATCATCTTCGAGTAATGCTTATGAAAACGACTTTCTTGGGTAAAGTCAAAGGCAAGTTTCTGCGGCCAGACAGAGTGTGAGCTAAGGCCGTAATTCAAGAATTCTCTAGAGGGGGATTAGTAACAATTAATTAATAATTGGAAAACTGAGAGAGGTCGGAGGCTGATTACAGAAGCCCGCTCGGAAAGCTGTAACCGCCGCTGAGGACTGTCTACCGCGCAACCCCCAATGGCGTTCTCCCAGGTAGATGAAAAGGAAAGAATTGGTCAAACCAAGTGTTATTAGTATTTCTTACAAACAGAATGCGGCCTTGGGACCGTCATAGCAAGCAAGAAGGTTAGCAAAACTAGCAAGCCCGCATGGGTTACCTTACTAACCGATAACGATGACTTTGCCTTCCATTAAAACATAATAAATAAATAATTAAAAGAGTAAAAAGTGGATCATTTAATTTTGAACTGTGTTAAAAATAAAATAGTATAAGGGAAACAGGTCGTTGTTTTTAACAGTAATCGACAATAACTTACTAATAGTCGATATTTATTGAATCAATTGATTGATAACACGAGATATCACTATAACCTAAATTCCAAAAATTAATTTTGAACAGAAGCTAGTTCAACTCTATTGTTCAACTCTCTAGTGTAAACTCTGATCTATGAACGTGATCAAGCAAAGTTTAGGAAATAGGCTAGGCATATTACGGGAGATATGAAATATTTTTTCCATACTACGTTAGTCCACAACACTAGTAGCACGCCAAAGCTAGTTATCAGATAACCTTGAGATAAACCTCCTGATGTGTTGCTAATCATTTGAGAGAGTGAGTCCCTTTATTTTGAGTCCCTTAAAGAGTGAGTGAGTGATTTGAGCCCCTTTAAGTATTTTTTAAAAAAATGTTACTCCTATTTTAGTTTCTAAAGCCAGATCTATAATTACCAGATATTTAAATTCTTGTAAAAGCACCGACATTGCATTGTTATACATATAATGAATGTTAAAAAAAATCTTAAAAACAAAAAAAATAAAAAAAATCCGCATTCCAACAACTTTACCATTTTTTTAACTAACAAAAAAGAAGAAGAAAGGTGCAACATAAATGGACATTGAGATAATTGGAAAAAGTACCTGTTATCATCGATATCACAGGTGAGACCAACGGACGACCCGCCAAAACCTACCCCTCTAGGGCCATACTTTTTCGCATAGCACACTATGAAGACAAAAAAATAAAAATCATAAATATCATAAGTGTTATTGATCAAACTACCTACTTTTGTGCCCATGTTTCTCTAATAGTTTATAATATTTGAAAATTTCAATTATATAATATAAAATAAAGTCAGATTTGTTATAAAAAACTACGGCAAAATAAGACGGAATTTTGCTAATTATCTGTTAAATAATAAAAAAAATCAGATTTGTTATAAAAAACTACGGCAAAAGACGGAATTTTGCGTTAAATAAAAAAATCAGATTTTGTTAATAAAAACTAAGACGGAATTTTGCTAATTATCTGTTAAATAATATAAAAAATCAGATTTGTTATAAAACAAACTACGGCAAAATAAGACGGAATTTCGCTAATTATCTGTTAAATAATATAAAATAGGTGGATTGTTATAACGGCAAATAGACGGAATTTTGATAATTATCTGTTGTATAATATAAAAAGTCAGATTTCTTAAAAGGAATTCTATGGCAGGATATGACGGTTTTGTTGTTAATTGTCTATTATATTCAGCAGCTGAATGATACGTTTTTTTGTTAACTGTCCATCGTATAATATGTCAGATTTAAAAAGAAACATCCTACTGCTAAATGAGACGATTTTTTTGCTAATTGTCTATCGTATAATATGTCACATTTGTTATAAAAATGCTATGCCTGAATAAGAGGGTTTTTTTGCTAATTGTATATCCTATAATATGTGAGATTAGTTATAAGATATTCTTCGGCTGAATGAGACGTTTTGTTTCCTATTATATAAGTAATATTTGTTACAACAAATATCGTTAGCATGGTAAGACAGCTGCTTTGGCAAATTTCAATTATATAATGTGAGTTGACTTTTATTATATGTTTATAAATATATATAAATCATATATAATATCTGTTGTGATATACTTAAAAATAAATGAATTTTGTTAAAAAGAATATCAATTGCAGGATAAGACGAAACTGTATCAACTATTGTACAATGTAAAGCTAGTCAGTTCTGTTTCAACAAATATCTTACGCAAAATTGGTTTAAGTCAAATTGCTAAATATGTACGAGTATAATACAATCTAAAGTAAGACACTTCTGTAAAAATATTCATTCAATTCATAATTTTTAGTTATAATTTTTGGCTTAGCTATAAAATAATAACTAATGCTGATGATAAAAATTGAACTAACGCAGATAATGTGATGAAACATGGCATATATGTTACTTTTATGCATAGCTTTTAGTGACATCATAAAAAAATATTTTCCGAATAGCACAACTAGACCTATAGGCTAATTTTTGTACAAAGTTTCAACTATCAAGCATAAATACATTGAGATATACACTGCAATGATAAATACACTACGTTGGTTACAGAAACACACCCATCTAGACACACACATACAGACTGACAACTTAAGAAAACTACTCAAGAGGTCTTAAAAAACTTGAAACGGATAATTCCAGTGTCATCCCGTTTTCAAGTTTTTCTCATAAAATTTTTACTGATCAGAATGTGTATATATACACACACACAAACACATTTGGTTACACTCCTGAGTACATCTCCTGCCATAAGACCTTCCTCGTGAATGATTTTCTTGCAAAGGGAATTCGCTCACACATCATGTTTTACTATTAAATATTCAGGGAGTAAAATAAGGAATTAATGTTTAAATGGGGTAAAAGTGATATAATTGTCTATATTATAGTAACCTGGGGGGAAAGGGGAGGAATATTACTTGGTTCAACAAATACGTGATGTAGTTGATGCGGAACAAATGCATCAAAGGCTTCAAACTAATATATATTCAAATTAGACTTGTCACCCAACATTTCTATTTGTTTAATGAATTATGTTACTTGAACTTGTACCATTTATGAGTTTTCAACTGTATAAGTAAATAAAATAATAGTTCAAATGTAATGAAAATTCTTTAATAATTACTATTTCAAAATTTGTTCATGATTTTCAGTGAATTTTCGTCACAAAAATTAATTTTAATTATATTTGGTTTTTGATTTTATTGTATATGCAGGTTGCACGAAATAAAAACGGTAGAGTATAAAAAATTAGTACAAAGTAATTCAATCTGACTATATTCTAATTCTAGACCGTTCTACCCTTAAAATAATACTGTAATATAGAAGGAGCTAATATAGTAACGGATATTTATTTAAATTCCGGAGGAAATAATTTCATAGGTACTTAGACCTCGTATGTGGGTCATTGTACCTGAAAAGTAACGGATACAGCAAACCGTAACACCGAAACAATAAACTCAACAAAAACTCTTTGGTTTCACTACTTCTCTTATAGAACTTCCACATTTTAATAACTAGAATAAAATGACTTATAGTTCTATATCACAGCCAACTCTGTGGCCATCTTCAGGCTTTTAACATAAATCTAAAACTATACATATCAATAACTAAATTAGAACAACTTAAAAATTTAAAAAAGGCTAAAGAATAAATTATTAACATTACCAGAAATTACTCGGTCTTAAATTAACTCAGAAATTAACTTGGAGACCGAGTTCATTTCTGTTAATGTTAAATAATTTTTTCTTTGTTAGCCTTTTTAATTTGTATAATGTGTGTTTTTTTAATTTAGTTGATTGTGTATGTATAGTTCTTAAGATTTATGTTTTAAAGCCTGAAAATGACCACAGAGTTGGCTGAAATATATAGCTACCATTAAGTGATACGCTGTTTTTTTATTGTGATATAAAAATATAAGTCATTTTATTCTAGTTATTAAAAACCGAAACAATATACAATTTTCTTATTACAAAGTAGGCACTAATTCCGGTCACAGGATTATTATTAATTAATGCACGATACTTCATTAAATAAATAAAATACTGGTGTTATATAATTTTTTAGCATTGTAATTGTACTTAAAGTTTTTATTAAAATATGTTAATAGGAGTCCCGTTATGTTAATTGTATTATATATTATATAATATTATTATATTATATATTATTTATATATATATATTATAATATATATATATATATTTTATATTATATATATAATATTAATTCCCGATGATAAATATAGTGCTAGATTAAACAAAATTTACTGTACTTTTATTTAGTATTTTATTTTATTTATTTACTAATTTACGAAAATTTAAAGATTTACTAGGCATATGAAAATTTGATTTTATCAAATAAATATCCCTGTATGTACGCGTACGCATAAATCTTTTTTTAAAAAAGACGCATTTAAATTTTTTACAACAAATGTATTTATTTTTAATTTAAGTTGCCAACCACAGAATTTAATTTGAATCTGTCAGTTGCAACAGGAAACTCCTGACCTCTTTGAAAAAGCCTCTTTGAGTGGAAATCTATACAAATTCCCATTGATAGGGCGATATTTTATGTGATAAACAAAATAAGCTCAACAAATAACCGAAAAAATCAGTTATTCGTGTGAATAGGTAGAAAAATTAAATAATACTAACTAATGTGTATAGTTGGGGCTAAAATAAAAGATATAATAAAACCCTAGAGCCGACCTAATAATATTTTAAATATGTTTGAAATACCAAAAAATAATGTTTAAAAAATTGTAATTTTACTGATTTAGCGAGTTTTCAACAGTTAATGACGCTTGTAAGGTATTTTAGACTTAAAACAACCCGTTTTTCCCTAATTAAAAATACGTAGATCGAACCAAAAATTTGGTTATTATTGTTGGAATGCTTTAAAAAGAATAAGTGATCACGAAGAATGTGAAGCTAAGACAGCTGAAGCTACAGCATGTGAAGCTTCCTAATGGTGTTTGCAACTATATACAACTAAATGTTTAAACTTATTTACACATCTGTATCTGGACCAACAGGAAGAACTAAGAGGACCTTATAGAATTTACGAAAGATCTGAACCTTCTTACACAAAGTACTCTTTTTTTCAAGAATCGTATTTTGCATTTTAAAGAATTTCCAAATTAAAAATGAGCTTTTTTTTAATTGTATCTGATTTTTTATTTTTGTAATTATTGCCAACTTTGTATTTGTGCACATAAACAAATTATTTGTTTATTTAATTTATTTTTATTTTTTTTATTCGTTGTATGTATAAATAAAATTAATATAATTTTTATATATATCATTTAATATATTTTGAATATTATTATAATAATATTTATTTGTTCTCATTAATATAAATATTAATGTATTTATGTATTAATAATTTTTTTTTTTATTTATTTTATCAACGTTTTTATTTAACAATTATCATATCAGTAAGATGTAGATTACCAATAAAATCACATAAGACCAATGGATACTTCAAAAAGATTAGTTGGCATTGGAACAATCATTCATCAAAATTAGAGAAAATCAGCAATATTTAAACAAAGTAAAGTAAACCCCTAACTTTTTTTTAATTTTCTGTATCAGTTATACAACGAATTTTGTTTGAAATAAATTGTCTATTTTTCTTTTTGTAAATTAAAACGTATACAAATTTTCTTATGACTTTTTTTGCGATGATTTAACTCAAAAAAGATCATATTTCCTCGATGACTGTCAGTCTTGAAATATTAGTGGGCCTATAACGATTTTAAGAATACAAAATAGGTCATATTTTATTTATTTGGCCACATTAATTTTGAAAAATTAGTGACACTAATGTTTTTGAGAATAGGAAATAAGTCATATATAAATTAGTCAAAATAAAATAGTAGGCCTAATGTTTTAAATGCAAAATAGGTTATATTTTCTCGATGGCTGTTAGCCTCGAAAAATTAGTGGGCCTAATATTTTAAATGCAAAATAGGTTATATTTTTCGATGGCTGTTAGCCTGAAAATTAGTGGCCTAATATTTTAAAAAATTAGGTTAATGGCTTAAGCCTTCGAAAAATTGGCCTAATATTTTTGCTAATCGGCTGTTAAAAATTAGTGGGCCTAATATTTTAAAATGCAAAATAGGTTATATTTTCTCGATGGCTGTTAGCCTCGAAAAATTAGTGGGCCTAATATTTTAAAATGCAAAATAGGTTATATTTTATCGATGGCTGTTAGCCTTGAAAATTAGTGGGCCTAATATTTAAAATGCAAAATAGGTTATATTTTCTCGATGGCTGTTAACCTTGAAAAATTACTGGGCCTAATATTTTAAAATGCAAAATAGGTTATATTTTCTCGATGGCTGTTAACCTTGAAAATTAGTGGGCCTAATATTTAAAATGCAAATAGGTTATATTTTTCTCATGGCTGTTAACCTTGAAAATTAGTGGGCCTAATATTTTAAAATGCAAAATAGGTTATATTTTCTCGATGGCTGTTAACCTTGTTAGTGGGCCTGCTAGGTTTATTTTCTCGATGGCCTTGAAAAATTTTTGGGTCTAATGTTTTAGAATCCAAAAAAGGTAATACTCGATAACTGTTGTTCTTACAAAATTAAGCGCTCCTAATGTTTTAGAAGGTAAACGATTAAAAAACTGGATACCGGGTATTTCAAAACATTTTCAGAATCCTCGCTATTACGGACTCGCTTCGCTTGTCCTCAGAATAAAAAAAATGCTAAATTCATATTGCAACTCGTCTTCGCACTCGCTTGAAATTAATCAATTAATTTTATATCCAGCGGTCACTCATCCAGGGACTGGCTTCTTTTGATGCTACTTAACTTTTATGATCCAACAAAAAGCGTATATATACTTTTAAAACGTCTTAATAAAATTCATTCGATAAATACTAAACAAATACTGATGAAGAGACCAAACTTGGCATATTTGTTTGTCTTATATATGAACACAAGCGTAATAAAATTTCATCCAAATATTTTCCAAATTTTAAGATTATTTGGAAATTTTTTCTGAGTCATCATTGTCTGTTATTGACGTCATAGAAAATAAAATAAAATAATTATTTTCCGGAGAGCACAACTAGCCTTTAGATTGATTGTTGTATAAAGTTTTAACTCTCTAGCATAAACACACTTGGAGCTACCATGATAACACACATACCCTCACTTTCTCTCTGTCTCACATACACACACACATACAAAAGGGCTACTTCGTAAAAACCAGGAGGTCTTAAAAACGCCCAAAACAAATACATTAGGTAAAATTCCGCTTACGGTTTTTTTTTGCAAACACAATACATTTCCTATACATCTACGGTATAAACAAGAAAACGTAAAAAAATATAAGAAATAAAAATAAGAATAAAGTTTTTAAAGTAAATTGTAAAGTAGGATATATCGAGTGATCGATAAGTCTGAATGATTGCAGGATGCAATCTTTTTTTGTGTGCTTACGTTTACACAAAATCTTAGTTTCAAAATAAAATAATCATGTTTGTTTTACTGAAAAAAAGTAAATTTGTACGCGTAAGGTCCAGAAACAGTTTAAAATGCACAATGAGAAGAAATCATATGAATTAAATTGCAGAAATGAGCGTCAGCAATAAATATTAAATAAGCAAGATCGGACACAGCTAATGACAGAGTAATCATAAATCGATTAAAAGCTGCCATGGCACTAAAATGCAAATCTACGGACACACTCCGCATTATTATTTAATTAATTAGCCTTAAGTGATATTAGATCAAATCAAAGTATTTATTTTTATATAAAGCAAAAAAATATTAAGGATTAATTTGAGAGAAAATGAGCACGAAAGTAAGAAAATTACAAAAATAATATTTGATAGTAATAATGACCAACCCGTTGTATATGGATGGATCGCTCTGTAATGCTCCTCCACCCTGGCCATACCCGTACCCCTTGGGGCCGAACCTCTTGCCATAGCACACTGGAAATTCCATGCAAAACATAAACATGTTACGGATCAGAATCCGGATCCACAAAGTCAATAAAACAACAGATAATGTTAATTACAGGTGTTTTTAAAGAGTAAGGAAAGTGAATAAAACATGGGTAAATTAGTGTAAAATACAGAAATGATAAGTAAATGAAGTACGGAGCATTTGGTAAAGTATTGAACAATTCTGGCGAGGTGGTTCGCAAGCCGGGCGAATTTTCTTAGAAATGCGTGATTTCTTGCTCCCTTTTCTTGATAAGTTCTTGGTATATGCTTTAAAACCTGAGCTGTAACGTAACGACTTGTTATTTAATATTTCCACATTTTTTTTTTTTTAAGAAAATGCGCATATTTATCCTATGAATTATAAGATGCACGGCACATCATTTCTCGCTCTCATTTAAAGCTTAGATTTTGCTTATTTTTAGCGCATTTTAAAAATTAAATAACAAGACGGGACGCTATTGCTCAGATTTATGCCAGTTAAGTCCACCACCTCTAACCACCTGAAACTTAAGCGAAAAAGCTCGCATTTCATGGAAAATTCACTTTCTAGCGGACCATAGCGCTAAAATTATTTTGAAGTATTAATCTTACATTCTGTAAGTATGTCGATAAAAAATTAGCGGCGTTATCAAAATTTGAAACTAGGAACCCTGGATTAGAGTACTTAGAGTGGTCGTATTGTCTCTCTACACCGGCTTAATTCGCTTCAGCGACCCAAGAAACATTGAAAACAACGCCCTACTCGACATTTATTGATTACCTACCTTATTTAGGATTTTCGGTAATTAACTATGTTTTTTGACTTTTTGGTCTCTTAAATTAGTCGTATTGACTCCGGATGGCTCTAGTTTCATTCAATTCAGTGCCCCAAAAAGACTTGATGAGGACATAATATAATAGGACAGAATAATATACAGAGTGAATCACTCTGCTTCGTTTTGTCAGTATGATTAGTTTAAGACAAACGATCTTGCTAGCTAATTATAGATATTGAGATATATTACTAGAGGAAGCATGCCTAATCATGTGCCCTATCATGTATGCCCTATTATCTAACCACCTCAACACTAAGAGGCTTGAAAAAACCTTTTGGCGTAATGTAAAACCTTATTGTAACCTACTTCAGTAATGTTCGAAAATGTCCATAATGCTCCGTACTTATTATTAGATGTTTAAAAATTAGTGTTGTAGGTACCTTTGCAGTAAATATCCTTATCTGGACCCTCGCAACAATTAACGGAATCCAGTCGTTTCGAACACTCGGCACACTTGAAACATTCCCTATGCCAGGCCTGAAACCATGCCACATGCAAACAACAACAACAAATAACAAATTATTCCCACACTAGTTTTTTGTTTAACCAATAACAAAACAAAAAATTGTTAACAAATACAAAAAAGGATATTGAGGTTGGCCAAGGTACAGGTACAAAAACGGGAATTTCGTATATATTTTTTCCAGATAAATATAATAAAGTCATAACTTACATCGACAGTAAACTTCTTTGTCTGGACCGTCACAATGTTCGAACGCATCGAGAGTTCTCTTGCATCTGACACAATGAAAACAGCTCCTATGCCATCCCTATACCATATATAGCCAGCCACACAAAATATTCTACTAGATTTTCTAGTCCTACCATTCAAAGTTTAGTTTTTATTTATTAACTTTGGTAATAGCAGAAGCTATTATACACCCCAAAGTTATGGATAATGACAACACCTTTGCCATCCCTTAAAATAATGCCGGGGAAAGAGTCGCATCGTCCCATATAGTTATACAAATTAGGATTCCTTCAATAAAAGGGCCTTACTAAAATGTTTAGGTCAGACCGCGCCAAGAATGATGAATCCGTTTCATTCTCATTAAGGAGAGCATGATCAGATATTGTCAGACCATTGTCTAACGACAATGCTATACAACAACAAATGATAGTTTTAGTTTAATAGACCATTATACGACAATGCTATACAACAACAAAACTGAGTTTTAGTTTACTAGAACATTGTCTTACGACAATGCTATACAACAACAAAACATAGTTTTAGTTTAATGGACCATTGTCTTACGACAATTCTATATAACAACAAAACTGAGTTTTAGTTTAATAGACCATCGTCTAACGGCAATGCTATACAAAAAACAGAGTGTCAGTTTAATAGACCATTGTCTTATCATGATGTCTTACGCCTTAAAATGTCTCCTACTAGTTCTGAAGATTTATCAGAACTATATAGATACAGTTCAACCCCATTGGTTTTGCCCATTCAGACAAAGTTTTAAAATCTACTTTTAACAACAATATTGTTTAGGTAATATAGATTAAACTTTTTTATATTTTGAAATTAATGTAAAATACAAAATGAAAAACAAAACCAAATTGATTTTGTAGAGCTTAAATGACTTTTGTCTGAATTTAAATTATTTCTTGTTTGTTTTTAGCGAATTATCAAATAAGAAAAGAGATAATGGGGTTGTTTCAAAGTTAAGTCTAAATTACGTAAACAATAAAAATGATGTATAAATTTTTGAGGCTAATTCTCAAGGAATTAGCCTGAAGGACCCCAAAGTAATTAGGAGTTATTTATTGCGTTAATTTAATAAATAAATCCAATAGAACTAAAATCTACCTTTTTATATATAACATAACATATAATTATCTTCTATAAAATTTAAAAAAAAAACAAAGCAATCTAAATAATACCACCCCATTGCTTAAAGAAGGCTAAAAATTATACTTTAAATGTAATATTTTGTTCATATCATGGTGATAAAAATTGTTGTACGATTTAATTTCGACAAAGCTATGTTAAATGAGTAATTGCTCCTAGGAAATCTAGTGGGCCAATTTTCGTTAGGGTTGGCATCTGTTAGTGGAGTTAATTTTTAGGGGAATTCAAATAGTTATCATCCTTCTCATTATGATTTTTTTCTCTTAAAGAAAATAATAATAATAAGTAGAGGTACGTGGTAACAGATTTAAAATTATAATGGTTAAAATGTTATAATCTCTAAATTACCTAAATATCTGTGAGAATTTGATGTAGATACATAAATCAGATTCATTAAATAAGGTTTTCCAATAATGTAAATATTGATCTAAAATAAAGCATAATCAGTTTTCAAAACCATATAAGTCATCGTTAGTGCCTAACAAACCAATAAAAATTTAATTTTGTTTGTCACTGATTCTGACTAAGATTGAGCTCATCATATTGGTGTCAACTATGATTTTGTGAGAAGTTGCCTGTGGTAGCCTGAAGATGACTACACTGTTAGGTGAAGTATATAGCTTTTTGTTTCAAATTCCTATGAAGGTGTGGGAGTTCTATAAACTTAATGGTGGTACAAAGGAGAAATTAGTTATAACGACCTTTATTCGGTTAAATGCCAATTATGCTTTATTTTAAATAATTTTTCACATGAGCGGAGAGGCTTATTTTATTGAAAGGATCATGAAAAATTCTATCAGGGCTCATAGTTTGAATCCAGACATTTTAAATTATAAGAACGGGGCACAATGGACCCGTATAAGAAGGATAAGTGCCTTAGAAATAATTTTTATTGGAGGAAAAAATATAAGGACAACGAATATTTTGTTTCGTTGGCATCTATTAAAGGACTGTAATTTACAGTTAACAGCCATGTTAACTTATATTTTAATTTACAATTCGTTGCGCTACTAGAGTTGACTGGGTCAGTTACGTAATGATAACTCTGCTAGGGTGTATCATCTACAAGAGACTGAGACATTAATGCTAGGAGTAATATATCCAATGCACGTCAACTCCATGTTTGCAGCAATCTCACGTGTCTAGCATAGTATTAGCTCACAAATAACCCATCTAATAAACTAGATTAGGGTATTTAAGAATAAGATGTTGATCGTTCAACAGTTTTAGAAGATAAGGAAAAGATTGATTACCCTTCCCCTAGCAAGCATCTGCTCAGCGGCGTAAACACACCCTCCACAGCGTGGACATCCTTCGCCATCAGCTGCCTTAGCTATTGCTCTTACTGGCATTGCAGATGTTGCTCGTGAATACCTAAACATTAATCATTGCATTAACATAACATTTTATTTAATAATAACTTGGTTTATATGATCTCAAAATATGTATGTACTTGTGCCGGGTTAGAGCCTTGTAGCTCATCAAGGATGAATCACTACCACTCTAGGTGGTTGTGGCAACCGTTACGCTCAAAGTGTAATCTTAAGTTAGCGGTAATTTTTTTGATCAAGTCATTCATAAACTGAGACCTCTAAACCCGTGGTGTTAGAGGTCAGTATAAATATACTGAATCTTTTACCCCAGGAGGAATTTTCAGGGATGTAAGACATCATAGATAAAAATACAATGATCAAAACATTGTTTCGAATTATATTTTCATTTATGATGTCTCCTGAAGACGCCTCTCACAGTGGAAGCGAAACGTCGGATACACTATCAACTACATTGGCGCGGTTATTAAATGAAGACCTAAATTTTTATGGCAATCACCTGGAGAGCCTACGCACTTTGCAAAACAAAGTTAGTCCGCGTGAAAAGGTTTGATTGACGCCCGTCCAACAGTATGAGATGGACACCGCCATTGGAAAATCTTCCAGGCTTAATCAGAAAACTTTAAGAGGGGTTTTAATTGTCATTTTTTAAAAACTTAATAAAAATCTTTGGTTTTAATTAATTAAATAGTATAAAACAATCAATCCTATTGATTTATTTATTGATTGTACCTTCAGGATAAGAAAGAGGTTAAGTAAAAAGGTACCCTCATCCTTACACTGAGGTTCAAAGAGATGCCCTCTTCCTTGTTATGAGGTGCCCTCATCATAAAGATGAGGGGAAAAAGTTATTTTTATTAAAAAAAGGAAAAACTAAAATTCAATTTTTTAATCCTTTTTTCTTAATTATTTCCTTTATCTATAAATGAAAAAAATGAAAAATTTCAATGAAATTTTTTAAAACTCTAGCGTAAACGGTACGCATTAATAACTCTCAACGATTAAAGACACTGCTTTTTTGAACCAGGTCATCAGTTATTTTACTGTTCTACTTTGTACATCAGTTTTTTTTACCAAGGAACCATTAGTTCTGTAATCTTATTACTGTGGTATTATTTAAAATATATTTTGGTCTCATCATACTGTATTTTGCATGTCGGGACCTCTTCTTTATTTATTCAATTTTATTTCAATATTTTTACTAGAGATTGAAAATATATAAAAAAAAAACCCGTGCCAATGAAGTGACGAAAAAAGTTCAATTAATCTCATCATTAATTAAGTTGTATCATTAAATTATTACGAATAAAAATATAGAACTTATTAAAATAAAAAAAAAAACAGAAAAATTTATTACAAAATAGTTACAATGTTCAGGGAAGGGAAGATTAGGTGTAACATTCTAACCTACTACTCTTAAGAAGCCCAGACATCATTATATTCTATATGTGAATATCCATATGAAAGAAGGTTAAAAATCACACCTTCTTTTCCCAGATCAGAACAATGTCACAGAATAAAACCATCAAAAAATACATAATAAAGAAATAAGTTTTTAAAAAAGAAGTGATTAATAAATGCAAAATCAGTTACTATTTACAGCAGAAGATGAAGAATAAATAAAAAAAAGCATTGATAAAAATGAAATCTGAGGCGCGGATCCAGAACGTAGACCCTATGTGGTCAAAGCCAATTTGGTACCCTATTTGGTACAAAGTACATTTTCTTTAATGATGTACAATTACATATTAACTATATTTCTCATGCGTGAATAAATGATCTGAACAAAAATAGAATATTAGAGATTTATCTTTTGGTTAAAAATATTTTTCTGCTAAATAGTTTAATTCGTTCAAGTGATTATAAAATGAACTGAATTACTATTTCTATTTTATTTATTGATTAATGCTTGGATATGACAGTCAATTATATCTAGTTCATTGCAATCATCATTTAAAATTCACCATATATTTTATTTTTTTTAGTTTAATAAGATGTTTATAAGTTTACAACATCAAAAAATAAATAAGCACACGATGATTATTTACCAAAAAGTATATTCACAATATATCAATTCTTTGCAGAAAAGGTCATTTTTGTCAAAAAAAATATCTCTAATAAAAAGATTTAAAAAAGTCAATAAAATCTTATGTATTTTTAATAAAATAAATTAACCCACATACAACACGTTATTTCGAGTAGATAAATTTGTTTAATTATTTATTACATTTATTTTTTTATTTATTTAATTTTTATTTGTAGTGTTAATGTCGTATAACATGTTCAAAGGTAATGTCAATTTTTATTAAATTTTATCTGAGAGAGACGCTTAAATTTGGTCTTTTTTAATTATCTTATTATTAATAACAGTATACATTTTTAATTAGGATGATAATTTAATTATTTGCAGGGGTGATTTTTCAAAATATTTATTTATAGCTTTGTTTAATTAGAGTTACTAAAAGACTTTATATATACTGTAAACAACACAAGTGTCAAATTAAAATTTCACTGGATCCACACGCTTATCATTATTATTATTTTTGCGAATTGAGTTTTCTTAATTTTTACGAAAAACAAAAAAACTACATTAAAATATTAGATGATGAAATAAAGCGAATCTGAGAAAAAAATGTTATTTTAGCTTTAATTTCAATCTATTAAAAATGCGTACTAAAAAAGCAAAAAGTAAAATATATACATTATAAATAAATTTTAAGTGCGTGTAAGCCTTATTAAAAATAACAAAAACTGTTTGGACACATTTTTTTAATTTTAACTAACAAAGGACCAAAAGGTGTATCCTGTGGAACACCTAAGGGCGGAATTCAAAAGAATTACAGAAGTTTGAGGATTCCCAAGTTAATAATATAGGAATATGTCTACTCAATCTCAAGTAATGTAAATGAATACCACTCTAAGAGAAAACATTCTAATTTATATTATAGGCTATAAAGAAAAAGTGTGCCAAACAATTTAAATGAAAATTGAATCACATATTTATCCAAAATAAGTAAATTAATAAGAATAAGTATATTGTTGTTAAGATATAAAAGAAATTTAGAGTAGCGCAGGCATTTTCCTATTCCCTCTTGGAATCTTGTTATGGCTAAATTTCAATTTGATTTACGTTTTGTTGTTATATAGAAAACAAAATTTGGCAAGAACATAGAAGTAATTAAATTAAATTGATGCAAAATATAGAGTGTGTCTTTAAATCTAAATGATTTTGAAAAAAAAACAATTTTGAAAAGACTTTGGATTTGAATTACGAACAATTAAAAAGGACTTGGTAGAACTCTTGACGCATGATTAATCAATCTCTCTTAAGACATTAATATTTTTATTTTATTTTTAGTTAGATTGGTACAATCAGATTGTACCAAGATTGTAGATTAGATTGGTGCAAATCAGAATTTATTGTATAAGGTAATAATAAAAAGCTTATTCTTTAAAGCATGAAGATTTCACGAAAAACTACACAAGAAGTATTGATCTGTTTTTAAAATATAAAACAAACAAAAATGAGAGAATAGGTATAAAAAGATCAAAAAGTAAGGATTCGGGGACACACTGATCTGACAGCAAAATTAATACTTCTAAGTAATAAGAATAGTCAGCCTGGCAAATGATTAGATGTATTGAAAGATCTTAAGTTATTGTTAAACAGAGAAAAAATAAAATAAAACAAGATAAAAATCGCTCTTTAGGGAGAAGGTTATTAGCTTTATTCCATTATTTTATTGAAGCGTTAAAGAAAAATTCGGTTATAATTATGAGCTTAAAATGCTTTGGTTTAATTGCTTTTGCATATTGACAGCCAAGTAGCCATGCAAATCTTGCGATTGCAATAAAATATGTGTTTTCTCACCGTATCTTGTTACTTCCCAGGCGTCAGGCTGTTATATTTATCTCCCTCGGACCCACATATCCCGCTTACAATTTTTTAAAAAAAAATAATAATAATGATAATAAAGAAAATATATCACATCACTTTATTTCGTTTACCAAAACTTATTAGGTGTAAAAGTATCAAAATAGTTCTATGTTCTGAAGTTTAGGATGTCTGATATTTACTATTTCATACTCAAATAGTACATCATCATGTACTTTCATTCTAAACCAGTTTAGGATGACTTTAAAGATCTGACCCTGACGACAGCATCAGCATTTTTAACGTTCCTCTAAAATCTATTCACCTTCCTTCTTTTTAGCGAAATTTCGAACGAAAAATGAGCTTATTAACAAAGGTTGGAAAGAATAATCACTTGATAAAGGATGTTGCAATCAGTCCAACCTATTTAAAAAAATTAAATTAGTTTCTTCTTTTTCTCCCTTTTCAGTTAAATGAATCCCTCATAGATTAATAATTATATATATTCAAAAATTAATAAAAGAAAATATCAGTTCTTCAAACTTCAGAAACAGTTTTTATGCAGATATCATCCTTTAATCTACATTCTAGTTAAAGCTTCTATGTGTGTATTAAATATACTAAGTATTTATTTATTTAATAAAGTTAATAGATTAGGGCAGGTAACACGTGCTAGTTCGAAAAAAATCAATTTTCCATTTAAAAGTAGAAAATGTATTAAACTGTTTCAACACAACTGAGCGATGCTAATATTGGACGAACGTCCCGTTGGTACCGAACTGGAAAGCGAGAACATTAATGTAACACAAGCCATTAATCTATGACATATTAATAAAATAAATCTGTACAATATATGTTTGATATACGATATTGAGTAAATAAATATCGAGGACTAAGCCGAATTAACCATATCTAACTCTCAAAGTCGAGTCGACAGTGGCTTAATACCTTACAGGTTAGGGTTGATACCTTTCAGCGCCAAAGGCAAAAAGTTAGCACTCATGCATTACCTAGACATTTTAATTCGTCATTCTAATAATCTGATAAAGAAAATTGTTTTAAACTTTAATATTAAGTATCTGCTTGTTTATAACTTGAACCATATAATCAATAATTTGGATTGCCTAGACTATACAAAAGTAAAAAATGTTTTATCTTTATACTTTTAATAAATATAGAAACATTATGTTTCTTGATTTATTTTTCTCTCCCAGTATTTTCTTATAAAGGTTGAATTTTGTTTGATTGACATGAGACATAAATATAAGATAGTCTTGAAAATTCTACAGTTTGTTTAAGATATACATTCTTTCCACCCTGAACCAATCAAATTATAAAAATTCGTAAATGAAACTTATGTTTCCCTATGAGATTTCTAGACTTGGTTTTTAAAATATAGTAATAGTAATATGGTAAAGTAATTCTAATAGTAATTATTACTTGCTTGCAAAGGAAACATTGTCAATACTGTAATTACTATTATAATATGTAAATATCCATTAAGGTATTGATTATTTTTATTATTGTTAAATACAATTAATATTTTTATAATCTTTTCAAAAAGATACAATTTTGAATTAGATTAGTGCCAGATCGTTTTATAATTCCTGCGCTAAGAAACAAATATATTTTTTCCTTTTTTTCACGAAGAAAACAATTTTATCACTTTATCATAGTTACACAGCAATATTAAAATAATATTATACTGTGAAACTTATAAGGGTTGACGCAGCTAAAAGTAAAATATACATAGGTTATGCTAAAAAATTATGCTAAGCACCCTGAAAACGGTTTAAAAGTGGGTATGTTTGTTTCTATAGAGTCCATATAAAGATGATTAAATTACCATATATTTATCCTAACCTAACCGTGTTTCAAAAACAAAATATTTGAAATTTTAAACCACACAGTTAAATACTCAATATTTATTTACAATATCGTACAACACTTGCGATAAGCTTTGGTAAGCGATTAAAGCGATGTTGATCAAAATAAAAAAATAAAAAAGCCTTTTTTCCATATATTACAAACCCGCTTTATTTCTTAGATTATGTAATTTTTAATGTGTTTTATTATTTTTTTTGGTTTTAAAACCTAGGTTTATTATAAAATATTTAGTAGAGAGAATTCATACAGGAATTTCTGGAACGCAAAAATGTCAGTATTGGTTGGTCTCCAGGGACAGAGATCAATTTGTGGTGGTAACTCACTTCCTTTCTTGACTTTAATATAAGAAAACTTACAGTAAACCTTAAAAATATCTAACAATTGTATTACAATATCAAATATATTGTATTTTTAAAAATAATTAAGAGTCGTTTTTAACTGGTAATATAATTTTAAAACACCTCCATCATCCAAAGAACCTCATAAACGAAATTCCCTTATTAAAATTCACTAAGAAGTTAAACTGGTGAAAAAATTAAAGTCAAGATTACAATTATGTCCGACGAATCTGTAGTAAAAAGATCTCTTCAATTTTTAAATATCACCACCATGGTATAGAATTTATTTAAAGTTCTTATGGTTTAGTTCTTAAAGAGGAAATTTATGAAATGTTTTAAATTTAGCAAATATCTGAATCCAGGGGCCTACTTTATCCAAGCAACTATCTTCTTTGTGTCTATATCTAAAAATTGTATTACCTTTGGTTTAGTTTTTGTAAATTATTTTAAATTAATATTAAATTTTTTATCATGATATTAATAATGAACCTGATACTTTTAATCAAGTTAGAAAATAAAATGTTAAAATATGATTACTCCTTTATATCGTTTTAATAAATTATTTTTTGCATTGAAAATTATTTTTTTAATGTTAAGATTAAAATACTGTTATTCTCTGGAATATTTTGTAAATTAATTTTTTTCCCATAAATAATTCAGAATTTTATGAATTCATTAACTGAGGAAAGCCAGAGAATTGGAAAAATACGTAAGTTAAAGCTATAGGCCGAAAATTCTGGCCTCGATACCAGTATCAAATAAAAGATACGAATTAATATTTTAGTATCAAATAGCATTTTTTTTAAACTTGTTCAGCTAAGATCACATTATAAAGAATTATCGTTGGCAATAACTCAATACTTCAGAATGAAAGCAGGCAAGGATTCTATTGTACAAGGTAAAAGTAGGTACTAACTCCATCATTTAAATTCATCCAATTTACAGACGTATTGATTCAATTATAAAGAATTCAAGTAGGCAATAAGTTGATATTTCAGAAAAGAGGTAGGAAATGATTCTGGAGTAAGAAATCAAATTAGGCAATAACTCAATGTTGTGGAATTAAAATAGGGAATGATTCGATTACACAGGATCAAATTAGGGAATAACTCCATGTTTTTAGAATTAAAATAGGGAATGGTTCGATTACACAGGATCAAATTAGGCAATAACTTCATATTTCAGAATTAGAATAGGGAATGGTTCGATTACACAGGATCAATTAGGCAATAACTCCATATTTCAGGAATAGGGTGGTCGATTACACAGGATCAAATTAGGCAATAACTCCATGTTTTAGAATTAGAATAGGGAATGATTCGATTACACAGGATCAAATTAGGGAATAACTCCATGTTTCAGAATTAGAATAGGAATGGTTCGATACACAGGATCAAATTAGGCAAATAACTCCATGTTCAGAAGAAATAGGGAATGGTTCGATTACACAGGATCAAATTAGGCAATAACTCCATATTTCAGAATTAGAATAGGGAATGGTTCGATTACAAGGATCAAATTTAGCAATAAACTCCATGTTCAGAATATAGTAGTGAATTGTTCGATTACACAGGATCAAATTAGGCAATAACTCCATGTTTCCGAATTATAGTAGTGAATTGTTCGATTATACGAATTAACATTACTCAATAGTTTAAAATTAGAGTGTATAATGGTTGGATTATAGAGAATTAATGGGAAGTCAAATGCTACGTAGGTCTTATGAAATCTTTTAAAATCGCAATATTACAAGATTTTTAAAATCAGGGTTCGATTCCATTATTTAGGACCTAAAATATGAATACCATTAGCAAACTAGATTTATTGTAGTGAAATGTTACATAAACTGGATTGGGAATCGAACAAAATTAGGAGAATAAATGCATATTTATGTAAGATTTACATGCATAAAGCTACGACTACTTTCATTCAAAATCTTAATTAGGTAAAAATGTATTGCCTCCTCGCCATCATAATATTATCTTAGCTTCATAGACATGCATAATTTGTACAAATCTAAAGTAAAAACATATTTTTCATAAATTTGATTTAAAAGTGTTTATTTTTAATTTATTTCGCGTTTTGGAGTAAGAACCTAGTTATTTTAATGACACTTATTTATTAAAATGATAAATAAGAAATAAAAATAACATAAAATTATAACATTAAATCGTTTTAATGTTTTTATATTTTTTTAATAGTTATAAATATATTATTTAGTTACTTTATTACTTGAGGGTGTTTTAAGTTTCTAGTTTGGGACTCCGTCGTATACAGAAAATATTCTTTGAAGTTTTTTTTTAAGTTTTATTCAGTAGGTAAATATGTGATGTTTGGAACAGAAGCCTTTAAACCGATTCAAATTTTCATCTGATATGATTTTTGTTGATATAATTATTTTCAAGCTAAAATTTTTATCAAAAATATTCCATTAAAGCAGACACAAAGAGATAAAAAATTTAACATTTATTTGTTTAGTATTTAAAAGTAAAATCAAGTGAGTTCATTGGAGGTTTCTGATAAATAAAAAATAAATAAATGAAGTGTAAATAATATTTTATCCATCTTTATTCAAATCATTTATACATAAATAAATTTCGAACCCCGTTTTACATAAACGTCAAGCAAAGAAACAACAAACAAAACTAAATAATAATAATAGTAATGATAAAAAACGAATAAATAAAATAACAATAAAAATAATTATGACATAAAGCTAAATTTTTTTTAAAATAAATCCACAATAAATAATTTTATAATAAAAAAATGTAACAATTTTAAATGTATCTTTTTTGAGATTTTTTTTTAAATTTTTATATTAATATCTATTTTATATAAAAAAGGGTGGGTAGTGGGGTTTAAGAATAACAGAGGCTGTGCATCCCTGATGTCTTGATGCTTATTTACTGGTAACAAAAATTAAAAACAAAAAAACTTGGGTAACACTTGTTGCTTATTAAATAGGTATTTTATAAACACTAGGTATATAAAGGGTAACAAACTAATAGGAATAAAAACTAGACATATAATATAAACTACATACATAAAGTAGGTATGTATAATTGGTATACACACAGGTGCTATAGGAACTAACTAGCAAGTTTTCAAACAAAATCAAATTATATAAATTGTTAGATAAATATATAAGAATTAGATATAGGTATAAATTAGGTACGTAAATAAGGTAAATAAGAAAAAAAAAGAAGGCATAGGAATCAACTAGAGGTACGAAAATCGGGTACGGGGTACCTCAAAACTTTTCCACATCACATAAGATTCGCTACGCTCATCCTCCTTGCTTCGGGCTCGCTTCGCTCGTCCTCAGAATATAAAATCTGCCAAATTTATTCTGCGGCATATTAATTACATCCGTTTCATTCTCAGCGGTCACCAATACAGCACTGACCACGCTCAATGCTGCTTAAGTTTTATGATCCCTCAAAAATCATAGGTATTTTAGTCGTATTGAAACGAAACTTAGTGTACTCATTCATTAGGTAAAGGTATATACTTGTACCAAATTTCAACTCAATTAGATTGATTTTCGATTTTTTACATTTAAAAAAAACATACACAAGTCATCTAATAGAAATTTAACTAATGCTGATACTGAGATGAAACCTAGCACGAATGTTAGTCTTATACATAGCCATGTGCGTGCCAAATTACAATTCCATTCATTTTTCCGCGTTTTATAATTTTTCGAATTTTTTGCTGAGTCATTATTGCGGGTTAATGACGTCACAAAAAGTTATTTCCCTAATAGTACCACAGCAGTAGACTGATTTTAGTTCCAAGTTTCAACTCTCTAGCATAAATACACTAGGAGAAAAGATGATAACAGACACACACACATACAGACTGACCAACTTTGCGAAAACCACTTATGAGGTCTTAAAAACACCCGAAACGGATAATTCCGGTGACATCCCAGTTTCGAAGTTTTCGCAAACACAATACTTCTCTTATGTACCTACGGTATAAATGAGGGAAAAAAAGGTATACAAACTTGGAATACATAATTTTTGGTATAATTACATACAATGGGCGTACAAGCAAGGTATACATAAATAAACTAGGTATGGATGTATAAGATGGTATGAGAAACTATTTTGTGGATAATGTTAGGACACTTACTCGACAAATTTCAATCATAAGTTCCTTCATATTATTAGGATACTTGATTTCTAATGATCATTCGAAAAAATATGAACATAAAAGATCATTCAATACCCATTGATTATGATTATTTGCAAGATCGTTACAAAAAAACTACGTTTGGAAGAAAGTATAAACATATTATTTAATCTAACCAGTCCAGTGATACAAGTAATATTAAAGCAAATCTTCCATCTGACTTTAAAATAAAGTAATGTAATTGAAAAAGTCATACTTAATCAAATATTTATGTACAAAATCGGGGTGACTATACTTCAATATAAATCATTTGATACTACCGAGTTTTGCAAAAAATAGTTGACACAATATATTTTATACTTCAATATGCTAATTTTCAGAAACTTTACGTGACATCTTTAAAAATCAAATCTAATAGCAACTATTTCCCGAGGTAAATAAGTAGTACTTAATATTTCAGAAGTTAGGAAAAGCAACTTGATACTTAAGCATGCAATTAAATATTTAAACTTAATTAGGAATAGTATTTTTAAGTGAATTATTATTTAAATTATCTTTATTTAGTTCTATTTCTATAATTGTTCTTTAATTATTTTATTTTCTAAGAAAAGATTTGCTTTTTGTTAATTATCTCACTGTATCTTTCATATTTACAATAAACAATAAACACAGGTCAGTAATTTACCAGTTTGACCAGGGAAGGAAAATGAACTGCACTGCTCTTTTAACTTAACTAAAGCTCTTTAAAGTATTATTTTTTATTTTTGGTTTACCAATGTAAATATTTAAAAGTTATCAATAAAACTTTTGAATATTCACATAATTTTGTTTGCTAAGAAACGAAGAACATAGTAACATCGCATAAAAATTTGAAAGTAAGTAAGAAAAATTAAGTATCTTGATATTTCTTAAAATACTGCTAGGTAAAATTTTGTAAACAATAATTCAAAGCTTTTACGTGATGCAACTCTGCTTCTAAATGCTGTCTATATATCGTAAAAATCAATTAAATCTCATAGCATAGATCTTGGAATAATTGGTTTAATATAATCAATCACACGTTGGAATTATAGATCTAGTATAATTATATGTTGAATTCATAGATTTAGTATAATTATACGATAAAATCACAAAGCTAGTATAATTATACATTAAAAACATAGATCTAATATAGTGATACGGTAATATAGGTTTAGTATAATTTTACGTTTAATCTTAAATCAGGTAGGATTATAAGATATCCTAATTATTTGAATTCCCGTTAAAATTAAATTTTAAAAATAAAATTATTAGTTACAATTTTAGTTTAAACACTAAAAAGACGTTTTCAAAAACGTTTGCAATTAAGCAACATTATTGGGTTCCAAAATCTACAATTTTTCTAATTTTATGAAAGTGTCAACGCTGTTTTTAGCTTAAATCCCTTATGAGATTTTAACAGTTTTAGAAACAGAAAGATAATGTTGAGAATTAAAGATTGCTCACGATAACATAGATCCTTCCCCTACTCTATTATACTTCATTATTAACAGAGTCTTTAAAACCGAACTGCATTTGAAAAAAAAATAAAAGATCTAATAAGTTCTTTTTTGGTACATTTATTTATTTGTTGCCCAAAGCAAAGTCAATTTTTATAGGTATCGAGATATATCAATCTATTAAAATGGATTTTAAAAATCACATTTTTTTAAACTAATAAAATACCTCAAAACTTTTTAATAAAATCTAGATTTAACTAATATTTAAATTACTTCATGATTATAATCAATAATAAATTATTAATTATTCAATCAGTTCTCAGTCTTTCTTAATTCTTGTTCCTTTCTTAATTTTAATATTATTTTTAAAAAAATAGCGTAATGTAATTGTGTTATATTAGATTAATATAATATAGTACTTACGCTTCAGTGTTTCCGAACTGTTCTCCTTTGTCCATAGACAAACATCCTGCACCTCCACCGAAGCCGTATCCTTTGGGTCCAAATCTTCTGCCGTGGCAGACCTTGCAGTATAATTCCCCTTCGTGCTCTGAACAGTTGGTAGAATCGAGAAACTTGCCACACATCCCTAAAAGATAGCAGAAAGTAGTTAGTTTCGACGTTAAAAAGTTAAGAATTTATTACTTCGTTAACATGCAGACTTCGTACAGATGTTCACATTAAAGGGGTTCAACTCCTTTGGGGGTTTAACCCCAACTGTTCACACGGTATTTTTAACCTATAGTTTAGACTCTATCCCAATAGAAATATTAGGTTCAGGTTTGATCCAGTTCTCACGAAAACTGCCAGGGGGGGGGGTTTGAACCCCATGGCAAACCTCACGTCTGAACACAGTAAATAGAATGGCTTTATTATCATAATGCTATTGTTCCAGACTAAAGGAATCATAAAGGTGCGAGAATAGTATTAAATCATTTCAAGGCAAATGTAGTATAAAATAAAAGGACATCTATTCTAGTATTTTATTTACTTTTTACTTATTGGATAACCCTTTAGTGAGGGGGGGGGGTATTACAGGACAAATAATTCAGACCAATTGTAACAAATGGTATCAAAGAACATACAAAAATTTCTATAAGGAAGTGGTCGATTAATAATACTAAGTTATCACTTCGTATGGCAATAAACACTAATTTAGGACTAGGCTCAGAACCTGCACAATGGGCTTGATGGACTCGGGCCCAAGGTGTAAGGACAAACCCTGGGGTCGCCAAATTGTCCCTTTCTTATTAAAAGAGGTAACGAAACAAAATTTTCAGAGAACCAAGTGCGCAGGTCTGTCTGACTAGGCTTAACATATCTTTAACATATACAGTTACAGTATACACGTTACAGTTAAAGTGATTAATGTAGTTATGATGCATAATATCCAGCCATTATAACTATAAAATTTAGTCAAAGTGATAAGTAAAGCTCAATTTATCACTTTGTCTTGCTATTGTGCATAACATCTAACCTTATTTGGGCAAAGTGATGAATAAATTCATTACTTTACATAATATCTAACATTGGTCAATATGATAAAATACACAAAATTACTATATATAAATATATATCCTTGATGTAATTGAGACTCATAACCAAAGGAAAGGGAAATGGCTATAATGTGAAGTATTTACCAGAGACGAGCGGTCCCCAGATGTAGCATTGCTTTTTGCTTGTTACATTTCCTAAGTGTCTCTAGCACAATTATATTGTGTCATACTTAAAAAACATTATGCATTTAACAGAATACATAAAAATAATTATTAAATATTTATTAATTATTTATAATAAAATTCAGTATTCTCGTCAATTATAAATAATAAAATTAAACAATTAATGATAACATATTAAGAAAATAAAGATTATTTTTACTTTATTACTTTATTTTGACTTTATTACTTTATTTTTACTTATGTTCAATTTTTTAAAGTTCTTTTTATTTAGTTACTTCTCTATCATTTTTGTATATACTTTTCAATCAATATGTTCATATTTTTACTTTTTTCCTGTATTAATTGTAAGATAAATTTCAATTGTAAGATTAATTGTAACTTATTTTCAATGTGCTTTGTTTAATTGTACTGTGTTAAACTATGTAAATATTTTTGTAAAATGCCTCACGCCGTCAATTATAAATAAATAAATCGTAGACGATAAAGCACTGTTAAGATTGATATTGACTGATCACGAATCAATAAAGGTAAACACTTGTTTTTCTGTACAGTTATCTCCTTGGTGAGGAAGAAAACAACACTTCTCCCCATGTGTTACATTTTATGCATAATGGGCAGCCAAAGTGATTATGATTAGTTTGAAAAATTATTTAAGTCATTATGCATAATTCTCTCAATTATTACAAAATTATTCATTAGAAGTCGACTAACAAAATATGAACCTGCAAAAAGTTTTTAAATTCACTATACAAAGTCAATTTTTAATCAAATATAACTCATCCACAGTAGCTTTTTTTAATTTTTTATTAAAAAATTATAAAATCACCCGCACACATAAACATAAATTTGTCAAGAATATGAAGATTTAGGTCTTCCGGTGGTGACCGCGTCAATGTAGATGAAGAATCAAACGTTTCGCTTCCACTGTGGGAGGCATCTTCAGGGATGCAGGAAATCATGGATAGAAACACAATCATGCCTAGTCTCCATCTTCAGTTCAATTTTTTTGAGCATTGTGTTTATATCCATGATGTCCTACATCCCTGAAGATGCCTCCCACAGTGAGCGAAACGTCGGATTCTTCATCTACATTGACGCGGTCACCACCGGAAGACCTAAATTTTCATGACAATAACTGCGGAACCCTACGCAATTTATTGTCGAGAATATATTTTGACTTTGCTACTGCTCGGGGTTCATGGCGTTCTGAGAGTTAAACTTTTTCAGAGCTCATATTCCGTTAATCGAATGCTCTCTAAAATAATTAAAAGTAAACAAGAAAAAAAATACACATTACCGCATTTAAAGCACATTTTGTGCCATTTAAGTCCGCCGGCTACTCGTTCTTCGGCTGCGTATACAGATTTTCCGCATTTTGGGCACTTGGGGTTTTCAGCCGGTGTGAAAGGCATCTTGTCGTTTTTTTCGTTTAAAAGGGCTGGCAGTTACCTGCAAGCAAAATATACAAATAAAATATTATTACATTAAAATAGGTTAAATGTTAATACATACTAACGGTTGAATACCAGACGATAACAATATATGGACATTCAGAGCATTTTCTAGGGTCCGATGGAAGTATACATTATTGAATCTTAAGAATAAGGTTTAATGGGTTTATCCACTAAAATGATGTAGCGAAAACAAACGAATATTCTTCCCTAAGAATAGAATTCTCATGGAATTCTTCCATAGAAATTCCTAATTAAAAATGAATTTTTGTAAAAGTGTACTTTTTTCCAGAAGAGGAAAAACATTTCTTACTCTTGTAGTGGAAGGCAATACACATAAATATAACCCCGAGTAAGTATCAAGAATAAAGTAGCTAAGGCCAATAAGGCAACTATTTACCCCCGGTTTTCATTGTCTCTTAGGATGATTTTGCACTGGGGTCGGCTCTTGGATTTGTGGTCGAAAGTTTCAATATAACAATTGTAAATATAAATAATTCCCAACTATGAGAATAATGAATAAATCTAAACTTAATAACAAGACAAAGGTAAATCGAAAAGTAGTTGTAAGTAGAGATATTTAAAGGAATATGAATTAAATAACTGAAGTTATTTAAAACGACAGTAATTTTTGAGGAATATGAATTAAATGTTACTAGAGTAATTTAAAACGATAAAAAGTTTTGTGGAATATGAATTTAATGTAACTAGAGTAATTTAAAACGATACAAAGTTTTGTGGAATATGAATTTAATGTAACTAGAGTAATTTAAAACGATAAAAAGTTTTGAGGAATATGAATTAAATGTAACTAGAGTAATTTAAAACGTAACTAACGTTAGTCGAAGCAAGATAAAGTATTGAGGAATATCATTTGATTGTATTTAAGGTTATTTGAAACGACAAAAAGATTCGAGAAATATGAATTGAAAATAACTAAAGTTATTTTGATGACAAAGTTTTTAAGAATGTGAATTAAATATAACTTACGTAATTCGAAACAAGACTAAGTCTTGAGGAATGCCGGGAACGGGACGGACAGTAGAACTAATATTTTAACTACTGATTTGGATCCTCTATTTTAGTGTCGATATAAAAGTGAAAAAAAAATAAAATAAATATCTCTAAAAACGAGGGAGAAATAAAAATATTTTATGTTAAAAAATATTATGATTGAAGGAATAAAAAAAATGGAAAAACTGTGGAAATGAAGTGGGAGAATATATCCCCACTATGGGTTCGGGGGAGGTATTTGGGAGCCGGGCCAAAATACCCTGGACCAAACCAAATTAGGAACTGGCTAGAGGCCCAGGTGACAGTATCTAATTCCTACAACTTATTCTTTCTCACTCTTGTACACATATTGACATAATTATCGCATAGACCTCACCATAATGTAAGACTTACATACCCAGTCAGTTATTTTACAAAATAAGGCCTTATTAAGAAAAATGGATTTTATTTTTATACTTCTGGACGGGTATTATGTTTTAAAATAGAAAAAACCAGACGCGTTCAACTGGAATTCTAAATTTGGATTATTATCTCATTTAACAGAGATTAAAGAATAAGAGCGAATAAAAATTTAAACAAAACTCCAGACACAATGCTTTCGTCAACATGTTTATTCACCTGTTTAGATGTTTATATTGTTTTAATTTGTTTACAAACTGCAATGAGATATTATTAGTATAACAGAAGAGTATTTAAATAGCTCACGCTTTGTACACAGTACCTCAGAACTTTTCCCTACAACTGCGGACTCGCTTCGCTCGGCCCCAGAATATTACGATCACCAAAAGATCTAGAGCATAATAGCATCGGTCTCGCTATGCTTAGCCTTAAAATAATAAATTACTAGCCGTACACGACGATAACCTTCGGCTCGTTGAAGTAGAGTCAGAAAAATCTTCAACAAATCAGTAAAATTGAGGGTTAACATTTTTACGGGAAAAAGATGTTTGATTGCGTTTCTTGGATGCTGAATCGATTGAAACCGGTCCGGAGATGATAGGAGCACTATCTGAGACCAATAAACCGAAAAACCCGTGGTAAATGACCGAAAAACTTATAACACTGTGAAATGACTATAATTGTCGGTAAAAATAAAATTCGAATAACGTGTTATTTTCCATACATTTTGAGGACTGTGGTTTTATTTCTAGCGGACACCCATCTAGGTACTAACCTCCCTTGATGCTACTTAACATTAGTAAGCCAATAAAAAGCCGTATTTAAATAAAACTTAGAATACCTACGTATTCATTACATAAAGGGATACTTTAGAACAAAATTTCATGTTGAATTATTTGTTTTTCATTTTAACAGTTTTTTAATGTGTACAGCCCATTTGATAAAAATTTGATAAAATTTGATAAAATTTGAACTTATGCTGATAATAAGATGAAACTTAGTACATTTTTTGGTCTTATATAATACGACTAAAAGCATGCTGAATTTCAAATTGATCAAATTATGTCTCGCTTTTTATGAATTTCCGATTATTTTTCTGGGTTATTAATGAGGTTATAAAAAATAATGTTAGACATAATATATAAAAATGGCACAACTTAACATAAATATTGTAGTTTCAAGTTTCAACTCTAGCAAAAATACACCAGAAGCTATACTTATACAGACAGGCAATTTGATAAAAATTACTATAGTCTTAAAAAGACCTAAAATGGAAAAATCAGTTGACATCTCGATTTTGGTGTTTGTCGTGTTAATACAATACTTTTTCTATTCCTATGGTGTGAAGAAGGGAAAGTAAAAATGAACTGGTTTTCAAAATTTTGGAATTGCTTGTATGAGTGTTTTTCCTCTTTTTGGATTGGCAGACTAGGGCCAAACTTTGTTATAACTATGTGACTTTGCATGAATATGAAAGTCACATAATTAATATTGCTGTACTCTTTCGCACTCGTTTCGCTTGTCCTCATTAAAAAACGAAGGACATAAGGCATATTTTTCGAGCCTTGTCTTAAGAATAGTAATATAAATAAGATTAGAAAATCATAGAACATAAGGCACGTTTTTCGAGCCTAGTCTTAGGAATAATAATATAAATAAGATTAGAAAAACGTAGAACATAAGGTACGTTTCTCGAGCCTAGTCTTAGGAATAATAATATAATAAGATTAAAAAACGTAGAACATAAGGCACGTTCTTCGAGCCTAGTCTTAGAAATAATAATATAAATAAGATTAGAAAAACGTAGAACATAAGGTACGTTTTTCGAGTCTAGTCTTAGGAATAATAATATAAATAAGATTAGAAAAACGTAGAACATAAGGTACGTTTTTCGAGCCTAGTCTTAGGAATAATAATATAAATAAGATTAGAAAAACGTAGAACATAAGGCACGTTCTTCGAGCCTAGTCTTAGGAATATTAATATAACTTACATTAGAAAAACAAAGAACATAAGGCATGTTTTTTGGGCCTAGTCTTAGGAATATTAATACAAATAACATTAGAAAAACGTTGAAAATAAGGCAAGTTTTTCGAGCCAGGTCTCAGGAATATAAATATAACTGTAATATCTTAGTCAATACATTTAAAAATAAAAATTCTTCTTGTTTTTCCAAACATTTTTCTTTTTATTTTCTTTCTGAGAATATAACAATTGCTCCATTGTCTTTACTTTAATGTAATAAAAAAATCTATGCCAGCTTTATTAATAATATTTCAGTGAAGAAACTGTACCTTCTTTAATGCAATCTAGAGAATGTTAGAAATAGTGGAGTAGATAATATGTTGTACAGTTTAGGTTATACTCTCTTCTATGTTTACTGGAAAGTGTATTTAAATCTTTTACAGTAAAATATAGCTTGAGGGTGTCTAAGATTAGAACCGCCTTTCTTTACAAATCTCACTCTACAGCAAGTATTATTCTAAATTTAAATTTCCTTTTTTATATTTTCATTATTTATTGAATATAAACTGCTTTTCCAAGGAAACCTATAACATGACTATAACTGATCTAACACACAACACACAGATATAACAACACACAACAGCATTTTCGTTTTTCCGCCAAAACAGCAAAAGATAATTAACATTCGAGGGTTTTCAGTGTTTTATTGGATTGGAAACATTGATAACATATAATCTCTTTATAAGGACACACCACAAAAACAGCGGCTTTTTATTGAATATCCTTTTTAAAAAATCGCTAACGACGTGACTCAGTCCGGGAGTACTCGAATAACGTGTTATTTTCCATACATTTTGAGGACTGTGGTTTTATTTCTAGCGGACACCCATCTAGGTACTAACCTCCCTTGATGCTACTTAACATTAGTAAGCCAATAAAAAGCCGTATTTAAATAAAACTTAGAATACCTACGTATTCATTACATAAAGGGATACTTTAGAACAAAATTTCATGTTGAATTATTTGTTTTTCATTTTAACAGTTTTTTAATGTGTACAGCCCATTTGAAAAAATTTGATAAAATTTGATAAAATTTGAACTTATGCTGATAATAAGATGAAACTTAGTACATTTTTGGTCTTATATAATACGACTAAAAGCATGCTGAATTTCAAATTGATCAAATTATGTCTCGCTTTTTATGAATTTCCGATTATTTTTCTGGGTTATTAATGAGGTTATAAAAAATAATGACACAGATATAACAACACACAACAGCATTTTCGTTTTTCCGCCAAAACAGCAAAAGATAATTAACATTCGAGGGTTTTCAGTGTTTTATTGGATTGGAAACATTGATAACATATAATCTCTTTATAAGGACACACCACAAAAACAGCGGCTTTTTATTGAATATCCTTTTTAAAAAATCGCTAACGACGTGACTCAGTCCGGGAGTACTCATAATATATATAATATATATATTATATATATATATATATATATATATATATATATATATATATATATATATATATATATATATATATATATATATATATATAATTTTTATAATTTTAAATTGTCATGTTCAGTCAAAATTCTTTTAAAAATATATTGTTAATATTTGGTATAGAAAAGATTTTTATGGCTCAGAATAAAATAAATATATAACTAACAAAAAACAAAAGGTAACTAGAATTTACAAAAACAAATTATGGATTTAATTCTTAGACTAAAGGCACTTTTAGAAGCAAAAGGTTTATGGAATCATCTCAATCAACCGAGAACACAAGATCCAGCAATGCTAACTCAATGATCAAAAACTGATGCACAAATAAGAGGAATGATTTCATTAGCCATGGAAAATAGTGAAATATCATTAATATTAACATGTAATAGAGCTAAAGAAATTTTAGATAAAATCGAAGAAAGATATGTAGGCGATGCTAATAAATTAATAATAAAATAATAATAATATAATACAAAAAAAAAGTTGCAAGATTATCAATGAAAGAAAATAAAACATGGGAAGAAATCTACTAAGATCTAAAAAATTATTAGAAAATGCTAGAATTTTAGGTGCTAATATAGAAGACAAAGAATTTTTAACAGCTTTTATTTCAGGGTTACCATTAAGATACAATAATTTAGCTCTACAATTAGATACTTTTGAAGATTTAACTATAAAGCAAAAATTTTCACGTCTAATCAATATCAAAACAGAAATTATCAAAACTATAACCAAAACAAATATTATACAGGTAAAGCAAAATTTACATGTAATATTTGTAATAAAAAAAATTTAAAAAAAGATTGTTGGTACAGTAAAGAAAATAAAAATAATTCCAAGATGAACAGATACAATTCAGAATTATAATTAATTTATTATTAATCCAACAAACCTACACTATAAATGAGGAAAAGTAAAAAGAAGTAGTACACACATTTCTTCTGATAAAACAGAAGCCATGACTTGCGCGTTTTAATCTCAGACCTGCCCTTCATAAAACCGCAGTATATGTATGTATTTATATAATATATTCCAGTTATGTATATAGTCTTAATTCCAGTTTTAAAAAATGTTATAAAATGTATGTAAAATGTTTAATTAATTTTGCTTCGTTAAAAAAGCACTTCATTGCTGATAGGTAGACCTAGCTTCTCTTACGATACCACCGACGATCAACTCTATAGTTACATAAAGTTTACATGCTACATGAAATAGAGTTGGATCTGATTTCAGTTTTTTAAATTACCCATAGAGAGCTACTTACTATAAGGTTGGAACGAGTGGTTCCGCTCTGCCTTAACAATCATCAATCATTCTACTATAATAACAATGATAGTATATAGAGAGATTAATACTAAATAATTAGCTACCGTCAGTACGCTCTGTTATTAATAAATATGTAACGACAATACTCAATACGTGTTATTATTATGCAATTCCCTCCGTGATGGACTGCAAGTCGAACACAAGAAACATTTTCCAAATGGAGCTTTTCATTTAGAATCTGGCGGCATATCGCTAATGCGATAACCTCACTTACCTACTTTTTGATCGAAGGTTATTGTTATTTGAGGTCATAAAATCATTTCATTTACTTATTTTTCAAATTCAAAAAAATCCAAATTCTAATAATAGCTGTCAATTCTAGTAGCTGTCTGTGGATACTGGACAGTACATATAATCAGAGCTATATATTTGTTCCGGCCTTATTGTGGCCTGCACATACATATTTATGTTATAATATGGCTCCACCTTAATTAATATTATGCACCCCTATTAGGGTTATTTAGGTTTTATATGAATCGCGCCTTAAACGGATTAGTTAGTTTTAGACCCGCGCTACATTTAGGTATTGATTGTTTAGTATTTCGATTTACTACGCTCAACTTCCAGTCTTCGAATCGAATGCTGCATCTTTCTGATGACTTCTAAGTCAAAGCTATGATGTCTCACAAGAGTTCATCTGAAAGCATAAACTTCGCCTTCAAGCATTTTTATAAATATTTTACCCATTTATAGGACCCTGAGCGCTCTACGTTTAGACCTACTCTAAAGTTGGTAACACTGTCAAAAGGGCAGTTAAAGTTCCAAAATATGCAGATTTTGTGTGTGATAAGCCAACAAGTTAAGTATGGACGTCCTAAGTTTTATTAAGTTATTTAACATCATCTTGAGGCCTCACATCACCATATTCAGTTATTTTACATTCTACGAAGCCGGCAAGCGGCAAGACAGTATAAACTTTGTCCTACGTATAGGGAGCCATCAGGGACTTAAAACTCATCATCTTAAGTACAGCTAAGTACCTCTCAGCTAACGCTTCACTAAAGTCATATTATTTTGCGTTCCGATGTTTATGCTAGCTAGCCTAGTTAAGGGACCTCAGCTTTATCTAGGTTATTTAATATAGTATATTTCATTATTAATATCAGGTACTTTTTCAGTTACACTTATTACAGTTTTGCGAGCTTATTTAAGCATTATTTTAAGCATAAGTACTATTGTAAAGGCTGATGCATAATACATGTATTCATTTATTTGGTTTATCTTATTTAACTCCCCTAGGCTAAGCTATCTATCTACATATATCGCTAAGAAATACAGTCCTCATTCAGCTATCCATTTCATAAGTTTGGTGAGCCGGTTGCACTTATTGGAATCCTCTCACGGCTTAACAATATTTAACGTAAGTTGATGTAGCAATTGAATAATAAACATAACAAGTATTGAGTATTGTCGATACATGTTTATTATATATATATATAATATATATATATATATATATATATATATATATATATTGATAGTAATCTAGATACTAATTACAGTCTGGAGAAGAATTGAGATGGATTTCTGTAACGTACAAGTGAAACAACAACTAATCGACTAAATACCAACAAAGAGAATATTGTATGCAAGCCAATATATTGCAAGCAATGCCAGTCGGAGCCGGTAACCTTCAATGATTTTCACGGCAGATATTTTCGGAGTACACAAAAAATTAATAGTTTTAAACTGCTGCATTTTATTTATTGTTTTTACAAAAATTTATGTAAATCAGGGTAGAATAACTCGGTTTTTTCGCCCCTTTCAACTCATTCTTGGAAAATAAAATTAAATAATTGGTTTAAAGCGTAGGGTTAAGAAATCAGACTCACTTTGAACACATGCGAACAGCCCAGCATAGTAAAAACCACTCAGGATGTTTTAAAAACAACCCCAAATTAAACGATTCAAGTGACATCTCGGTTTCGATGTTTTACTTTATATAGGAAAAGTATTGTGTTTGAGGAATATCCGAAACCGGGATGTTTCCGGAATTTACCTTTACATGTTTTTTTAGAGCCAACTAAAGTTTTCAATCTGTATGTGTGCCTGTCATAATCGTAGCAGTGTTTTTATGCTTGAGAGTTGAAACTTTGTAGAAAAATCAGTCTAAACGTGTAGTTGTGCTATCCGAAAAATATTTCTTTTATGACGTCATTAACCCGCAAAAATTACTCAGTAAAAAGTTTAACAAATCATAAAAGGCGAAAAAACCGATCAGGTTAAAATTTGAAACGCTTGTAGCAATGTATAAATCTAACATATGTATATGCTAAGTTTCATCTTATTATCAGCATTAGTTCAATTTTTACCCAATGACGTTATTTTAAAGATTGTAAAAAAATGGGAAATAGTTCAATTAAAATGAAATTCTTTTCAAGAGTATATCTTCACGCACAAAATAAGTGCTCCAAGTTTCGTTCCAATACAACAATTACATCTATGATTTTTGTTGGATCATAAAAGTTAAGCAGCACCGAGCATGTTCAGTATCTGAATGGGTGACTGCTGATGATGAAATGGATGTATTCACTACCTGAGGACGAGCGTAGCGAATCCGATGTGATGAGGACAAATTTTTGGGTATCCCGTACTTAATTATTTCATCTTATACCATAGCTCATCCTCCCCACTTTGGAGTTGCTTCACTCGTCCTCAGATAGTAAATACATTCGTTTCATCCTCAGCGGTCACCCATCCAGGCACTGAACACGTTCGATGCTGCCTAACTTTTGTGATCCAACAAAAATCATGAATGTACTTGTCGTATTGAAACAAACCTTGGTGCTTTTATTTATTGAGTGATTTGGACTTAAAGTCTACTCAATTGGTCTATTTTCAGATTTTGCATTTTTTTAAAAAACGTGTCAAATTGATGCTGACTGTACCCTTTATTATTTCTTAATTTGGAAAATCAAAAGACATAGAACGTATACAAGTCATATGATATAAAATTAAACTAAGGCTGATAATGAGATGAAACTTGGCACATATGTTAGTCTTATACATGGCTACATGCATGCCAAATCTCGAATTGATAGCATCATTTTTCTGTGTTTTATGATTTATTGAAATGTTTGCTGTCATTTTTGCGTGTTAATGACGTCATAAGAAAATTTCTCCGAACAGTACAACTATACCTATAGATTGGTTTTTGAACAATGTTTCTGGTAAGAAAAAGAGTAATTATAGTGGTAAGTAAACAGCTGATTAGATTGTTGATTAATGCGATACAAGAAACTTTTATGGATAGTACACGAGTACTTAAAGTAATAGGCAGACAATTTATGGACCAAACCTTGATACACCATAAATTTCAGGTCAATAAAAATAAAAATATCAAGGACTATAGGACTTAATTACTATTCTTTATACATGTTACCATTTAGGAATATTTAAAGTATTTGTTTAAAGTACTTAAAAAAGTCAAGCATGTTTAATTTAAGTTTTGAGCAATAAAAAAATGAACATTTTTTTGGGTGGCACCTACAAATTATAAGGGAGACCCGACAACAAAAATTTATAGGCTCAAATCCGTTTCAAGCCAAAAGAAGTTGTTTAGAACAATTAAATAATACATTATTTTGGGCGGCTACCCAAAATTATGTGGGGCCGAAAAATAAAATCTTAAACAAAATATCAAAAAACGTATGAAAATAGGAATACAACCAATTAAATTAGTTCAACATCTGAAATAAAAATCTTATATGCATCTTGGGAAAAAAAATCTATTTTTCCCCTCTCCATAATTACCTTTCTCGGCTTTTCCTAAGAAGTTAATAGTCATATGTTCCTGGCTTTGCTTCGAGTGTTAAATAAACAGGGTGTTAAATGCAAAGGCTCCCTGGGCTTTCGCACTAGGGACCAAATTATTACTCAGGGAAATAACAGTATTATTTTACTTCATAGGTGTATTAAATAACTATTAGTCTTTTTCGCAAGTTTAAATACTATTTTATCTACACCAGTAAACAGTTAGAAAAACGAGTAGTTTTTAGACTTATTAATACAGGAGATTCCAGGTGAAAATTATATATATATATATATATATATATATATATAATATATATATAATATATATATAATATATATACATTATGTATGTATGTATGTATATATATATATAATATATATATATATATATATATATATATATATATATATATATATATATATCATTATGTATGTATGTATGTATATATATATATATATATATATATATTATTTGTATTTTTAGATATAATCTAACTTAATAAAGTGACAACTTTTCCGTTATTATTATTAACTAATATTACCTATTTTCCTATTTAAGTTTTAAGTAAAATAATCTAAATAATTGTAACAAAGTATGTTGAATGGTAACCTTTGGTTGCTCACAATACTTATTAAAAGTAGGAAAAATAAAGTCATAATTCAATTTTTATTGATAAAATATAATTTTTATACAATAAATAAATAGATTTAATTTTTCATTTATTTTCGGAATATATTTTAAATAAGTTAAATTTAATTTTAATTTTACTAGTTTAGAAGGCGATATGTTTTTTTTGGGGGGGCTAATTTCAAATAAGGGGGGGAGGGCTTTAGCCCCTCCTTAGAATTGCCTATGCTTATTAAAGAATTGAGTGAAATAAATTGTAAAAGAGCGGCGGTATTTAGTAATACGTACATCTTGGTGTCATTAGAAAGTTGAAGGTAAATACTTAGGACATTGGTTCACATCCGATTCTAATAAACTCGGGTAAATTCCATACCATAATTTTAACCTAGAGTTCTGTAAATTCTCGTTAGATATTGGTCAAGAATTCGGAGGGAGCCGCATTTTTCCGTTGAGTTCAAAAGCCTTTATAGAAATATATTTGGAACGGGCCGGCTTCTTAACTAGTCTCCTTGCTAAAAATATTCTTTACGAAACTCCACGTTTCTCTCACAAACTCGTGTTCTATACGTTAACAATTTATAGCTAAAGAATCGGGTGCGAGGTAGCTCACAACTTTTGCTCGTCGGATCTCATCGGATTCGCTACGCTCATCTTCAGGACTTCGGGCTCGCTTTACTCGTCCTTAGAATATCATAATCATCAGATTTATAATGAAACAAGTCTTCGAACTCAGTTCGCTCGTTCTTATATAGTAAATAAATTAATTTTATTCCCAGCGGTCACCAATCTGCCTCGCTTGATACTGCTTAACTTTTATGATGCAGCGAAACCCGTAGATATACTTGCCGTATTGAAACGAAACAGTATACTTATTTAATCATGTAAAATAATACACTAGTACCGATTATCAATTGAATCAGATTATATTTCGATTTATGATTTTTTTTTTTTAAAAAACGTGTATAAGTCATTCGATAAAAATTGAACTAATGCTGATAATGAGATGAAACATGGCATATACGTTGATCTCATATATGACGACATGCGTACCAAATCTCAAATCGATGGTAACATTTTCCGCGTTTTGTGAATCTACGAAATGTTAGCTGAGTCATTATTTCCGGGTCATTTTTTTCAATTGGATCAAATAGCTATTGGAACATATCCACTTAGATTGCAAGTTCGATGGAATATTTAACATCTTGGTGATAGAACATAACCATAGGATAATTGACAAATTCAAGTGGATCATGTAGATAATAGAACCATGTAAATCCTATATTGACCATCAACATTTGGTTTTATAGCTTTTTTATGGAACAAGGGATAGAATGATTTAAAGCTCAAGTTTAAGTTCCCTTCCTAAGGCCATCCGAAGTAGCCAACTTCATTATCTCCCGAGGCTTGCCGGGTAGGTAATACGAGTCCAAAAATCTTTCAATCCTGTTGCTAATTAAATTTTATCTACGACTAGTAAACTAATGCAAACAGATATTTCAAGCCTGCTACCTCTGGCATTTGTCTTGAGGAGGCTCATCTTTTGTTTCTTCTTTAGAATTAAGAAGATTATTATATTGTTTTTGTTTTTTTTTTTACTTTTGTAAAATTTGTAAATAATTTTTAAAGATGGAAATAAATAAATTTATTATTATTAAAAAAATAATATTCACTGGAAGCTGTGACATTAATGAGACAAGTTTTAGAATATTTAATGATAATAGTATATATTGAATTAATAAAGTAATTAATGTTTGATTTGATCACGCGCGGGGTTTGGCAGGTGGTTCTACACTTTGCAGCTGTCGTGTGAACGGAATTGAATACGGGGTTTCAAACTATGTAAACTATTCAACCCTGAAACTATCTAAACCAGCGTTTCCAACCTTTTCAGAACCGCGACCCTATAATTGCTTTTCTAAAGTTTGGCGACCAAAATGCATTTATTTGCATAACCTGAAAATTGCAGGCGTTTTTATTTATTTCCGAACTAGTTATGACTTCTGCCATTACGCCTATCCTATTAGAGAATTTTATTCCCAAAAGAAATTTGCTGAAAAGAATAAAAAAAATAAAATATGTATGATATCAATGACTATTTGTTGCTGTTGGTTTTCCGCTAATAAGTCAAGTCGTTTTGTTTATTCATTTCACTAATTTAATTGAAACGTAAATGTATAAAATAAATAAACTGGTAACACAATAATTATTAAAAAACTTGTACGCGATATTAAACTACTTTGATGATTGTTAGAACCAAATTTACATATAATTGAACATTATAATTTTATTAACCCGAACCTTTAAAAGAAGTGATAAGAAACTGTTAAATACAGTATTATCATAGGTATAAAAATTCATCAAAGTTAGCAAGAATTAGATAAAGGGTGCCTCTGTCGGTAAAGGACTTCTAAGAAATATTTTGGCCGCGGCTTCTTTTGTTATCGCATGTTTAAAGTATTATAAATTTCTAAAAATAATATCTGTTTAAGCAAATCTGTTATTTGCTTATAATAATGTTTTTACATAAACCTTTGTCATTTTTTGGATTGTTAATAATAAACAAATTTGGCGACCCAAAACATTTCGTTCGCGACCCAATCTGGGTCGCGACCCAAGGGTTGGGAAGGGCTGATCTAAACTATAGGTTAAAAATGGTGAGAGTCGGATCCCGTTTGCAATACCATTCGTGTAAACTGTAGAGGTTGAACCCCTGACTAACCCCGTGTGTGAACGAAGTAATAATATACAACTATAAAAATAGAGGAGTTTGCGGAGAAGATGGAGTAGGGAGATACGAGGTGGATTAAACAGACAAAAGTATAGCACCATTTCCTATTTTGATTCCACATTTAACCAATGTAATTATCAATATGACTTTTGTTGATATGCTAGTACTTACTCTCCGTAGGGAAAGTCATTTACAGTGCAAGTTAACGAGACTTTATAAAGAACTTAAATCGCAAGGAGTAAATAAAAAAAAATATCTCGATTAAAAATTGTTTATGACTAAATCAAATCTATAAAACAACCACGCGCTACCTATTTGTTTCAAAGCTGTTTGCGACAATAATGTTAATACATTGGTGCTCTATTTGTTCCAGGAAATCAAGACGTGGTAGCAACATTTCAAAATAATCAATCTCGAATAATATAGTAAATTACATAATGAATATTAAAACTAAATACCAACGATACAGGTTGCAATCAAATAAAATAAGGAGGTATTAAAAAATATGCCTAAGTACGAGTATTTCATTTATTATGTAAAGAGTGCTGATATAAGGACAAAATCAGGTTAAAAAATAATGATATAATTTTTTTTAAATATTAGTGATTTCCGTTTAATCACTCAATTTAATCCCCCTAACTTGATCCATGCAAGTTTTGGGATCGTTGGGCAAAATAAGTTGAAAGGAAGGTGACAATTGAGAATAATGCGAAAATTTAATTGAGCAAAGATACAAATAGCATCAAGCAAAGAGGCAAATGAGTAAAGAGCAAATAGTCAATTGAGCTAAATGCAAAAAGGTTTTTAGAGTTAAATCATTTTATTCAAGTTCAAACAAAAAAGATCATTTGAGGTTAAAGCAAAAAGTCAATTGAGTAATGACAATCGTCAGTTAAACGAAATCTAATCAAAGAGACAAATAATATGAAGTAAAGAGATATTTACTGTGCAAAACACAGACTTGAAAACTTTTCGTCACAATGAAAAGAAAATTATTATTTGTCTTGAAGAAAAGTAATAATTTAATTTAAACAGTCTTGCAGCATTTTAATGCGTTTGTTTAAATGAATTTAAATTTTTAGAAAAAAATGATTTAGTTAATAAGTTTAATTGTTTGTTAGCAAATGTTTCATAATAGTATCAACTTGTACTGGAATGCACAAAGATAAGAAGGAGAAGAGGCGATGATGATCAAAAACAAGCAGACCACGTGGATGGATACTTATTATCAACTTATGATAGGTTCGTGGCAATTTTATGAAATGTTTGTTGTCCTATAGTTTAGGGATTTTGTGAGCGTTATTCAGATACAGGGCCGTAAACAACGGTAAGAATTTGAGCCAAATTTATAATAAACGAACATAGGTAATTTAAAGAGTAACGATCATGCGTAAATGATGATGTAAAAGTATCCTAGGTCAAAGAATATGTTGTTCGTCAAGGTATTTTATGTTCTATTTATTTCAAAACTATTATCTGTCTCTCATCATAAATATAAATAAATAAATAATTTATTTCTCACTAATGTTACAATTTTTACAATAATTCGTTTTATTTTTAGACCAAATTATATAATAAGTCATTCAAGTGAATTTAGAGTTACAATTAAAATTATACAATAGTAGTAACATAAGTTTAGAACCGAGCAAGTCAAAAGAGCAAAGAAGATTAAGAAGATGTCGTATCCTTATAATGGGTGTATGGGAGGACTTGGATAGATGGAAAAGAGCATGTCGATCCTTATTATGGATGTATGGGAGGCTTTGGAAAAATAAAAAAGGGGCATGTTGACCCTTATTGTGGGTGTATGGGAGGACTTGGATAAATGGAAAAGAGCATGTTGATCCTTTTTATGAATGTATGGAGGATTGGATAAATGAAAAGAGCATGTCGATCCTTATTATGGGTGTATGGGAGGATTTGGATAAATGAAAAAGAGCATGTCGATCCTTATTATGGGTGTATGGGAGGATTTGGATAAATGAAAAGAGCATGTCGATCTTTATTATGGATGTATGGGAGGATTAGGATAAATGAAAAAGAGCACGTTGACCATTATTTTGGATGTATGGGAGGATTTGGATAAATGAAAAAGAGAATGTTAACCCTTATTATGGATGTATGGGAGGATTTGGATAAATGAAAAAGAGCATGTTGATCCTTATTATGGATGTATGGGAGGATTAGGATAAATGGAAAAGAGCAAGTCGATCTGTATTATGGGTGTATAGGAGGACTTGGATAAATGGAAAAGACATGTCGATCCTTATTATCCTTATTTTCATCTAAAGAATAAAATACCGGCATCAACCACACACCCGTATTAGTTTCATTTTTGGTCGCCCTGTAGAACTACAATTCTTCAATTTTTTCCTAATCTTTTTTATTTTGAGGCTGCTATAAAATAAAATTAATAATATTTTAAGGATGCCTCGTCCATAGTCAAGGTCGTTAAAATGTCAATATTTATACTTTGACACCAAGGAGGTCTGAGGTTCGTATCCAGGCCATATCGTATTATTGTCCTTTCTTTTCAGAATTGTTCAAGCATCTAGCATATATTTCAAAAATGATATGGGTTAGTATCAATTTAAAATCTTTTTAATCTTTTTGGGAACAAGGATCTAAACGGCTGTTATTCTTGTCTTTTTTCAGAATTGTTCAAGCATTTGTACCAGTTTTAAGAATGATATGGGATATGATCAATTTAAATCTTTTTAATTTTTGAACAAGGCTCTAAACAGCTATTATTATTATTATTATTTTAAAGATAACATCCAAAAGATAAGTGGCATATCTCGAAATATTTTGTTAATAAGGTCTAAATAAAAGGGATAAATAAAGACAAAATAATATAAATAAAGCGTAAGTATTTAGTATAAAACGCAAGCAGAATTCACATCACTGTAAAAGATCGATAATTTCATTCATAGTCCAGTCAACAACAAAAAATTTTGTACAATCTGATTTATCAAAGTTGGCTCGAACAGAAAAAAATTGTTACTTTTGTATTTAAAAGATTTTTTTCTAATTGAATTCTGGCAACCTCACAAGATTATTATATAGTTGCTCAGAGCTGTTGGCACGATACTAATTTTAAATAGATTCCTTACTCTGGCTATGTCTTTACGCCGGCTTGACATACAAACATACTTATGCTTTTTTTTGCTAAATTAATTAGAATCGAATTCAGATATATATTAAAAATACTGATTTATAATTGAGAAAGTTATAATGCAAAATATATAAATGTGGGAATAACGAAATGTAAGAAAGAGATTAAAAGGTATGAAAAGTCAAAGTTGATTGTATGACAATACAAAGAGTCAAACCTGGATACAATGACAGAGCGCCAGAGTAAGACTTGTTCGAGCATGTTTGACTCAGTCTTTTGTTTGTTCATCATACATACTAAGCTTGTTTAAGACTTATAGATTGTTAGTATTTTGAGGATGGGTTAAGAGGCAGAAATACATAATCAATAACATATATACTTACTGATAAATGTTACTTTGAAAATATAATGATGTAAAATTTAGACTGACCTAGTCGTCGATGTAAGCTGGTAGCCGACGGAAGTTGAAACACTACTAGGGCGTACGGATCTACGGCACAGGCTATAGCTAACTTTACAGGGCATGCGCTAAACGAAATTTATCTTGAAATAGCGCTCGTTACCCCCACCACGACGGACTGCGCTAACTTTACGTTTTATTTAGCCTACGGAAAAGACGGTACTGTGCACTCACCTACGCTCCTCGTCCCGGTTATGACTTTGATCCCTATTTCTTCCCCCACTCCCAAATTAACGAACTAGATGAGTCAGGTCCTTTTTAAAAGCAGACTGTCATTTGACGTCTCATAAAATCTAATATTGGGAAAAAAATGGTATATTTATAAACGGCTCCCATGTGATTTGTTACATATATAAATCTTATTATTTTTCTTTGTGCAATCGCTTTTGTTTTAAGAAAGCAGGAATTGTTATTTTTGTGGTTTAAAGGCACTGATCTACTTTGCTATCTCAAGTAATTTACTTGATTTACTTCATACCTTTTCTAAGGTTGACCATGTTAATACACATAGCATGTAATAGACATGAATGCTGTTAAGTGATCATATCACTTCATGGATTATCCAAAAAATGTAAACTCCAGGTTTGTACCTATATCACTATTATTAGATTAAGCTCATCTTTGCTTACATGCATCATTTTCTTTGCTGTTTAACTTATGAGATTTAATGAAAACAGATCATACAACACACTCAAAGAAGTAGGTATATAACTAATTGAATTTTATTGGGGTAAAACTGACCATTAACAAGCAATAAAGAGCAATTACAAAAAGGGGCAACATCCACACCAGAATCGCTTAATAGGCTTTACGTTCATAGGATAAACTGTACAACCTCTTTTATATTAGAATACCACCATTAAATAGACTCTGTTTAATAGACAACTTGATTTAATAGGAGGATTAACCTTCATAGGATAATCTGTACAACCTCTAAGATTCTTATGATTACATTTTAATGCCACCATTAGACAGACTAGGCTATGTTCATTGGAAAAAATTGATTTAACGGGAGACTAACCTCTAAAACACCATTAAATAGACTCTGTTTAATAGACCTATTGATTTAATAGGAGGATTAACCTTTATAGGATAATCTGTTCAACCTCTAAGATTCTTATGATTACATTTTATTGCCACCATTAGATAGACTAGGCTATGTTTAATGGAACAAATTGATTTAAAAGGAGACTTATCCTTCATAGGATAATTTGCACAACCTCTAACATTTTTCTGATTAAATTTTAATGGCACTATTAGTTGATTAGTTGATTGAAGATCATATCGTTGACCCTACAAGGGTATGATATTCGTCAGTTTTTTTCACAGATCTCTCCTTAAAAGTTATTAGATAGATTAGGCTCTGTTAAATAGAAGAAATTTATTTAATAGGAGGCTTAACCTACATAGGATAATCTGTACAACCTCTAACATTCTTCTGATTAAATTTTAATATCACCATTGTCACAGATAGACTAGGTCATGTTTAATAGAAGACATTTTTTAATAAGAGGCTTACATATCATAGGATCTGTACAACCTTGTGCATTTCTTCAATTTTATCGAATGACATGTGTACATTTTCAAAAGATGGTTAAAAATCGAAAAGTTATCTAATTGAAAGAAATTTTGCACCTTGAGCCTTCTTATGATTAAATTTGAACACCTCTATAGTGAATTTAAAATAAATAAATATTTTATTTCTTCAATAATAATTACAAATTATTTTTACATGTATAAGAACAATATATTCATGGAGGCCCCTAAAAGGCAAAGCCTTGAGCCGGGGCTAGTAGTACGTATTAAATAATAATTAATATTTTTTTAATCTAAAATTTAACTATTAGAATAAACTGAAACTAATAAAATACTAATTCATAGGTGGAGATAGAGCGAGAGAGAGATAGTGAGAGAGAAAGAGAGAGCGAGTGAATGGGAGAGAGAGAGAATAGAGAGCCATAGCGAGAGAGGTGCATACTATTAATTGTTGATTCATGCTAGTATATTTCTTTTTAATGTTTTAAACACTGTTACATTTAGTACAATTTAGAATACAAATCGTGGAGAAAAGGAATAAATATAACAAACATATCATCGTAATAAGGGATATTTTGAAATAATATTTGTTCCTTAAAAAAGAGGGAAAATCACCAACTTTTTATTGTAGTACAGTACATGTTTAGACTCGATTCGCTCGTGCCCAGACAGTAAGAATATCCGTTTTACCTGAGGGTCACTCATCCAGATACAGATCTTGCTGGATGCTACTTATCATTAGTTATCCGAAAAAACGTAGATATACTATAACCGTGTTGCAATAACTTATTATACTTATCACATAAAGAGATACACTCATGCAAAATTTCTTCCAATTAGATAACTTTTCGATTTTTAACCATCTTGTTGAAAATGTATACATGTAATTCGATAAAATTGAACTAATGATGATAATGAGATAAAGCTTGTCAAATATATATGTTTTATATATGAATACATGCGTGCCAAGTCTCAAACCAATTTTTCCAACATAATTTTTGTTCTTATAGATGTCTGCAGGGATGGAGAATTTCAAACTGATCCTATCATTTTACCCGTTTCATTTTCTAAATGCTTGCTAAATCATTAATGACAGTTATAAAAAACTTGTTTTCCGGGTAGCACAACTAAACCTACAGATTTAATTTTGTACTAAGGTTCAACTCTCATGCACAAATTCACTAGTAACTACGATGATAACAGACAAGCACAAAAACACACACATTTTGTGTATTTAGACAGACAACTTTGTAATAACCATTTAGGAGGTCTTAAAATACATGAAACTGATAATTTAGTAGAAATCCTGGTTTCGGATTTTAAATGCAAACATAATATTTTTAGGGTTTCGATGATAATCTTCGAAATCCTTATACTTTCTGTCGAGCGTCTGTCTGTCCGATTTCACATCTCAGGAACTACAATAGCTAAGAAAATGAAATTTGGTATACATGTGTAACTATTTTTTCTAAATACCAACGACATAAATAAGGAAAAGTAAAAATATTTTCCTAAAATCCTCCCTAAATTATAAGGATATAAACGATTTGACCCTTTCTAAAAATAAAGGAAAAAAACATAGGGAGGCAATGACATGTTGGGAGCAAATGTCAACATTCCCTATATGAACTTAGCATTATAAAGGAAATATTCAGTCAATCTTACTAAAACAGATTTTAACTATAAAATCTCCGATATCCACCTACGCTAAAAACCCACCCCTATGTTTGATCAAAGATTAGACCCATTAATGTGCTAAAATAGTTTAGAAAAATAGATTCTTTGAAATCCTGCTTAACATATGTGATCTAACATATACCGTTGATATATGATAAATATATCCTTCATTTTATATAATATACATTTCTGTGAATCGTAAAAAGTCAAAACAAAAAATAGTATGTTTCAATTTAAAATTTATGGATTGAAATTCTTCAACACTGAACAATGATTTTTTTAAAAAGACCAATTTTAACTAATTTTTCAAAATTTTTTTCTTCAAGGGCTCTTATAATTTCAGGTAGTAAGTTGTACAGCTTTAGCCCTGCTTGAATTGAATTTTATTTAGCTGCCTCTGTCAGTCTGTACTTGTTAACTACTACATGACAAGTCTGCCTTGTAAAGTGTGAGTGAATGTTCTCTACTTTAGTCAGACTTGATCTAATACTATGAATAAAATTAAAAGCTTATAGCAGTATAAAGAATAAAAAGTAAGAATTTCATGAGTCAGAAACATTTTTTAGAAGATGTTTTGTAGGGTAGATTTAGGTAACCCGTAGTGCTTTTTTGGAGAATGAATAGTTTACTCGCATGAGATGAAGCTCTTTTTAAACTAAAAAAAACCGGGTACGGGGTACCTTGGAACTTTTTCTCATCAAATCGCATTCGATATCGAATTGTCAACACATAACTTATCCAACATACCAACGGTATTAATGAGAAAAAGAAATAAAATGTAAATAACAAGTAAGCTTTTTTGGCACATAAAATGTTCTCAGCGTAAGTAATAACCTTTTCCTACTAGTTCTCATTCTGTAACCTAACAGTTACAATGGTTTCTGCTGTGGTCTGTCATATCTGTTATTGTAATATCACATTCGCGATTCGAAGTCCGTAGCAGCGCCACCGGCGCTGATAAGAAATTGATAACGAAAGGGTGATCAACGTTAAAATATGGACGTGGGTTTCATCTTTTTTTAAATTTTTGCCGATTTGCCTTAACATTTTTTCTTGAAGTGATTTATTTTAATTAATTTTAGGGTGTTTAAACTCACTAAAGTCACTCTTTCATCGCAAAAAAACACTTTTAAAAGATTGTCACGAGTATTTGAATAATCTAATTAAAGTGTGGAAATCATAATATTGTGTCTTATTTTATTTATTGTTAATTCATCGTACTTTTGAATAGTTTTAGTTTACACAAACTCAAAAAATTATTCTTTGATTGCATTAAATTGTTTAAATTAGTTGTAACAAGTATTTAAATTAACTGATAAGACAATATTTTCAAACCTTTGTGTTTTATTTATTTCATTTATGTTATGAAGTGTTACTTTTTGTTTAATATTAAACAGACATTTTAATCACAGTGTAATACCAAACCGTGTATTATATTTTTAATAAAATACAACCAAACCAGGTTATCGGTAAATAGCAGCTTAAAAACGAACCAATGAAAGTCTGTAGTGATAAGAGCCTGATTCTATTCGCGATTCAAAGTCCGTAGCAGCGCCACCGTCGCTGATAAGAAATTGATAACGAAAGGATGATCGTTGTTAAAGTCCTTATAGGGATTTTTGGTTTTTCTTATTTGTGACGATTATTTCTTTAAATTTTTTATCAAAGTGCTTTAAATTATCTAATTTTAGGGCGTATGAACTCAGTAGAATCACAATTTCATTGAAAAATAGCGTTTTAATGGGTTGTCACGAGCATTTAAATTGAGTGATAAGAAGATGAAGATCATAATATAGTGATTTATTTTATTTATTGTTAATTAATGTTACTTTTAAATAATTTTAGTTTGCACAAACACACAAAATTATCATTAAATTGTTTTAAATTAGTTGTAGCAGGTATTTAAATTACTGTAAGCCGCCGATTTTTTACCGTAATGGTGTTTTAATTTATTAATCAATTTTATTTACGCACTAAAATAATTAATAACTCAATAAATTCACTTTTTGTAAAAATTTTGTTTAAATTATCCGTTTAGGTTTTATTATTTCTGGGTTAAATCGGACGAATCCAAGTCTGTAATGATAAGAGCCTGATTCTATATTTAAAATCCTGGAATTATCGAAATATTTAACTACGAAACATTTGCAATTTTTTTAGTACCGATGGTCGTTCTAATAATTTTCATCACATTTATCACAAATTAACTGACAATAAATAAATAAAAGAAGAATTTTTATCGGCTCCATGCTTCCTATAATAAAAAATTTTTGATCACCCTTTTGTTTTCCCGCCATTGGTATTGCCAACCCGCGAATATTTAAAATTCTGGAATAATCGAAGTATTTATCTATAAAATATTGACAATTTTTACAGCATTATGGTCATTTTATTAATTTTAATTCATTTATCATTAAAAACCCAATTAAGTAACAATAAAAAATAAATGAATACATTCGATTGGTTTTTCGTTCTCCCACCATTGGTATTGCCAACCTGACAACTATCTCTTTGAATCGCAAATAGCTCTTCTTCTTTTAAGGTCTATTTGCTGCAGTAAAGAGGTGTGCTGGTCAATGTTGGTAAGTCCTGGGCAGTATATGGTGTTCGAAGACTGGGTTTTTCCAATCTTTTGTAGGTATGTCTATTTCAGAATAAACCTACCATGGATGAAATATCCATACCTTCAAATAAATTGGGTAATGAATCCTACATTACCTACATTACTATGTAGGTAATGTAATCCTATGTAGGTAGGTAATCCTACATAATCCTACATTACTATGTTGGTAAGTCCTGGGCAGTATATGGTGTTCGAAGACTGGGTTTTTCCAATCTTTTGTAGGTATGACTATTTCAGAATAAACCTACCATGGATGAAATATCCATACCTTCAAATAAATTGGGTAATGTAGAATCCAACATTACCTACATTATTATGTAGGTAATGTAATCCTATCTAGGTAGGTAATCCTACATAATCCTACATTACTATGTTGGTAAGTCCTGGGCAGTATATGGTGTGTTCGAAGACTGGGTTTTTCCAATCTTTTTGTAGGTATGTCTATTTCAGAAAAACCTACATGGATGAATATCCATACCTTCAAATAATTGGGTAATGTAGAATCCTACATTACTATGTAGGTAGGTAATCCTACATAATCCTACATTACTAGTTGGTAAATCCTGGGCAGTATATGGTGTTCGAAGACTGGGTTTTCCAATCTTTTGTAGGTATGTCTATTTCAGAATAAACCTACCATGGATGAAATATCCATACCTTCAAATAAATTGGGTAATGTAGAATCCTACATTACCTACATTACTATGTAGGTAATGTAATCCTATGTAGGTAGGTAATCCTACATAATCCTACATTACTATGTTGGTAAGTCCTGGGCAGTATATGGTGTTCGACTGGGTTTTTCCAATCTTTGTAGGTATGACTATTTCAGAATAAACCTACCATGATGAAATATCCATACCTTCAAATAAATTGGGTAATGTAGAATCCAACATTACCTACATTATTATGTAGGTAATGTAATCCTATCTAGGTAGTAATCCTACATAATCTACATTACTATGTTGGTAAATCCTGGGCAGTATATGGTGTTCGAAAACTGGGTGTTTCCAATCTTTTGTAGGTATGTCTATTTCAGAATAAACCTACATGGATGAATATCCATACCTTCAAATAAATTGGGTAAATGTAGAATCCTACATTATATGTAGGTAGGTAATCTACAATCTACTACTATGTTGGTAAATCCTGGCAGTATTGGTGTTCGAAGACTGGGTTTTTCCAATCTTTGTAGGTATGTCTATTTCAGAATAAACTACCATGGATGAAATATCCATACCTTCAAATAATTGGGTAATGTAGAATCCTACATTACTACATTACTATGTAGGTAAGGTAATATGTAGGTAGGTAATCCTACATAATCCTACTTACTATGTTGGTAAGTCCTGGGCAGTATATGGTGTTCGAAAACTGGGTTTTTCCAATCTTTTGTAGGTATGTCTATTTCAGAATAACCTACTATGGATGAATTCCATACCTTCAATAAATTGGGTAATGTAGAATCTACATTACTATGTAGGTAGGTAATCCTACATAATCCTACATTACTATGTTGGTAAATCCTGGGCAGTATATGGTGTTCGAAGACTGGGTTTTTCCAATCTTTTGTAGGTATGTCTATTTCAATAAACCTACCATGGATGAATATCATACTTCAAATAAATGGGTATGTAGAATCGTACCTACATTACTATGTAGGTAATGTAATCTATGTAGGTAGGTATCCTACATAATCCTACATTACTATGTTGGTAATCCTGGGCAGTATATGGTGTTCGAGACTGGGTTTTTCCAATCTTTTGTAGGTATGTCTATTTCAGAATAAACCTACCATGGATGAAATATCCATTCAAATAAAATGGGTAATGTAGATCTACTTACCTACATTACTATGTAGGTAATGTAATCCTATGTAGGTAGGTAATCCTACATAATCTCTTACTATGTTGGTAGTCCTGGGCAGTTATGGTGTTCGAAAGACTGGGTTTTCAATCTTTTGTAGGTATGTCTATTTCAGAATAAACCTACCATGGATGAATATCCATACCTTCAATAAATTGGGTAATGTAAATCCTACCAGCTATGTTGCTTCATCCCTGATTTGATATCTTTTAATAGGCGCCATTTCCAACGGCCTCTTGTCTCATCATTCCCTGAAAAGACAGAAAATTTTGTAAAAACTATTTAGGAGATCTTAAATACATATGATCTAGGTAAATTCCGGTTTGTATGTTGCTATAGCTGAAGCTTTTGATTTCCCTTCTGGTGATTCGGTATTATGGTCCATTTCTATTTTTGACGAATTTTCAAAGAAAAAATGAGCTATGAGGGTAGGATTATGAAGGGGTTAAGGGTGAGGGGTAGATTTATGTAGGGGGGGGCTCACTGATCATTAAATATCATCACTGATTTATTAAATATCATTTTTTTAGACCTGGCTAGATTTACTTGTCAACTTCAAACCTCACAAGTATTCTGCATGTCAGTCAATCAAAAACTGAAGAGCTCTGAGGTCAAAAGCTACAAGAATAATATCATCTACGTAAAACAAGACTACCAAGTTTACCAGCCAATCGGGTAGAGTTTCCCAAGCGTAATCAGTTCAAATATTGTAAGCAGCGATGAAAGGAAACATTGACCTCAGAGATATCTACAGGGATTCGTTTCGCTCGGTTACGCCTTGGCATTAAAATTGTAAATTAACTGTTTCTGTTGGTATATATATATATATATATATATATATATATATATATATATTATATATATATATATATATATATATATATATATATATATATTATATATATATATATATATATATATATATATTATTATATATATATATATATATATATATATATATATATATGTATGTATGTATGTATGTATAAGTATGTATGGATGTTTGTATGCAGAGTTTTGTTCCTAGACGTTCTATAGCGGACAAAATAACTTTTTCGGACACGAACGAGCGCCCAATGCTGCTAGAGTTAAGGCGGCAAACACGCACCAAAATCGAGCATATGTTTGATATGCTTCTTCCCGCTGCATACTTATCAGTGACCTTTTGTATATTTCAATTTATTGTTGTATTTTTATTTGATTGTATTAATGTTTTGTTGTATTAATGTATGTTGTAACACTATAATAACCACATTATAACACTATTTTAGCTACTTTTAATAACAACTTTTAATAACGCTATTCATAACAACCCCTAAAGTGCCCTTGGTACCACTAAATTTTCTTCTAGAGCCATGTCGCGCTGTCTGAGTTCGCGCGTTCTTTACGCCTAGTGTTGCTGTGCGATTTTTTTTCATCGAGAACTGTGAGTCTCTGCGATTTTAACGCTCTGGTCAAAGACGTTTAATGCCAACTATGACTAAAGGCTAAATCAGAATTGATAGGGTAAAATGTCACTTGATAATTCTAATTCATTCTTTATTCTTATTTCAATAAGTTTTCCAAACACTTTCCCCCGCTGTTTCAACACTTCAAAAACTATCATAGAGAGTGGACGGTAAGCTGATTCTTCTTCAGGTTTTCCATTTCTTTTGATACTTAAATCTATTCGGCTAACCTTCTATTTTAATTAAATTTAACTTCTTTAAGACGAGAGTTCAACACATTTAATTAGAGAGCTGGCTGCTTAATTGCTTAAGTATTACCTTTAAAATGTTTATTTTATTCTGTCTGGTTCATACGCTTTCTGTCTTTCATAAAAAGGTGAAAGATAGGCATCTTCTAATTTTTTAGATGTAAAATGGAGAAAATACTTCGGCATTTCCGGCGGCCTCTATTTTCCTTCTTTGGTGAGATGGAAATAGTGAATCAATAACATTTTCCACTCTAAAACTGTCATTTCTCTGCATGAATATATTCAAGTTTCTTTATGCCTACACCCCCAGGGTCTTATTCGTCGTCTACAGCGAGTTGTCCCAAACTCGTATTAGACGCTCGTATTTTCTTCTCTGTATTGCCCGGCGAACGGTTCTGCGTGCGTTAATAACACATCAATTCATATATTTAACTTCATTTTTTGTTCAACGTTCTTGTATGCTTGAGGAAATTTTTTCAAAGTTCTTTAATATAAGTTGTTTGCCTTGATACAGGTTTACACCTTTGTATTTTTTAACACGAGTTATAGAAGCATCAAAGGCACTGGCAATTAAACCATCTTTGGTGTATCTTATAGTAGGGACTTGTATGTGAAGCCTTACATCCGTAGGAAGTTAGCAAAAGACATCCAAGCACATAATTGCAATAAGGTACCATTACTAAAAGTTGAGATTGTTGTAATTGTTAGAGATTGTTATGTATTGTTGTATATTGTTATTAATTATTGTATTATATTGTTAGAGATTATTATTATAGCACAAAGAAACCATTTCTTAAACCTATCTGTTTTATTACACAAAGTAAACCATTTCTTAAGTACCTGAGATCTGTTTTGTTATTACACAAAGTACCATTTATTTAAAGCTGAGACTGTTTTTATTATACAAAGTACCATTTATTAAAGCTGAGATCTGTTTGTTATTACACAAAGTACCATTTATTAAAGCTGAGATCTGTTTGTTATTACACAAAGTACCATTTATTAAAGCTGAGATCTGTTTGTTATTACAAAGTACCATTTATTAAAGCTGAGATCTGTTTGTTATTACACAAAGTACCATTTATTAAAGCTGAGATCTGTTTGTTATTACACAATGAGACCATTTCTTAAATTAGAATCTACGTCCGAGGAAAAATATTTCCATATCTAAGCATATTTCAAACGAAAGATCTTACAGATCTCCCGTATTGAAACCTACCTTACCGTATCTAAAGATTCAAAGAAACAACCCTCAGGTAGAAATAACATTTAGGAATATTATTTAGTACAATATAAACAAGTAATAAAATATAAATCTTAATTTAGAATAAATCTTTGTTGTTTTAAATTTATATGAGATGAAAAAATCTTGTTCTACTGTTTATTTAAAAATAATGATTCGCTTTTTGTATTAAAATAAATAATACATTTCTTTTTTTAACTTTGGTGTATTTATTATAAAATTGTATTTATATTTATTGGAGGGGGAGGATGGTATTGAGTGTATAAATACTACTAATATTTCCAACAATGACTCAGAAGCGGTATTTTTAAATCAGAATAAGTGTAAACTAAGAAGTATTTTTAAACGTCGTCGAACCAGATTTTACCAAATACCCCTTTAAAAGAAATTCATTCAACACATCCAGAAACAACCTCGTGGCAGCGCCTCCTACATTTTTTTATTTTATATTTTTAAGCCTTTATTCCTAGTATTGATGAGTTAGGATAATATAGCATACTGACAGGAGCGCAGCTTGAAGGGTGCAAACATCAAATAATACTTACATCATATGTTAGCTCCAATCGAGCTAGGTGCTTTCTGGTCAGTATGCTATATTATCTTAACTGATATTAATTAGTCTATACGCTCGTATATACTGATTTGAGCGTAGCTAGCTCGATGGGCTCAACCTTGTATCTGATGTATCTTGTACTCACTAAGGGAATTATCAGGTTCAAGGTACCTCAGAATAAAATAGTGATCCAATGTCTCCATTGTTATATTATATTAACAATTAAGGTTAATTAAAGCTTATTATAGAAAAGTATTAAAATAAATTGGTATTTATTTAATCAATTAAAACCGAAAATACTTTTGTGTTTACAAGTTAGTTAAAAATATCTCTGGTCATACATTCCTCATATGAATTAGCAATATATTCCATTATTATTTTACATATTTGTAAAACTTTTTAATTTTGCTCATTTTTACAGTAGGTATATTGGAAAAATTGGAAAAGTATTGTGTTTGCAAAAAAAAATCCTAAACCGGGATGTCATTGGAATTATTCGTTTCAGTGTGTGTGTGTATATATGTGTGTGTGTCTATTATCATTGTAGTTCCTAGTGAATTTTTGCTAGAGAGTTGAAACTTTTTACAAAAAATAATTTTATAGGAGTAATTGTACTATCCGAAAAATATTTTAATACAGGTAATAATTACAGTAATATAATATAAAAAGTAAGTAATATAATATAAAAATAATTAATGCAGTAATTATTTTCATACAGGTAAAACATTTGGTAACCCAATCATAGTATTTCACTGGTAGCCAGCTAGAAGACAATTCAATACTTACAGTACTAACTTTTAGCAACTGATGCTTCAGAGTATAAGGCTTTTCTACTATCCACCGAATAGCATTATCCCCTTTAATCCAGGGACATGTTCTAGTAAATCGAGGGATCACTTGATTTCCATAATCGTTTCTACTAAATATTAACTTAGAAAGATTTAGGTTCCAGACGCTATTTAGAAACTCATTCTTTTTTTAGGTTTTTCAACACCAACTACAACAACAGCCTCCCCAGGAAAACTAGGGATTGTTGCTACTAAACCAATTCATCAAATCATCAAAAGATATAAAGTATCTCTGTCCTTAATACAGGGTGGAACAATTCACTTAAACCAACATTAAACCATTAAAATCATGGTGAACACATGGTCCTACACTAACGAAAATGGTCTCTACCCCTAGTAAGTCGACCACCCTGAGTTCAAATTCACAAAATTTTTTTTGGTAATTATTACCCAAATGTGGTAATGTAGTTAGCACTTTTTGTTTTTTATTGGTAACTTTAAAAAGTCAAATTAGACCATACCATGATATAGACTAATTTAAAACAACATTATATCCTGAGAATTTGATACCAATATCACAAATTTCCGGTAATTATTTACCGAGCTATCGATCGACATACAAGACATAAATTATTACGAGCATTTTTGGACAACAAAATGCGCCAACCTAAAAAAATGGTTAAAGCATGGTTCTAGACTAACGAAAATGGTCTCTACCCCTAATAAGTCGACCACCCTGAGTTCAAATTCACCAAAATTTTATTGGTAATTATTACCCAAATGTGGTAATTTTTAATACTTTTCGTTTTTTATTGGTAACTTTAAAAAGTCAAATTGGATCATACCATGATTTGGACTAATTTAGAAACTGCATTATATTCTGAAAAATTTGATACCAATATCACAAATTTCCGGTAATTATTTACCGAGCTATCGATCGACATACAAGCAAATAACCCTATCATTGTGATAGTACTATCACAATGTTACCGTAGCTCGGTAAAAATTACCGGAATTTGTGTATTTGGTATCAAATTTTCAGGATATAATGTAGTTTTTTAAATTAGTCTATATCATGGTATGGGTCCAATTTGACTTTTTTAAAGTTACCAATAAAAAACGAAAAGTGCTAACTAAGAGACCATTTCGTTAGTCTAGGACATGTGTTCACCATGATTTTAATGGTTTAATGTTGGTTTAAGTGAATTGTTCCACCCTGTATATTCACTTTCAAAAAGAAAAGCCAATTATTATTTTTATTAATAACTCTTAGTACTTTAAGATCTTGAGGTAATTCAGGCTTCATCTTATTAAAAATATCATTTCTTTAAAGTTCACTATCTTTTATTTGACCAAAAGACAAAGGCTTGATGAACTCTTCCAGTTCATTGAATGTTACTGAAGCCCTATCTATATCATTAAAGCAAAAGGACTCTGCTCCAATGAGCTGTCTGAGTTCTGCAAAGGTAAACGTCCAAAATTAATTTCTTCTAGTTGAGATAAAGTTTTAGCATATTTTCTTCCTTCATTATCAAGCTCAGTGAAGATGAGTTTCATCTTCATTATATTAGCAGATCCTCCATTGCTATCTTTAGTAGTTGTTTCTTCTATAATATCTTTATTTTCTTCAATATCCCTTTGAGCTATTCTAATAAATAATTTACCACAATCAATTACATTATTGGTTTCAATATCTTTATTCATATCTTCTTCTAATTTAGTCTTGATCTCATCTGCTATTGCAGAAATTGTACTTCTAGCATCAGGGCTAGTAAACCACTAATAAATTATTTTTTTTGTCCTCTAGTAAAACATGCATTTTCTCGTATTCTTGTTTCACAGTTTCTCTCCACTGTTTACAAGTTTTCTTAATAACTTCAGGTCTTTGGGAAGCCAAGCCTGATACTACTTTCCCAATGTCAGTATTAACATTTACTTTAATCTTAATTATATTATTTTCTCTAACAAGCAATGGTAAAGGGTTCTGTTTTCTTGTATTCATGACAAGACCACACCTGTAAGCTATATAACTTGAAGAATAGTCCTGTACCTCTGATGATTTCATTCTAAGAATATTGGCCACATTTAATTTAAAACAATCCATCTCATTAGTTTGTCATTAATTTATCAGTTAATACTAGTGACGACAAGCTGAATAAAAGAATAAAATATATACATTCACTTCGGGTAGTCCTCGCATACTAGGTTGATAGCGGTAACCTTAATAGGCCATGTATTAACTTAAGCAATAAATGGATTGATGAGCGAGAAATCACGTATTTTAAGAAAAATCGCCCCGCTTGCAAATCACCACACCAGAATTTTAAATTTGTCACCATTTTGAAAATAATGACTTTTGAATTGATGAACTTTAAAGAGCTATAACTTTCAAACTTTCGACTGTTTTCGACGCATGTTTAGAACACGTAATACACAAAGAACAAGCAGAAAAATATGCGTCATTTTTATGATGAAATTCGATAATAGATGACAATTTAACTTTTAGTTTAAAAATACTACGTGCAAAATTTTGTTTACGTCGTCAAAAATAATCGGGTACGGGGTGCATCGGAAATTTTCCTCGTTACATCAGATTCGCTACGCTCATCCTCCCTGCTTCGGACTCACCCAGTTATGTGTCGGACTGGTGATCCAGATACTGACCAGACTTGATGCTACTTAACTTTTATGATCCAACAAAAACCGTAGATATACAAAACTTAGTATACATGCTCATTATGTAAAGATTTACATCATGCCAAATTTCAACTCCATATGATCATTTTCTGATTTTTAAATTTTTTTAAAAAAAGTACACATGTCATTAGACAAAAATTGAAGAAGTGCTGCTATTAAGATAAAACTTAGCACATATTTTAGCCTTATACATGGCTACATGCGTGCTAAATCTAAAATGTATCACATTTTTCCGCGTTTTGTGTTTTTTTTTAACTTTTTGCTGGGTGACGTCTTAAAAAAATATTTTTCCGGATCGCACTATCAGCTATAGGCTGATTTTTGTACAAAGTTTTAACTCTCTAACATAAATACGCTGGAAGCAGATACTTACACGCACATATACAGACAGACAACTGTGTGAAAACCCTTAGGAGACCATTAAAACACTTGAAACGATTGCAAGCACAATACTTTCCTATATACTTACGTTATAAATGAGGAAACGTAAAGCACTTATCTAGGAAATAGTGAGTGCAATGTAGTGTAAATATACATTCAAGCGAGACTACTCGTAACAAATAATTACATTTTAAGCACGTAAAACAATTTGTTGATAAAGAAAATAGCAGGAATAATTTCATCAAAATGCAGTTTTCTTGGAAATAGTGAGTGCAGGGTAGTGCAAATATACATTTATGCGAGACTACTCATAATAGATAATTACGTCATAAGCACGTAAAACATTTTGTTGATAAAGAAATGAAGCATGAATAATTTCATCAAAATGCACTTATCTAGGAAATATTGAGTGTAGTGTAAATATAAATTCATGCGGGACTATTCGAAATAGATAATTACGTCATAAGCACGTAAAACATTTTGTTGATAAAGAAATTGAAGCATGAATAATTTCATCAAAATGCACTTATCTAGGAAATAGTGAGATCAGTGTAGTGTAAATATACATTCATGCGGGACTATTCGTAATAAATAATTACGTCATAAGCACGTAAAACAATTTGTTGATAAAGAATTATAGCAGGTGAACATAAAATGATTAAAAAGGGCTATAGAGTGTGTGGAGTGGGCGCCCACTCAGCCTCCCACTAAACATGGCTAAGCTAAATTTGGCGTTCCCCTCCGTCTGACGACCACCTTACAAGATTGTGTTACACTTATCTTTCTATTCCCTACAAGAGAAATATTTTTTTCATCACAGATTAATGCCTCGTTTTTTAACCTTGCATTTTCTTAATTTTTCCACAAGAATAAACCATCAAGATGAAGCTATTGATTGTGATACTTCTTGCCACTGGGGGTATTACAATGTAGACAATAGTTTAAACAATGGCTCAATCAATCATAAGCTATGAATACTCCAGCACTTTCGTATTCAACGTTTAATTCACCTCGTGTTTTAACTTATTATCTTTTTAATGCCTATCACATAGAATGTTTATAAAAGAGAGAATTTCTTAACCATTATTACTTGTTTTTAACATAATACACAATTGTTCGTTTTATTATTTTTCATTTGTTACTTCTCATTTTTTTCTGAAGCTCTGCATGAAAAGTGTGTGTGTGTGTTCGTAGCTCCAGTTTGTGAATGCTATAGAGTTGAAATTCGGTACAAAATCCTACCATCATTTTATTCATATATTTTATTCATATCATATTCATTTATTTTCTACCTATATGCCATTGATACATTATCTTAACTTTTAATTTTAACTTTGGTGACAATTATTAATCAATATTAATTTTTATACGTTTGTTCGTATTCTTCTTTTTTTTTTAATTTATTAATAACTATCTTATTTCTAATTATTATACTATTTTAAATTTATATTATTTCTATATCTTAATATGACTAATCTATCATCCTTTTCATGTAAAATTATTTTCTTTATTATTAAACAATTTATTCTTGTTAAACTTTAGATCATATTCAAAATTGTTATTTCTTTTTTAGTCTATTCATATTTTAAATTCTTTTTTGTACTTAAATTTGTATAATGTGTAAATAATTTTTTTGTTTGTGTGTGCAATTTTTATTTTTATTTTTATTGTATTAATAAATAAATAAATAAAAATCAATCTTTAGGTTTAGGTGAGCTATCTGAAAAATGATTTTTCTATGGCGTTATTAACCGGAATTTGTCAATCAGCAAAAATTTAAAAAAAAATATAAAACACTGTGTTATAAACACTAATTATAACACCACCTTTCCCCCCTTTCACTCTCTCTCTCTCTCTCTTTCTCTCTCTCATTCTCTCTAACTTTTTCTCTCCCTCCTTTTATTTTTTTTTAATTGTAAATAAAAATTGTTTGTTTCAATTTAAATATTTATTACGAATTAACAAAATTGTATAAATAAAATATAATCTGTACGGGTTCTAAGCAGAGTCCTCGCTCAGAATCATTTCTTGAGGACTCTTACATCAATCATGCATGTAAAATTGTTAATCTGTTTTTCTTTATTGATGTATAAATAAATACATATTTATTTATTTATTTATTTACTGTAAAATCTACTGTGATAAACACAGAAAATTTCAAATCGATTTGAAATTTGGAACGCATTTAGTTCTAATAGGACATATTTGTTAAGTTTCATCTCATATTAGCCAAGGATCTTGAGTAAATGGGATGAAGCTTAAAAAATACAATACCCTAACTTTTTATGTATAAGGAACTTGTAAATTAGTTACACACTAATTATTTAAGTCTTTGTACCCTTTCTGTCGTGATAATTACGAACTCGATCTTGATTTATTAAACACTTTGTGCAATGTAAATGCTTGGGTTAGATGCGCTCGCCCCTAAAGAGATTAATAGTGAGGATATGTAAATGCTGGAGCTCACCCTAACCAATAATGGTGAGAAATGTGAATACTAGAGCACGCTACACTTGCCCTAATGTCATAGGTAGTGACAAAATGTTAATATTGGGGCTCGCTAGCCTCATCCAAAATAAATTAATAGTGAGGAAAATGCAAATACCGGGGGTCACCACGCTCACCTTAAAGAGATTATTAGCGGGGGAATACGAATACAGGGGCTCGCTTCGCACGCCTGAATGCGAATACAGGGTCTCGCTGCGTACGCCTGAATGCGATGAATAATATGAAAAATGATTGGGCCATTAAGATTGCCAACATAAAATGAGTCCCATGATTAAAAGCCTAGATGGTTAGTATCTTTTTCAGGCGGTTCCTGTAGAAATGATTATTAATAATTTGCAAGGGATTAAAATCACATACATTTTGAAAAATACACATTAATGGTAAGGGGTAATGCGCCCTCCCCCTTTAAAGAAACTTGGTGTACAAATTTATTACGTAAAAGTGTTACACTTGAACCAGATTTCAACTTAATTGGATTATGAACTAATGCAAATAATAAGATGAAACTTGGCACAACTATTAGTCTTGTAAAAAAAGTACCCTTAGTTTCATTAATTTAGTCCAAAGATTAAAAATTTAAGAGAGGGGGGACTTTTGGTCCGCCCTGTATATTGATCTCCTTTACTTCTGAACTTGTACCATTGCTAAATAGTGATAACCTGCTTTTTAATTTTTAACGTTTGACTGATTATGGGCCAAGAAGGGTTTATATATTATACCAGAACTGGTATGGGTAATATCTTAATTGTTCGTTGGTTCAATAAGGGGTACATCAGATACATCTTCTACTAAAGTGATATAGAAATTCATGCAGTTGGGTTGGGGGCGCGAAACACAGTGGTTCAACTCCCTGGTTAGAGGTGGTCACAAAAAACGGGCTAGTTGCATCAGCTACCGTAGCGAGCGCTAGTTTTCACCTTTTCCAACCGTTATCAATGTTGTTATCAGTTTTAAATCGAGACGTCTATGTTTTGAAAGAACGTAAACAAGTAAACAAATATAACTTCACCTGATCTACATTAATCCAATAAATAATATATAACTAAACAAATTAACAACTAACTAATCTAATAAATAATCTAAAACTAAACTGCAACTACCCAAGGAAATCTACTCAAATCTTAAACAAAATGAATCCTTACAACCTCAAGACATCATATCACATTGGAGAGTCAACCAACATACAGCACACAAACACACAATATCATCTTAAAACAAGAAACCAAGTCTGAATACCGATAGCCTGTCTGACATATTTATTTCTGACAATATAAAAAAGGAGAATTCAACAACAACAACGTATACAAGATAATTTTTAACTTATATATTAACAATTTTAGTTGTTGATAAGATTATTTGTTTGGAAAATAAGATAAATTTAGAATTTTTTCCCTTTATAAGGACAAATAGAAACACAATGAACACGCAAATTAATTTCCATTTCTGCACGTCATGTACACCATGATATAATGATATGTACCATGATTTAAGGTCTTGTTAAAAACACATCATTTATATTTTTATTATGTTTAGTAAAAATTTTACATTAAAAATAATTCATACAATTTTTAACATTGTTAAGATCCATTTAAATAATTTTAATATTGAAAATGAAGAAATAATTATTTTACAAATGCTGTACAAGGTGAACCGACCTGCCTCTAGTGGAGAAACGGTGTACTTAAAGCAGGCCCATCTAAAACAGCTTTTTCTAGGGGAGTTGGACCACTGTGTCCCGCGCCCCCACCCCTACTGTATGAATTTCTACATCACTTTAACAGATATTATAAAAATTAATCCAACAAACCTACACCATAAATGAGGAAAAGTAAAAAGAAGTAGTAAACACATTTGTGAACATAGAGATGTATTACTAGAGGGGCCCTATTGGTTGAATTTTGAAACATCGAAAAAGTAACCTGACCACATTTGATTATCATTTTCATCAAATAAACAGACAAAAAAAACAGTAAATTATATAGTAGAATGTTTAAAATACAAATCACAAACCAAACAATCTGCAGGAAGCCGAAAATAATTGATTAATTATAACATTAACTCCCTCTTGGAGGAGGTTTCAATAAGGTTACACAGAGCCCCTGAGAGCCCCACTAAAAATGTTTCAGGTCTCAATGTATTAAGATAGGCTATGCCCCCTCTAGTATATATCTCTATGTTTGCAAACACATATCTTCAACCATTAAGTTTATGAAAAGGGTACATTAGCTTGCCTATACTTCAATAAAGCACACCTAGTATTGCAGATTTACCTGCTTAATATTTAGGTTTAGTAACGAGGCCTTTACATTTAACATTCAAAAAGTAGTTTTCATTTTATTTGTATGATTGGTCTCCATATTTATAGAGATATAATAACTTCATTTACCCAGTCAGTTGAAATTTATAAAATCGAAAAAGTAACCTGTACACTTTTGATTTTTAATATAATCAAATTAACGGTACAAAATTACTGCTAATTATAAAATAGATAGTTTATAATACAAAACATAAGACAGACAGCCATTGATTTATTTTAACCTTAACTCATTTTGAAAGGAGGTGTCAATGAGGTTACATAGTTTACAGATAAAGTAACCTGACCACTTTCGCTAAAAATGTAATCAAATAGTCAGTACAAAATTACTATAACTTATATAGAAGAATGTTAAAAATACATATCAAAACACAAACTATTTGTGGGAAGCCGAATACAATAGATATATTATAACCTTAAATCACTCTTGAAGGAGGATTCAATGAGGTTACACAGAGCCCCTGAGAGCCCCAATGCGATATTTCAAACCTTTCAATGTATTGAGATAGGCTATGCCCCCTCTAGTATATATCTCTATGTTTCAATGTATTTAGATAGGGTATTCCTATCTAAATAGGGTAATGTATCTCTGTGTCCTTACAAGACATAAAGACGTTTATTACAGACTCAGCCCAACTTACAAAAAATATATAAAAGATTAAACATAAAATTTAAATAAATCGCACAAAAATAATTGATCAAGACGTTGAGCTTATATTCAAAAATAATTGAAAATAGTTTAGTAACGATGAGTGGCCATAAAATAAAATCAAACCACTACTTTTAAATAGTAGTTTTATCACCACTAATATTTAGATCTTAGTATAAAAATGCGATTTTACGATCACCACATAATAATATATTACAGACTATTAAACAAGGAAATCAAAAAGATAAACTCATGCGTCTTATTTGAACGTTCCATAGTTATCTTAAATAAACATTAAGTAATTGATTTTGATCTATTCTTAAATAAACTAGTCTACTAACCCTGTTAATAAAGCAATTTATTACTTCCATCCATAAACCTCGCAAATTAATTTTAATCGGCTTCCCGTAATTACTTACTAATTTTAGTGTTTTCTGAAATTAATTAAATTTAATTTCCCGCCGATATCCTGCTCAGCGGTAGCTTGAATTTTGAAAACGCTGTTTGCACTAGCGCCATCTATTCCTATCTGAGGCCACGAGTTTTGTTTTTATTTTTTTTATCTATTGTCTTCGGTTTTATTTTATGTTAATTTAATTTTTATTTAAGGTCCATAAGTTCATTTAGTTCACGCGTGTCTTGGGTTTGAATTAAGTAGTTATTTTAACTGATTTAACTATGTCTCTATTCGGTATTGGAAGATCTGTTTGTTCCTCTCTGCAGAAATGTTTGCCTAAACATAATTCAGCTCAAGTATGTTTATTTTGTTTATTGTATTTTTAATTAACAAACAATTTTTTTTGGTGTTAATAAGTTTTATCGACTGAGGAGAACGTACCGGCCTCACCGCAAACCCTTCATGGACTAAAAATATTGTACAACTGTTTACTCTGAAAATTTTAAGTGGGCTGATGATTGTTATCATGTTTATTTATCTAAAATCCATAGATTGAAGTGTTTATATAAGTACCTATTGTAAACACTTGCTGTAATAAAATGAGAGGTTTTGTACAATTTCAAGTATGATATTGATGTGTCATTCCTTGACATTCTTACGAGAAAACATAATTTCCTGACTTTACACCTGTCTCACAAATAGGTACCATGTTAAGTGATGTAGAAATTCATACAGTAGGGGGGGAAGGGGGGGGGGACACAGTAGTCCAACTCCCTGGTTCGAGTTGGTCCTAAAAAACAGGGGCTAGTTGCATCAGCTTTTACCGTCGTTATCAATATTGTTATCAGTTTTAAATCAAGACCTCTATTTATGTTTATAAAGAATAAGAAGAAGACTTTAACTTATATGTGTAATTTTTAGTTGTTAATAAGATTATTTGTCTAGAAAACAAGATAAATTTTGAATTCTTCCCATTAAAAGGACAAATAAAAAACACATTGAACACCCAAATTAATTTCCATTTCCGCACGTCATGGTAATCATGATATCAGGTCTACAGTCTTTCGTTTAGTTAAAAATCCCCAAGGTCATAGTGTTTGGGGATTGACCAATCAGAGAAGCCGCTGCCAACCTCTCACTTAAAAAGAGAAAAATTACAAAACCTACCACAATAACCGCTGTAGGAAAAAACCTTCTTCCGGGCAATCGTTACTTTGTTTGTGGTTCTTCTTTGATTACATCGTTTTGAAAACTACTTTCAAATTAATATTAAAATGATATTTTAAAATAAAACTACACAAAAGAAATGTAAAAACATCGCTAAAAAAATACGGAAAAAAACCTGATTTGTTTACATAGTTTTTTCCCCGCTCCCTTCTTGCAGGGATTTTTTTTCTTAAGAATCAGTAGTGTCTATACTGACCTGTCAAGATTTTTAAACGATAGACTGTAGAATGATCGGGTAGAAAATGATTTTACTCCTGTAGAAACTTTTTTGAGCAAAGTTAGGCAAAAATCAATTGTTAAAGCAATAAATATCACTTTATAGCCTGATTGCTGCCTGTAGACACATAATTGTAAATTGGTCTAAATGAACCCGTTACTATATGTTAATAAATAAATAACACTTCAACTCTAAACTACAACAACAAGTTTGTTGTAGTATGTTTACATACTAAACATAAATTAAAAATAATTTTAAATGATTGAAAGTATATTTTGTTTTTGAAAGTATAAATTCCTTCCTTTAGATAAACTGCAATTAACAATATAATAATTCAAACGAAAAATGCTTGCACGTTTTGTATTGTGTGAAAAAAACAATTAAAAAATAGATAATATTGGGATATTTTTAGTTTCGGCAGACTTTCAAATTTGAGCATGACAAAGATGTCAATATCTACTAGGAATGTCCCGCCAAAATCGGGCAACCCTAGCCTAGCCCTGGCTGCCACCTAGAGAATTTTTATGTCAAATCATATTTCTAATTTATAAAAAAATATTTAAACTGCATTTAAGTTATGTTAAAATTATATAAATAACTTTAAAAGTAAAATTTTAAGCATTTCTTTAGTTTAATTTTGTGACTCCTTTGTTTTTTTATTTATCTTTGTTATTTACTACATTTTTTCAATTATTATGTTGTTTTTTATGAATATTAAAAAAGGTCATTTAATCTAAAGAAGCGCCTAATTTTGATCCAAGTTTTATTGTAACAATAATAGTTACAACTAAGAGCATAACCTGAAATTTGAACCCCAAACCTCTGTGGTGTCAAACTTGGGCCACGGTATTATGAAATTAACATAATTAGTAATTATGAAATTAAAATATTGTTACAGACTCTGGCATATCTGAAGTATTTATCAACATCATCTAAAGCCAAACCAGAAGTTCAAGAATATGTTACCTCAAGCTCTGACTCTTCTGAAGAAGCTGAAAGGGTTAGTATTGTCATAATGTTGTCTATATTTAATAACTAGCAAAAGAAATGGTAATGGAATAAACTGTATGTTTACCTTAAAATGATCAAAAGTCAAACTGAAACTGTGATTAATAATAAATAAATAAAATTATATCATAAGCTCATTTTTCCTTAGGAAATTTGCTATAAGCACTATTTGAAATTAGGTTGTTTATCACAAAAAATGATACATTCATGCCAAATTTTATCTCAATTAATATATTTTTTAAATTGGATTCAAAAATTGATATGTCATTAAAAAAATTTGACTGATGCCAAGTTTCATCCCAGATGAACTTTTTGTTTCATTATCTGATGAAACTTAGGGTACATTCACAACGCTCGATCGTTCAGAGCGCTCGGGTCAGTGTGTTCAGTGGTGGAGGGGGATGGTGGGGACAAAAATTCCCCCACCATCGTACTGATCACACTTTGTCTCGCGAACGCGTTTTATTCAGGCTTGTGTGTACAGTTGTTTGGTTATATTACTGCTGTTGTCACAACAACGTAAAATTAAAGATTTTAATTAAAAGTAAAACATATACATTAAAGAGAAACAGCACAGAAACACAACACAGAAACAGCACTGCACAGTACATGTGAATATGAAGGTGAGATAAAATTTTGTATTTCCCGCTAAGAAGGTTTCAATTGAATAGGAGGGGGGAGAAGTGATTGAACTGAACCTGCCGAAAGCATGATTAGTAGGATCAGCCCCACCACTGCTATCCTGGCTTCCCGCTTCTTTTGGCTCCTCCCTCTGGCCACGCCTCTGAGCGCAATCATGGTAACTAGAATACACCTCTTGTTCAGAACGCTCTGAGCGCTTGGGTGTCGCGAATGCACCCTTAGCATGTTTGTTGGTCTAAGACAAAGATTGCCTACTTACCAAATTTTAAATCAATTTAATCATTTTCTGTGTTTTGTAAATTTTGGCTGACATCATTGATGTCATAAAAATGTTGTTTTCGGGATAGCAAGACTGGATCTAAAAATCTATTTTGGTACCAAGTTTTAACTCTATTATTGTAACACTAGGAGGTACGATGATAACAAACACACACATACAGACAGACTGACTACTAGGGGTATTAAAAACACCTGAAATGGATAATTCAGGTGAAATCTCGGTTTCAGATTTTTAATGCACCACAATACTTTTTCTGTATACTTGTCAGTATAAATCTAAATTGATCAGAAAACCAAGCCCCAAAAAACACATCCCACTATAAACACACCTTTACTCCTACAGTGATAATAAATGATAACTGTACTTAATTACTTAAGACTTAATACATCAAGTTGTCTTGATGCATTAAGTTCCTCTTCACAGATTGTCTGAAAAGAGGAACTATAACACTTACTATACACACTTGTTTGTAAGTTTAAGATCACCTTGGAAAAATAATGAAGGTGATTCTTAAATTCCCAAATTTTCTTAAAAAGAAAATGTACCCATTAATAATACAAAGTATAATATAAGTTTTAGTCTGTTTCAATTGTTTTTGCCTCTACAATCTTAAAAAAAAAGTTTTGATTTAAACAAGTTTTTTTTATCTTTGATTAATTAATTAATTGCAGCTGTTAAATTTTATTAAATTTTCTGTCTTTAACAATTATTTGTGATTTTAGCCAACTTAAAGATAGTGAAATTGAATATACAGTTGATTTGTGAATTAATAACTTCTATGTTAAAATTTAATATGTTTGCTTTACATTATAATTTAACATGGTATCATCAAGCGTACAATAGTAATTATTGCTAGGTATGAAGCTAATAATAAAGTTTTAATTTAGCTCTCAAAAAGTATCTATTGGAAAAAGCCTTTTATAATCTATATGAATTTTATCATTGAGTATGAACTCTAGTGTGTGTGTAGTATCTTATTTTCTGACGTCTTTTTTATGCCATAAAGCCGTACTTTTTTACTATTGCTTTAACGGCAATAAATCAAATGTTATTATTATATTATTATGATGCCTTCAAAAATTCCAGTTAATTTCAATACTACTCATTTTCACTTACTTTGTTTTAATGAGTTTTTCAAGTTTAGTTATTTAATTCAATTATTTGTTAATTGTAGAAAAATTGAAAATAAAAATACATCTTGTTTATAGTTACCATAGTTAGAAGGGTAGGGTAAATTAAGAATTATGGAACATGCTAGTGGTGTGATTAGCCTCCATCATATAATGTTTGAACTTAAATCGGATATTTCAAAAAAGGGCTATATTTGAAAACATTTTTTCATAAGTGTAACCTTGTTGTGAAGTATTTTTTCAAGATGGTGGTCAAACCCAGATAAGTCGGCTTAGCAAATCCTGTATGTCCACAATGTAAATTTGGCGTTAAAAGTTAACTTTTTGTCTCTTAGGCGTTCTATCAATTTTCCTTAAACCTTGTGTTTAACATTTTTGTAGGGTAAAAGTGAATTCTGGAGAAGGAAGATGAGGACCTTTCATGGTATACTTGATATCAATAAGGATGGTGTTGTCTCTTTTGATGATTTCCAAATTTTAGTTGATAGGTTTATTTACCTTGGACATCTTGAAGCTCAGCATCAGAAAGAATTCCGTGACGTAGTCAAGGTATTATATTTATTTTATTAAGATATTATGTTATGAATTGTAGGCATTGAAATTTCTTCGATTTGAGTGATTTGAAAAATGTTATTATTTTTAGAACATGTGGGAAGAGAGATGGGGCAATATCAATCCGTATAACTTGGTAACAACTGAACAATACTTGGAAGATATGCGCCACATTGTCAATGATAAGCAACTTAGGAAGAAAGTACATCACTTTCTGCCGTACCTTTTTAAGGCTGTAGATAAGGATAGAAATGGCTTTATAACTGTTGAGGAATTCAAGCTCTTCTTTAACTGCCTTGGACTCCCAGGAGATGTAAGTCATTTAACTTATATATTTTTTAAAAAATTTCTTTAACACATGAGGATCTCCCTCTTAAACTGGAAATTCAATTTGCTTGAACTGAAATAACCCAATTCTACGTAAAATATAAAAATCTAAAGCTGGCTTTTTTCTTCTAAATATAATTCTGCTGAATCAATGCAGGTGTTAAAATGAGAGTTTAATTCAAGTAGTAAAATTTTATTTCTTTAAATAAAACTCAAATTTCTTGGGATTTATTTAACAGCAGGCTATTTCTCTTTTGATGATAACATAATAATACTATTTTTCATAAATTGGAGAAATAAGTTATGGCAAACCATTACCAACCATTTTGGGTGAATTTAAAGTGTTCTCAGCATGCAAGACAAGTTGCCATAGCTACATGTTAGCACGTGTGACTAAAAATCTTAGTATATGAGACCTCTCAATTCACTCAGCAATATGTAAAATTTATAAATTTTATAGGTAAAAATGCATTCTAGCAATAGTTAAAAAAAAATTAAAGAAAGAAACATACATAATCTAAGGAACTATTGTTTCCTCGAGTATGCTTAATAATAAGCTTTTTTATTGAAATTTATAAAATGATTGTACTAAATAACATAATCATATCAATAATATAATCACTAAAACTTTCTTATCATTAAATAATGCTTGTTTCAGCATTATTTATTACATTTTTGCTTTTCGACAATTATATGCCGTAGGTATATAAGAAAATAATTGTGTTTGCAAAAAAATCTGAAACTGGCATTTCAACTAAATTATCCTTTCAGGTGTCTTTAAGAACTCCTGAGTGGTTTTGACTAAATTTTATGTGCGTTTCTGTTATCATCATAGTTCCCAGATATCATAGTTATCATTTTGTGACCACATTAATCCACAATACTTTTCCTATATGCCTACGGTAAAAATGAGGAAAAGTAAAAAGGTTGGACATAAAACATGGTTTGTAGGAAATAAAACCCCATTATTAATTTATTAATACAAGTATACTGAGTCTAGGGTTTGGTTAAATAGATTATCTGAATGTTGAAAGATTAACAAACGGTAGAAATATGAGATTGTTTTTTTTAATCCCTTTTCTTTTTTGACACTTTGCAGCAGGTGTTAATCTGTTCTGCCTTTTTATTTTGTTTAATAGTATATTTTGTATTTATTTTTTATAGGTAGCAGTCAGTTCATTTACAGCAATCGATGAAAATTTAGACGGGAAAGTAACTCTAAAAGAATTTGTTAAAACTGGTCGAGACTTTTTCTTATGCGAAAATCAACAAGGAGCCAGTAAAATGTTCTGGGGCCCACTTGTCAAATAACACCTAAACTCTTTGTATATGTTATTTTAACAAATTGTTATGGTTTATATGTTTTAGCATAGTAACATTTTTCTTATTAGTCTCTTATTAATTACTTTAATGTTTTTGGTTTTAATCAACTGCGTAAGCTTCCGTGGTTATTGTCATGAAGGTTTAGGTCTTCCGGTGGTGACCACGCCCATGAATATGATGCGGTGACCACCGGAAGACCTAAATCTTTATTTGTTGGTTTTGTTTAAAATTTCAAACCCTTTTTGATAGAATTAATTAAATAATATAAAGACAAACATTTAAAGCAAGTTAGCTATTTTTAATTAAATTATTACCTTAATTAATTAAATGACTGAATAGTATCTGTAGGAATGGATTAGACCTTATATTTTAATTTTTGAAAATCTTGCTCTTGTTTACACTGATTGCCGATTTATATATTTTTTTTTTTCAAAAAAATTATTGGCTATAAAAGGCTTAGTTATTAAAATTACTCAATTTTTTTGGTTTGGGCAAAATATACATTTTGAATTATTTTTTCATTTTGATTAAAGCTAAGATTGTTTTTTATATAAAACAAGCTATAATTGTTTTATTTTAGTTGGAGGTCTGAAATCATTATACACTTTTACTGCCTAGGTATACGATGATTATTTTATAGTTTTAAAGACTTTTGAATGTATTGAGGAAAGAAATTTCTGTTAATATTAGGATTTAAAATAATAACCTTTTCTTGTTCTAAAGCAAATTATTATTTTTAAATCAATGAAAGATGTGTGTTGTTCCTGTAGAATCTTTCAATATTGTAACTCATGACAATTGTGAAAGATAGGATCCCATATCAAATTAAGTTTAAGATTATTAAGTTAAAAGATTTTAACTTAATTTTAATAACTGCATGTTGGACCTCCTTGTAAACATGTTGTTAGAAATACTTTTATAAAACCTTAGTGTCAGTTTGATGGGAATATTTTATATAGAGATAATTTTTTATTAAATTTTTATTTTATTAGTGACTCATTTATTTTGTTAAAGTTAAATCAATAAATATTTATAACATTGCTTTTATTAACGAATCACAATGGTCTGTGATGATTATGGGTTTTGGTAAAGTTTTTAGGGATCATTACCATTTATGTTTTAATATTGTTTATATGAGGCCTTTCTTGTTCGATACTCGAGGGTTGATTCTGAACTAGACAGTTCATTGATAAATCTTGTCTGTTTATATAATCATAAACTGTATTGGTATAGGAATATTTATTTGATGAAATGTCATGCATAAGTTTAGAAACAAGCCCTTAATAAATACTAGGATAGAAGTTGGGAGGAATTTTGTTATTATGATTTTACTCATAAATCACAAAAGAGAATGTTTCAAAGTAATATTCTTAATAAAGTTACAATTTCTGATAAGCATAGATGTGTGAACATGCATATTTGTGTACATTCATTGCTCTCATCAGGGGCAGACTGGCCATTGAAGGCGAGGGCGGCAGCCCTCCTTTGGGCCTCTTAGCCAAAAATAAACTTAAAAGAAAAAACAACGAAAATTAAAAAATAGTGATTAACATATTTAATATTAGATATATTTATTACACAAGAGTCAAATGGGCCCAATTCTCTAAGCCTAAAGAGCTCCAAGAGACAATTTTTTTTTAAGTACATAAAAATAATTTGTTACCTAAATTTAGGTCCTTTGAGGCCCCAATTCTTTATACAAACAAATAAATTTTTAAGTTTTACTTAAATTTATTTTACACTTACTTATTTATTTAATTTACTTATTTTTATTTTAATAAAATAATATCATTTGATTTAATTTTATTAGGTATGAAATTAAAATAAATTAAATAATACTATAATCATTAATACTACTCTAGTTAAAAGTAGACTCTTCTTAGAAGCATTATAGGACCTCTTGAGATATAGGTTCGGGCTCTTTTAAGCCAAACCCACCTCGGGCCTTTTTGGCTCAGTCCGCCCCTGGCTCTCATATAAGCTAAATTCCTTTAAGGGTTACTATATTTTTTTTTAAAAAGGATTTGATTTCATTTGTATAGGATTTGGTCTACAGTCCAACTTATTCTTACCGGTAAAATACATGAGATTCTTAATCCTTAAGCCTTCTATACTAATATTTCTAAAATAACTATGCTTTTATGTTAAACTCCTCATATAAATTCAGTCTGTGATCATAGGGGGTGGAATTAAAGAATGAGTTGACAGACTTTAACATTTTTTCAACCTCATTAAAGTATATTTATATTTAACATTTATGTGCTACAATTTGCTCATATTTTTATAGTTCCCATTTTTTAAAATATGTGTTATTTTATTATGTATTGACTCATTTTAATAATTATTAAACAAGGCCTAATAAATATTAAATATTAATTATGTTTGTTTACTCATTAGTTTTATAAGAAATAAAATATGTATCTTGTGTTTTGTAAAAAAATATATTGAAAGGATATATTATGTCAGACCATTATTCCATTTGTTATGTATGCTCCAAATTGTGAATTTTTTATTTCATTTATATTTATTTCTAGTTTTTAATTATACCGAATTTAAAACTGAGCACCGTATATGTCACATACTGTTTACATCATAAACATAGTTTAAAAAAAATGAATTTAAAGTTTTTTTTATTTTTTGCTACTGTAATGTCTTCACAACCACTTCAAATTTTTCTGAAAAAATGGTCTTTATATTTATTACCAGTAAAATTTTCAGCTAAACGTGTAACTGTGCCCTTAGAAAAGTGATATCTCTGTTGAAAAGAAGATTTAACAGTCTCCATGTGGCATGATCCTTTCCACGATTTGAAATGGATACTGATGCATATGCTCTTAAGCGGAGTAAAAAGAAGTTATCATTACAACAGCATTTAGGGTATATTGAGCATTTATTTCTCCATCTTATTATGGAGTCAACTCAAATTGGCCAAACATTGAGAGGTACCTTATCTGTTCCAGTGTGCGATATATTTATATCACATTATAATTTTTAAACGAAGCCGCCATCTTGTGACTCTTGAGTCCAATAAAACGCAGTTTATTCGCTTTTAATTTAAATATTGGTTGGAATCATGTATAATGCATATCATGTATATAAATTTGATTTTTAATTTAAATGCTGATAATGTTTTATGTTAGCTGAATACTGATAGTGTTAGCTAATGTTTTATTAAGACTAGATACATATTTTAGTAATGCTGATTGTATGCTAATAACATTTGATAAACAAATGTTTAATTGTTTTAACACTGATAATGTTAACTTGAGACTTGAATTATCTTTTAAACAAGCCTCATATTCTACTTTTCTTTATACCTGTTATTTTGAATTTTTTATTTTATATTTTTAATCATTGACATGTATTTTAAATTTTTGTATTGATTAGAGCTAGTGAAATTCACAATTTGGTATATTATGGTTTTAAAATTTTTATTAAGAAAAGTTTTTAACAAGATTTTGATATGCTCAAAATATTTGTATTTCGCGCGATGATTTGTGCCTTTTGATGAGGTATGATATTGACAATTTTATGTAAAGAAAAGACAAAGGTTTTCCACTAAACCTCAAAATTATTTTATAATACAAGTTTCTGTAGGACTAATGGTGTCTGTAAATTAAGAAAGGTGAGGACTAATTTGACTTATCTGCATTTTATCTCGTATATAAGTCTTACCGTGTAGGTAAAGCTGTTCTTGATAACTAAAATAAAGTGTTGCCAACATATAAAAACTCTTTATCCACATAAACCACTAACAGACTTTAGGCCCTACTTAAGGAGCAATATTTTGTATTTAACTTATAAAAAAATGTTTACCGTTTGATTGCACTGTTCCTAATAAGTTAAACAATTTTCCAACTTTATAACTCTTTTAACATAAAGTAAGGATAAACAGTCTTCTGACCCCCTTACAGTGTGAATGAATTGAAGACAGTACAAGTTAAGTAATAAAAGGACTGATAAAAAATGTGATTTATAGATGCAGTAATATTTTTTCATTCCATATTTTTGTAATTGTGTGTAGTATGTATTACAATGTATGACAATGACACAATCAATGCCTTTTTTATACCTTTTTGTATATTTTTATTATCCTATTAAATAAAAACTAAATAGATGTGGTGTTTTTTTTGCATTGGCCTTTATTATCCACACAGCCATTTTATGACATTCATGTGATTACTAGACAGAACTAGTGTGAGATTAAAATTTCCATAATATTGTTGTATTTAAAAATATTATTGTTTAATAGACAGAACTAGTAAGCAGATTTTATTAAAAATATAAAAAAATATATATTATTATTTACTAAACAGAATTAGTAAATGAAAGTAATATCCAATATATTTTATGGAAATTATCTTAAAAATATCTTATACTAGAGATTGATAAATAAACAATTTTTATCCTGATAGATATTTACTATACAGGTCTTGCCGACACTTAAATTAAACATATTTATAGTTATAAAGTAGGCTACAGACATTTGCTGATGAAATATTGAAAACATAACCGTACATACATATCCCACACACACACTCTCTCTCTCTCTCTCAAAGACACCCACATACATTTATATATGAATATATTTTTACTTTTTTTTATATTTTTTTATAATTTTGTTTATAGGACTTAAATTTTTGAGTAAGTTAAGTTTTGGAGAAAATAATCAATTTAATTATTTTAAAAATGAATATTTGATTCTTTTAAAAAAGTATAGAGATGGTTAAAAACTTCAATAGAACGGCCAGAAAGTAGTGAGACATAATTGAAAGGATGTAGTACACTTTTAAAATTATGAAGTTTTTTAAACAGAATGAATCTTTTTATTTGGTATTTACTGCAAATCATAACCAGGTGTTCCAAATCTTCCACCTCGTTACATAATGAACATAAAGGATGATTTGTTTGTCCAATTTTATAAAGATATGCAGCACATACACCATGGTTCATTCTCAGTCTTATTAAACTTACAAAAAAAATTCCTGCTACCGTTTTCCCCTTTGAACCATGGCATTGCAAGTTTACCTTGCACCTGTTTATAAAATTTGCCAGCAGTCTGTGAGCGATTCCATTCTGTCCACGTATCGTTAGCTTTATTGTTAATATATCGGTATAAATCTTTATAACCTAGACCTATCAAAATAGCTGATTCTACATCATTACAACTTTGTTTATTAAGTTGGTCAACTGCTTCGTTTGGAGCTATGCCAGCATGACCTTTGAGCCACACTAAGGTTGTAATCTTACCCTGATTGCATATCTTGTATTTTTTTATTATTTCGCAGATAAATGGATTATTCAAGCATGTCAAAGTTATATTTTTCAAAGCTTGTATTATACTCAGACTATCCGTAAATATGACAAACTAATCATGGTTAGAAGTGATAATAAATTTTAAGTTTCTGTTATTGCTATTGTTCAAGGAATAACTGATAAATAATTATTCAATTTAACCATATGGCCTGTTTTCTGTATATTCAAGATAAGCACATCCGTACTACCGTCTTCAAACTTAGACCCCTCCGTGAAGAAATACTGTGCGTTAGGCCATAGTTCGTAAACATCGTCCAGAATATACTATTCCTTATATTAAGTGATATTTTGAATAATCGTCTAAAACTTTTGTCTTCATATGTGTAAAAAAAAATTTTAATTCAGAATATGGTAGGGAGATTTATCATACCTGTAAATATGTGGCAGAAAAGAGGCACACGTTGTGTAACTTTCAGCCAAAGGAGGAGATTTCTTTTTAGGCCAGAAAGGAAAAGTTAGGACCAATTCAGCTAACCTGGAAATTTTAAGAATGGTATTAGAGTTAAACGCATAATTCTTTAAATAAAATCTGCCTTCTAATCAATAGCGGAGTTTGGTGATTTAAATTGTTACAATAATTATGCTATGATTCGCGCTTTGCTTTTTTTACAATTTTTTTTACCTTAGCATCAGCTTTTTTTATACAGCAAAAAAGTATTGACCAATGGACTGTGCCTATAGGCTTATATTGAGTGCTCTCTTTGTTCAGTCGATTTATCACATACCTCTGTCCACCAATATTTTGTTTTTGAGGGGGATCCTTCATTGTTACATTTTGGAATAGCTTTTTCGCATGCGTAATTTAAATCTTTCTCAAATTGATTGTTGCTATACATTTCCCAAGAATCGTGTGGAGGGGCCCTAGATAAAAGAATCTGCTCATAAAGCCCCCAGTCTGCTTTATTTATATTCCATCTTACTTCTTTGTAAATTTGATTAGCTGATATATCAGTTTTTATGATGATTGGATAGTGATTCGAACCCAAAGTATCGTTATGAACAGACCAAGAAAATTTAGAGGCAATATTTGGAGAGCAAAAAGTTACATCAATTGCCGAAACATGGCGATGGGTTGGACTCCTTGGTAAAGTGGGGGATCCATCGTTTAGATAAATCAATTCAGCTGAATGAGCAGCTGCTAGAAGTTCTCTACCATATCTGTCAGTATAACTGCTACCCAGAGCAGTATGGTGAGCGTTAAAATCGCCCCCTACCAGGACAGAACCTGATACTGCATTAAACAGACGGGTCCAATCAGACTCCGATATTCTATTATTTGGCGTATTATAATAGCGATATAAATTTAATATTACTACATTGATTAGAATATAATTCTACTCCTACACACATTAGTCCACTAATGTTTGGCAAATTTTTAAGAACTGCAAATTGTAAGTTGCTTTTAACAAGAATAGCTACACCGCCGTAGCCATCTTGCCTGTCTAAGCGAATTAAATTAAACCCAGAAAAGAAAACTTTAGTACTTGGTTTGAACCAAGTTTCAGATAAGAGTAATTTTTGCTGAATCATTATTGCTGATAATTGACGTCGTAAACAAATTTGTAGGAACAGAGAGGAAAAAAGCGAACTTACCATCAGAAATTTTTTGCCTTCCCATAAGATATTTTAGATCGAAATCTAATTATTTTATATAAAAATATTTAGAACTAAAAAGATTATTCTTCTTAAGCAAGAGTATGTGGGAGATGAAATGTACTTGAGTACGTTTCATACTTGGAGTGGTGTTTTTTATTATCCAGTTAAATAAAACCCAGAAGTTTTTTGTTTGCATAATAAATAAGGAAATTTACTTACAACACAGAAGATAAGTTCTTGCTGCTAAGAATCAAAACAAAAAACAATGCTATTGGTTAATTTAAACTCCTAAAAACTATTTATAACACTTATAGCTTTAGTAGAACCAGAGCTATTCAGTCACTTCTCAACTCCTTAATAATTATGCAAGTCATCAAGACTAATTTGATGAGCCATCAGGGATTTGGAGGCAACACTGTTGAGTTCATTCATTTCTTCCCTCCAAACCTACAGAAGGCAGTGGGGAAGATCTCCTTATCACTTATTAAGTTTTGGACATTTTAAATTGAAATAACCAACCAACCACCTAGGTCAAGCCTTTTGGACGTCCTCAGAATTTTTAATTTTAATTAATATCGAACCTTTAGAATAGAGTTCTGTCCCCAGCCTTTGCCATCTACCTCAGACTCATTCTAAAAGTGAAGTTGTCAAGTGTAGTGTTGTGTAAGTTTACCAACCTACCTATCGCTATGGACCTTACCTAAGTACGTATTGTGTATCAATTATGCTCTTTATTAATTTAATTAGATAACTTAGTTCTTCGTTATAACTTAGTCACCTTTTACTTGCCTTGTAAGGACATCCTGCTTCACTCTTAGCATACTCATATCTATTAATTATTGGCCATTTCATAGCTATAAGTAGAGATCGATAACCTTATCTATTAACTTACTAAGTTTTCTTATTTCACCATCTAGTAAAAGATTAACCATCTTGTGCTTTTAGTCAGGGGACTTAAAATTAATGTTGGCAAGCTTAATGGCCCCAGTATTTACATTTTTTTCACTATAAATCTCTTAAGAGCGAACTCCAGTATATTTATTTGCCTCACTAATAGATTATTTAGGGTGCTAGATCTTGAATATTAAATACATTAAGATCAAGTGCGCACTTATTACAACAGCGATGGCGCAGGGGCTTAAATGCATCAGGGGTGTACTTCGCCTAACAGTGAGGGAGTAAGGTCCTAAATACATCAAGATTGAGGGTGCACTTCATACAACAGTGAGGATGAAGAGGCTTGAATTCATCAAGATCAGGGGTGTAATTCTTACAACCGTGAAGGCGCATCTGGCACAAGGGTTTATATTCATCAAGATTGAGGGCGTTTAACTTTGAACAGTTAGGTGCACGGTCCTAACTACATCTAGATCGAGAGCACACTTGTTATAACAATGTGAGGGCACAAAGGTTTGAATACATCAGGATCATGGGCTCACTTTATACGACAGTGCGCAAGGGTTAAATCCATCAAGTATATTAAATACTCACACTTATTATATTTGTAAATTCTAACCTTTATATCTTGAATAAAAAGAGATTTAGGTTAAAAACTTGAGAGGCTAAATAGAGGTAATTAAATATTAGCATTGAATTAGTACCATGTACTGACTAACATGAATTTGATCCCTGGACCAATAGAGATGTTTGCCTTACAAGCTATCGCTTAGTAAATATTAGTATTTGCTTTAAAATATATTTAACGCCACAATCATCAAAGGAACTAACCATAATAAAACACATCATAGGTAAATGCTTTTATTTTATACATGATTCAATACTTAACCACTCAGAAAAACATAAAAAAATAAATAAAATAATATACAATTTATTTTTCAAAAAAATAATAATTAGTATCCAACATTAAAGAACTATCAAGGAACAGGAATTCTACCACTTATCTTATATACATCATTAATAGTGTAACAAAAAGATAAATATAAAATAACTTGGTTAAACAATTTTATAACTCCATTAGTAGAAGTTAGGGAATAAATAATATTATTGTATACATTATCATAAACGAATAGAAATAAATTATAAAGTTAAATAATAATAGTTAAAGTAAGAGAGAAGTCTATGAATAACAGGAATATCAAATGCCTAAAGCTACTTAATTTAAAATTTTATAGATAGTTAAGAGTTTGACACTAGTTTCCATGCATGACTATCTTTAGACCCATACGACCTTACATGTTAAAAAAGTATACATCGATTATTTAAATGATTAATGGTAAGGTAAGATCATCCAAGGCAGTAGGTAGTCTTATATTGCAGGAGAAGTAAACGAAAAGGTGCCTTAGGCAAATTTTATGCCTTCAACCCTCTCAAAAGGAGTCTTTTGGGTATTAAATGTCGTTTTATTATAACTATTTCTTACATGGCAATTTGCAATACATTTAGAATTTAATGGTAAAGATAATAATTTATATGGCAAGGGGGGTGTGGGAACATCAAATAATTTGGATATAGTAGGGAGTATGAGAGGGAGAACTGCTTGTTCTACACCAGCAGTTCTCTTAAGGTTTAGGTTGCATAACACCATATGCAATAGCCAAATTTGTGGCCCAGAGCCAGCAGTGATTTACTTTTTTTGGAAATTACCTAATTAGATAACCATATGGCGGGAGTTGAAACCCAGAGTATGGCAAAAATCAAAATTTGTTTTAGTGCCCATGAACATTTTTCAAAACTTTATATACTAATAAACCATAGAAGTATGTGTTGGATTCTTAATCTCATTACATTTCTACTTATAAGGTTTTAACAGTATTAAAAGTAGGCCCTAAATAAACTAGTTGGGTTCTCAAATCTAACTACAAAATACACTGGGCCATTAGAAAATGAAAGCCACTTAACAACAATAGTAGCAAAAGGCATTACATTGTTTATTATTCAAAAGAAGCATTCACTTTTTACCCAATGCCAGAGTTATATTTTTGTTCACTCTCCAAGCAAACATTTTATCTGCTTAAGCATTATTTTGTTGATTTTTTATAAGATGCATTAAGTTTTAATCAACTAACCCCAGTATTTTTTTTTTTTTGTCTACTCTTAAGCAAATATTTTATCTGCTCAAGAATTACTTAGTAGATTGTTCAAAATAAGCAACTGATCCTTTTGTTTTAATCAACTGATCCCAGTGTTATGTCCTTTTAACTCCTCAAGAAAACAAATGATCCGATCTAGCTTTGTTTTGTTGATTTCGGACCCTTCCTAAACCTACTTTAACGTTCGTAGAAACACAAAAACCAGTGCACTAACTCTAACTTCTCTATTAAACACTATTAAACCCCACAACGTAAATCAATTTATAAAAATAGATACTAGAATTGATTCTTTTACTTACTTAATGTTAGTATTTCAATTTTACTTTTGACTAGCAGATTTATTTAACCATTACACTAAACAGTCAATGTCTAAAGCAGTCCATTAAGATACAATTTTTAAATAAAAATATAAATTGGCAATCTATTTTTAATTTTGTAATAAAATTATTTTTCTTCGGACAGATATGATAAATATACAAGTTTTCCTATTTTTTTTTTAAGTAATAATTACAATTATGTTTTTAAAAAGATTAATTTTAGGATATTCTTTAATTTTTTTATGAAGACAAAAGAGGGATTTAACATTAACTACAAGAATAATTATTAATAATATCGAGTCAGGTAAATAAAAAAATTATCAAGATTTAAAAGGTTACATTAAAAGTGCGTAATTAACAGGAGTCATAAAAGACGACACTTATAAAACACCAAGTAATATTTTCATCTTGAAATAAAATGGACCTCAAGGTTAAGGTTTTAGCGTGATAACCATATCAAGTATATTTTTATGAGGGAGACATGTTTAGCAACAAGAGATAATAAAGATGACAACACAGTATGCATTAATTTTTTTCCTAGTGTAAATAATAGAAGTCACTTCATGGTTGTCCAACTGTGACAACATGAAGGTCAAAGGTTTGCATTCCATTTTATGCTCTTAAGTTTAAATCAGATTACTGTTCAAGTAAATTATCGCCAATTTTAAAATACACTTTAAGTGTAACAGTCGCTACTACCACCTGAGGAGTTTCTGCAGGGGTTATCCCTTATAAGTTATAAACAAGCATTATTTTTATCAATGATAAAAATATGTGCAATATTATTTTATCTTAAAGTATAATAAGGAGAGTTACTCACTTTAAAATATTACTAAAAAATATGTATATCAGAAGATGAACAGAAAAAAACAAAATATTAATTAAAAAATGACGTTTTGGCAGGTAAAAGGCTTAGAGAGTATGACGTACTTGTGACTCAAAGCAGGACTTATACCTCGGCCTTGTATAAATCACAGACTTCTCTTAATATGACTTTTTTTTAATGTATATTAATACCTGACTATTGTTTTCGCCCCATCTTTAATCATTTGTTTCTACAATTTAAAAAAAAAGTAAGACAATCTTGTTACAGCCTAATAATATTTTTAGCTATACTTTATCATTCAAACAAACAAAAATGCAAACACTCTATGCTCTTGACACTTAGGCATCATGAGTGACCATTACACTAACCAACGGCCACTAAATACCTTTTTATGCCTTTAACTGGCAACAAACTAAAACAATTTTAGAACATGATGTTTTACAGGTTGGTTTAACATTCATGATATCATATTCCTTATGGGGACTTTATTAGATAGTTACTCCTCAATAGTATGACAAAGGATGCATAGACTTATTCTTTATAAATAACATCAAGTATAACCCAATTAATTATTGATCTGTGGATTCTCTTAATAACAGGTAACTAACTAAAGAAGCTTGAAGAACTTAAAGAAAATTCATAGGGAAGTATTCATATAAAGAAGTGCCTCCTTATTACGTCTCTTACTAAAGAAAAATGAACATCAGAATTATTATTCACCTCAACATGACTATCACAGGCACACAATAACCCTAAGCTTACATTTTATATTGACCCAATGATTTCACAATATATTAATCTAGTTTTAACTTACTAATCAAGTATTGACAGTAAGTATTGGCAAAATTACATAAAGAAATACATGAAATAATGTTTCACTGAACGATATCTTCATTTTAAAATATGATATACAAGGAGGAAATTTTCGTCACACTTCTGAAAAAGCTTTTTTCCCTGTGTAAAACTTATCCATGGGAGCTTGAATTTGCCAGCATTATTTCGGTGATTATTACCCAAATATTTGATTATTACCAAATACAACAAATAAGTTTAGAAATTTTGAAAAGTTAAATTAGAGCATACCATAATATTTAACCTAAGAAATTTGATATCAGTTTCACCATATTCTGGTCGTGGAATACTTACTTCTGGCATGGTATAAGCTTTATAGTGGGGGGAAATGACCTCTTAATCCTAAGTAAAAAAAGCTTAAACTAAATGTGAATTTCATTTTAAAAAATAAATTTCATTTACCTGACATATATTTTTTCTAAAAAAATAGATAAAATTACATTTGAAAATCCCTTTAAAAGTTAGGTAATTTTAATACATTCATAGTTTTTTTTATACATGCATAGATTTTTATTCATTAACAAATCAACGATTCAATAAAGATCATCAAAGTAAGGTATGATGAACTAACTGACAGCTTTGTTTGAAAACAATTGTTTAAAAAGAAATAAGAGAAGAAAAAACGAAGTAAGATTAGCAATAAAAACAAATTTCAAGAATGGTATCATAGTTTGATCAAATAATCCTTCCACCCACAGCTAATTATTATTAGCCACCTGAGATAATTAAAATTGCAGACTACAGCTTGGAGATTCTGTTCTCCTCCACTATGCTTAATGAAATTGTGATAAAATTCTATTACCCCTTTTATCCATTACCAAGTTTTATTTTTCTTAAGGGGACTTTTTTAATATTTAGTTTTTGATTGCATTATGTTCATTTCTACTCGAGTGTGGAAAATGATTTTTTAGAGTTGAATATTTTTATGTGATTTTTATCTTGTCCCCTTGAATTAGTTTTTAAATGTTTAGGCATTAAATCGAAAAATAGTTATTAACTTCTTAAGGAAGAAAAGCAAGCTTATGTTAATTTAAGTCTTGAGTTAGCTCTTGAGCCTAAATTCTTAATACCTGAGGCATGCCGAGGTTTTTATTTATATAAACGTTTATTCTTCTTAAACCACCACAATAACCACCCATTTTTTACATTTTCACAGATCAAGTTTGCTCATACCTTACCTGACGTATGATTCTAAAACAGTAAAAGAATCTTATAGTGGTTGGAATGATAGACTTTTTGAAAACTTAATTGGAATTTTAAACTTTTTAATTGTTTATTAAGTTGAAAGTTTTTTAAAAATTAATTATTTATATATTAATTATAAGTTTCCAGATGATCCTTCACTCTATCAAGTATGGATGAGATCAAAAACTGTTATGAGATCCCACCAGCTGTTCTATGTAAAACCAGGATTTTAGATAGATGGTAACCATTCCAATCGTTAGCTGTTCATTCCTAATTTAATAAAAATCGAAGATTTTAATTTTTTTTATATTCCTTTATATTTTTAATTAAAAATTAAATTCTGACAAAGAAGGAGTTTACTCATTTTCAAAAATAATTTCTTCTGATTTTAATATAAGAGAAGAGAATGTTGATGAATTTCAAAACAGGCTTATAATTTTTTAGAGGGGACAGAAAAAAATCCTTTAACCCCTACAGAAATTTAAGGTTGAATTAAATTAAAAAAGGGCAAAAAAGATACTATCACAATAATTGACAGTGTTAGGGAGAAAATAATAATGAATATCAAATTTTAGATGGGGAAAAATTTCATAATTCATGCTAAGAAAATCAAAAGAAACAATGTCTAATTTTAAGGGGGGACATAAAAGAGCCTTTATTAAATCAGAAAGCTCTGGAGGAAAAAGAATAAAAGTCCAATCAAAGAAGGTCTTATTGAAAGATCTTATTGTTAAATAAGAAAACGTCAGGGGAAAAGGATGGACAGTCAAATTTGCAACAGTACTATCTAGAGCATAATGCTTTTTCTAAAATGTCTATAAAAGCTGTTTTTTTTTCAAATCAAGTTAGATAATCATACTCCTGACCCTGATTTTAGTAATTGACATTAAAAGGTTTTTTCTGAGGTCAGGAGTTTAAGTATCAGGATTTTTTATAAGGGGTAAACATAATTTTTTGCACAGCTGATATTACGTGTTATTGCTGGAAGAAATGCTGAAGACTACATTTTTGAGAATGTTCAGCATAGTTCCACCAGATTGCAACACTATATTAAAAGTACAACCAAGCTGTTATTCTTTTCATGTTTCTTTATAATCAAAATTAAATTTGTTTTTATTACCCTCGAACTTTGAAAAAATACCATACACTACATGGTTGTGAATGGCATTTTTTATTTAAACTCCTTTATCTGTCTCATTTTACTTGACAGTAAATATAGCTACTCCAGGAAAAAAAATAATTTCATGGCCTAGTAGCATAATATAATATTACCATTTAGTGCAGTAAAAAATAGCAAGGCTAGATAAGCCCCTTTAAATTTGGAAACAAAATCAGAAGACAAATAAATTTGGCAACAAATAAAAACCTAACTAATTACTTTTGCAAATCATTGATAATAAATAACTTCAATGATAAAATACAGTTGGATTACCTAGAAGTAGAAACGGAGATTACATAAGTAGTTATGGGTTAAATGCTAATAGATTATAACACCAGATACTATATTACAATAAAATAATGTCACTTTCAATGTTGTTTATACTTAATTTTAGAATAGAAAAATTATATTGCTTAGATACTTGGAAGAGTTTTTATATGTATAGTTCATTAAAAATTAGAATTATATACATACATAGAGGTACATATTATTAGAATCAGTAACAGATGCAGAGGAAAGAAAGTAAAAAACATTTTAACCGTGATTCATAAAAACTTATTGATGCCACATCACAACAATGACTCAGCTAAGAGCAATGTTGCAACATCACAAAATTTAGGTACAAGCATTGCCTTTTTTAAATAAGAACTTAAAAGTAGCAAGGGTAGGAAAGCCAAGCCTGGTGAGTAGATTTCACTTTTGGATCCTTTTCACCAATAATTAAGAACTTAGAAGTAGTAAGGGTGGGAAGGCAAGCCTGGTGAGTAGATCTCACTTTTGGATCCTTTTCACCAATAATTAAGAGCTTAGAAGTAGTAAGGGTGGGAAGGCCAAGCCTGGTGAGTAGATCTCACTTTTGGATCCTTTTCACCAATAATTAAGAGCTTAGAAGTAGTAAGGGTGGGAAGGCCAAGCCTGGTGAGTAGATCTCACTTTGGATCCTTTTCACCAATAATTAAGAGCTTAGAATAGTAAGGGTGGGGAGGCCAAGCCTGGTGAGTAGATCTCACTTTTGGATCCTTTTTACCAATAATTAAGAACTTAAAAAGTCATACAATCCAGTTGATTAAATTTTAACCCCCTATCATTATTAGATAAAAATGGATATTTGTTTAAAGAGATTTGATCTTTGGAAATAGAAATGAAAAATATTTTTATTAGAAAATAATTGAGAATAAGTGAAAAATTATGCTAATGTAAGTAGAACAATGCCGAGAATATACCCAAAAATTGCCTCAGACAATTACAAAAGTAGTTACATCAAACTAATTTGAAAAAGACAAGAGATAAATAATAGTACCTGGTGGTTTAATCAAACAGTCTATATAAATTATTTTAAGTGATATTAATTATTAACTATGGATATATTCTAGAAGATTCTTGGAGCAGACCTGTCATTGACAGTCCTTGTTTTCTTTAGGACAGTGCCTCTTTTAATCTGATCCATGAGGGAATCATGACACAAAGCAGGATCAGGAAGAGTGCATGTAGCTATCTTTTGTCTCACTCTAATAGCTTTACTACAGGTAATAGTTTCTTGCGAGAATCTCTTTGCAGTAGCCGTAGCTAGTTTTGAACTTATAGAAGCTATTATGCTGGATTCTGGTTTACGATCCGCCGATTGAGATCTTAAACTGTGTGTCCTTCTCACAGATACAGGACTAGCAGGCGTGTGTTTCAATTCCGTCAGAGCTCTTACCGTTTCAGCTACACTAATACTACTAATTGACTGATTTAAATCTGAGCAACTCTTTTTATCAACTGTGTTCAAGGTGGCTTTGCGCTCTAACTCGGCTACAATGCTTAGAGCAGTAGAGCGTTGATTTTCATTCTGTTTGAAGACATTGTTTAGACTTTGACATTTTACAGGTTCAGGGGTTGATTCTAAAAGGAAAGCAGGAGGAGGAGGTAAACATTCCAAACTACCAGAGGATTCTGAACCCATCTGTGAGCTAAGTAATGATGTCCTACCAGCTATAGAAATAGATGATGTTCTTCTTATAGGGGGAGGAGGCTTCTGACCTTGCACAGAACCCCTTCTAGTCAGAGTATTTCTCAGAGTTCCATATATAGGACCTAGAACCAAAACATCCATTCATCAAAACTATATTCATAACAACCGAATACTAGGTAAAAACAATAGTAGCAAAATGTCAAGTTATGTCATATTAAGACAAACTGATAAAGGAGGTTATCCAGATGGATGAAAATTCCATCTAGATAATATCAGTCAGATCTAGATTTATATTTTGTTGTGCCTGGTGCCTTTGGCAACACTGATAACCTTCTTGTTATTCAATTATAAATCATATGTTATCATCACCATGCCTTTTTTTATGTACCTAAATAGTTTTGTTGCTACTTATATTTTAATTTAACTCATGTATTGATTACTAAGTTATTATTTCATAGCTTGAATTAATAAGTATAGACACAATCATTAGTTGTTTTGACATAGATTTTGTGGTATATGTTAAACATGGTTAATATTTAATACACTTGAGTTTAAAAAATATATTTAATTGTCAAACCACAATACATAAAAAAGAAAAACTGACCGGTTTCAACTATTAATTAGTCATCTTTAGAGTACATTTATAAACTATGTACTTATGAGTTTATAAATGTACTCTGAAGATGGCTAATTAATAATTGAAACCGGTCAGTTTTTCTTTTTTATGTATTGTGGTTTGACAATTAAATATATGTTTTTAACTCAAGTGTATTAAACATTAACCATGTTTAAGTATAGATACCCGGTTTAACAGGTCCATCTAGGTCTTACGGTGGTACCTACTTCAATATATATGAAGAATTTGTTGTTTCATGTTCATTGTAGGAGACATCTTCAGGGATGTAAGACATGGATTAAAACACAATGCAGTACAAAACTGATCATGGCTACTATCTTTGTTCTCGGAAACAAGGTATAAATAAGGCAACCGCCAGTCACCAATCTTCAGTTCAGTTCTGTAGAGCAGTGTGTTTTCATCCATAATGTCCTACATCCCTGAAAAGGGGTCTTACAGAAGAAGCGGAAACTACAAATTCTTCATCTACATTGAAGCTATCACTACCAGAAGACCTAAATCTTCAAGTAAACTGGTGAATAAAAAGTATAGTTGTAAGTAAAAATGTCCAATTTCCAAAATTATAAAACATGCATATAAACCGATATTGAAGATGCTAAAATGTAAACATAAAATAAAAAGTGGGTGTAGCTTTTTTGTTTATGTTGTAACATTTCTCTTTCTTTTAAAGGAGAAAGTGAAGCAAAACAATTCTTAGAACTGATTTAGTTCAAAGTTTAAGCTCTCTACACCATATTTCAGTTCAAAGGTTAAACACAAGTGTTAATTTATTTTTCTACCAGTTTTCAAAGAAAATCATGGTAATGATCGACAGGATAATAAGGGTGGAGGGGGATCAACTCAACTTGCTTCCTGAACTCATTCATTTGAAAACAAAATGGACCTATAACCCATACACCTACTTTCAAACCTTGTGGAGTTGTTAGCAATATTGAGCACTCCTGTACTATTAGACTATGTATAATTTTAGCACTAGAAAAATCATTAAGTGTGGCTTAGGTATTCTATAAAGGGTAACATTTTTTCCTTTTTTTTAACTTGGTCATCTTCTAAGGGATAATTTTTAAGATTCAATTAACAAAAATATAAGGAATTTAATAAGGCGCGGTCGAATATCTAGAACGTTGGATCACCAACAAACTTTTTTTATAATTTGTTTTTCAAAATTTTCAGTAATTAGCCAGAAATAAATGAAGGCTAAAAGGCTTGTGATAAATGAAGCCTATTTCCGTAATCTGCACGCTCTTTTGGTTAATCTTAAAGAGTATTTACATTCACTCAACGATTTATTTTTAATCTAACTTGGTACATACATAACTACTGTTAGACGTCAATGTTATTATAACACAAAATATTGACGTCTAACAGTAGTTATGTATGTACCAAGTTAGTGCAACCAGGTTGCTCTTCTTTTTTCATCCTTTTGTTTCCCTCTCCTAATTCCTTTCCTTAACCAGCCCTTGCAGATTTTGTCTTGGTATCTGGGGTCTGGGGGACCTCCGGGGCCCCGGCAGCGCCCCCTCACTCCTGGATCCCTTGGGATGGTCTGTTAAGGGCCTGTTAACACTGTTTCCCCCTCTCCCGACTGAAGCTTTAAAAGGCGAGGTTTCCCGCCTTGAGCTCTCTCAGTCCCTTTGGCCTCCCGTACTCTCTTCTTTAGCTCCAGGTTTCCCGCCTTGAGCTCTCTCAGTCCCTTTGGCCTCCCGTACTCTCTTCTTTAGCTCCAGGTATTATTTAACTATTATTATTTTATTATAATTTACAAGCTGATCAAAGCTGGCTTTGGTTATCGTGTGCAGGTGGGGTCTTTCCTTCTTTTCGGGTTCTTCCGTTATCTCGTTCCGTATTTTTCTTACTCCCGACTTAGAATCTTATTTTACGGGTTGTATCTGATTTCGTTCTTTTAGTTTGCCCTTTCCCGTGCTTTCCTCTCTGAAAGGGGTGCATTAGATTAAAAAAAAATCGTTGAATGAATGTAAATACTCTTTGAGATTAACCAAAAGAGCGTGCAGATTACGGAAAGGCTTCATTTATCACAAATCCGGCTAATTACTGAACATTTTGAAAAACAAATTATAAAAAAAGTTTGTTGGTGATCCAACGTTCTAGATATTCGACCGCACCATATTGAAAAGTTGGTGCAATCTTTTGTTCAGGAGATATTGGTGGCTTTATTGGAAAAAGTTGTCTAACTGCAACCACACAGACAATTAGAAATTAACTGAAAGACAATTAGAAAAAAATCTTGAAAAAGAAAAAAAATGTGACCCTGAAGGTGAACCATGGTGAGGCTAGGCTTTCGCTTTCTTTGACAATTTGCTATAACCAAGGCCAATGATAATGTTTGAACAAAATAATAAGACAACAACAATGAGATCACAAAGTGACTATAGGTAGGCCTCCAGGTCGCAAAGCAGCCCTAGGGGTCAAAACTTATGAGTGGCCAAAGGATTCTTATTTGATTACTGAAAAAGACAGCAGTCCCAGGTCTAGATCTCTAAGCCTAGGCTGTTAAAAAGACCTGACTACTGAGTTAGCTTTTGGCAAAGTTTAAACTCGTTAATTATAGTAAAAAGTTGGATATCATTAAACAAACATCCAATATAAATTTAAAAAAATAATGTTAAATTTACCATCATTGTGAGCCTTGTCTTCCAAAGACGGGTGATTATCCAAACTGTAGGTACTTTGATAAAGATCTTGAGATTTATCCATAAATCCCTTATCAAGTGTGTCAGTCATCTGTAAAGGCACCTGACACCAATAATACTTAGTTAACATAAAAATATAAACAGAGATAAAATACGTAGGAGAAGGCAATATCTTAAGCTGTGGAACTGCCTGAAGCAGTCCTAAGAGAACAAATAATGGCATGAGTAGAAAAGGCTGTTGTATCAACACAAGGGCCCACAATTAAAACTTAAACATTTTGAGAAATGAGTTCTTTAAGATGCAGTTAAGACCTGCTGAACTTCAAACACTAGTTTAATGTTTTTGAAGTCCAGCAGGTCAAAAAATCAACGATTTCAACTTTTTAATTTTTACAAACATTAATAATAAATTTTATAACTTTCTATCTATAATTTTTCAGAAATATAAAATATATACCTTATCATCTTGGACGCAATTAGATTTCTTAGGCTCAGAAGAAGCAGGACATTTTTCTTGTGCTTTACTTGCAGCTAGATTAGCTAACTCATGCATATTTACATACATAAGTTGATTGATTTCAATACCTGTAAAACAAGAAAAATATTATATTAGAGAAATGTAAAAATATAAAAAATTATTGTTTTGTAGCACCGAAGTTTTAAAGACACTTTGAGCCATTCCAACAGCTGCATCACAGCAAGGTGGGAATTGAAACACTAAAGCAAAACATGTAGTGAAATCAAGCATATGGTCGATAGGCTTCATTTCGATACATACCTGCATCCACAATCTTTTATTTTTGAGTTATTATTTGTTTCAGTTTAATGATATTATAAGTTCTAATAGGCACTTTTAATAAACTATTTTATAAAATTCCAAAGTGTTTTAATCTATCTATCTATCAATTTCAGATTAATGTCCAAATTTAATATGGTGGACTATTCTTTCTTTTTATTATTCGTTCTATGCTTTTCCATCATAATTTAAGGTATATTTAAAAAAAATTGGTTCGAAGTAGTATAGAATGAGTCACATTTTTTAGGCCTGGCTCTTGGACTAGTTGTATTTAGAAGAATATAACAGAGCTTTAAGACATCCTCCAAGCTAGCCTAATAGATTATCTCAACTCAAAAACAGAAGAAAGTAGATTATGTTTAGGAAAGATTTCATTCTGTAGGAAATTTGATCTACAGTTTTTCATTCTAGATTGTTCTTACACTACCAGCCAACCCTTCTGATTTCCAAAATGCTGAAGCATGATACTATTGGGAGTAAAGAAATGTATTGATTTCTATAAAATAAATAATAATAATCCAATATTTAATTATTAAAGGTAAATAATTTTCAATGGAAATAAATCCTAGAAAGACTGTCGAAAATAATGAACTTGAAATAACATTTCTTTTTAAGCTGAAGTTACTTTACCAACTTCCAACACAAACTTAACTACTATAGTCCAGACAGGTTAACAAGACAATTGGTAAGGAGAAGCAATAATAACAATAATAAGCATTTTTTTAACAGCTATGATATTGTCATTGTGACAACAAAAAGCTATACATTAATTTATTTAACCTGTTAGCTAATGATAACGAAACTTCTATATGACTTTGTTGACTTTGATTAAAATGTTTAATTTATTAAACTACTTTTTAATCTCTCTGCATAGTTACCTTCTCCAGAGTCAGAGATCAGTCTTAAGTGACTTATGTAGTTTCAACACTTCATCTACCTCACTCTAACTCTATAGTGAGCATATGCAGTTATTCTGACTTGATCTACGCTAGATAGCATTAACAGCTCTCTTCGGCCTCACTTCAGTGCCAGAAATTATCCACATCACACAAAGTTTCTTGAGTGCTGTTTGCTTCTATAAGCTTGCAATTAGCAAAGCTGAAATTAAGCAAAACCTTCATTTTGAAGACCACCCAACATGTATTATAAACCTCTTGGGAACCAGTTCTTCTCTCATTTTGAGGAGAAGGTAACATCAGTACACCTGCTATTTAGTGTAAAGACCAAATTAGACGAAAAATATTTTAACCTGGACTACCAAGAGGTATCTCTAGGTAATTTTAAGAATGCCCTGAACTCTAACCAACTGAGCTCTCTGTGAACCTCAATCTCTCGGAGGGTATATATATACATATACACATACACACACACACACATATATATATTATATATTATATATATATATATATATATATATATATATATATATATATATATATATATATATATATCCTCTGATTTGACTTACAGAATTCGCTAAGAGATTGAAGCTCACTGAGAGCTCAGTTGGTTAGAGCTTAACTTAGAGGTGTACACATGACTACTTGTTTTTGATAACACTGAAAAATTACTATTTTCTCATTAGAATATAATATAAAAATAATTAGAATAAAACAAAAATAATAAAAAATCAAAATTACCAGCTTGTTGAAGAACAGATTGGACAGCTCGGTTATGAAGTTTAGATTTATTTGGAGGGAGTGAAGGACCTTCTAAAGAAGAACATCTACTAGGAACTTTAGGTTTAGTAGTACAACTTGTTGAGCTATATATAGGAGAAGGATTTACATCCTGAGGTACAGGGCTAGATGGTTGTGATAGAGAGCTTTCAGGAGCATGAAATGTGTGAATAGTCAGAGCTGGTCTTTGATGTCTCTCTGTTTCATAGGCTACATCAACAAATATATTGAAATAAGTGCATAAGACAGTAAAAGTGCAAATAAGCAACCATACAGTAGTAAAAGTAATAGCAATAGAATGGAAAAGCAAACTTAAAAAAATACACCGTGATATTAGGCCTTTCTTACCAACAACCATACAATGATAATAATAATAATAAGAGGCAACGATTCAGGGTTGTTGATCGTACGGTAATTACCATATCAGTATAAACAGTAATAATGTCTTCCACTCGGTAATCTGTAATTGGACTATTACCATACCCAAAATATAAACAGTGTTACTGGATGTAATATAATTATCGTATTTGTATAATATTTTTAGCTTTCTCCCTATGTACGATAGTGTGTGTACGATAATACTTAAAAATACGATAATTTTAAAATTTGTATGGTATTTATATAAAGAAATAAAAAAATTAACTTAAATTTTCTCAAAACTTGGAAAACTCTTAACATACGAAATTAAACTTGAATACTCAGATTCAAGATTTATTCAATTATTTACAGTCATAATTTTCTTTTTGCAATACAAGTTTATTTTGAATTTAGTTATACATAAAAATGAAACCCAAAGCTTGGTGTCCCAATGTGATGGCTACCAGTGTATTCTAGAGATGGTGACTCACCTGTTATATATATATATATATATATATATATAGATATATATAATATATATATATTATATATATATATATATATAGATATATATATATATATATAATATATATATACAGGTGACGTAGATAGGCTCTTATGAATAGAACTTAATTTTTATCTTTTTTATAAATATCTAATGAATTTTATTTTCATTTTTTTATTGATTTCTCATTATTTATCAATGATAAAAAATCATCACACCTAATAATGAGTAAATTTTAATAAAAACATAAAACACTCAAACAACATTAATAAAAAAAAAATCCCAGCTAAAATAACTAGTATTATCCTTTAGTTTCAAGGTCAAGGGCTACCAACCTAAAATTATGCTTGGAATAGTAAATGCAATCCAACAAAAACACTGTAATATTTTACAATCACATTTACCCCTCCCCCCTTTATATACTTTTTTTAGTGTACAAAAATTTTAGTAGGTCCTACCTGGCAACACTGAATATAATGTAATTTAATAACTGTACAGTAATTTATAATACCAAGAAATACTCAATTGTTTTAAGCAAATTATTTACATAACTTTTAGGGTTAAAAAATTGTATTCCACTGTAAATATTGAATCCTCTTTAATGACTTTATAGCTGCAATTTAAAACTTTGATTTGCCACTTGATATTTAAAGCAAATACACAAATTTTGAATTTGGCTTTGGACAAAATGGAGCTCTAATTGCTTTAATGTGCCCAATTATTTAACTATATCTCCAAAAACTTTCTTTAATTATCAGCACAGTACCAACTATGGGCTAAATAGTCCCATTAATAGAATAGCCAAAACTGTTAATGGTTTTCCTTCTTCTTCTTCAATTTTTTAGTTGATCCCAACAGTAATTTAAATTTCAATCAAAAATGTATGCTTAAAATTTTCAAATTTGTTTTTTTTTATAAGTTATTCACTACGGTGATTTAATATTTACTTTGCCTCATTAATACTATAGGTATTAGAAAAAGTATTGTGTTGGCGAAACCAGGATAGCACCGGAATCATCCGTTTCAGGTGTTTTTAAGACCTCCTGAGTAGTTATCATAAAGTTGTCTGTCTGTATGAGTGTATGTCTGTAATCATCACAGCTTCCAGTGTATTAATGCTAGAGAGTTGAAACTTTGTACAAGAAATCAGTCTATAGATGTAGTCGTGCTATTCAAAAAATATTTTTTATTGACCCACAATAATGATTCAGCAAAATTTAAAAAAATGATATAACAAAGAAAAATTATGCGATTGGATTAAGATTTAGTAGGCATGTAGCCATGTATAAGACTAACATGTGCCAAGTTTCATTAGTTTAATTTTAATCAAATGACTTGTATACACATTTTAATTTTTTTTAAAAAGATAAAAATAATCTCATTGAGTTGAAAAAATCGGTACAAGTTTCTTTCTTTATGAAAATAAGTACACCAAGTTTTGTTGCAATATGACAAGCATATCTACGGGTTTTGTTAGATCATAAAATTTAAGCTCCATCGAGCAAGGACAATGCCTGATGGGCATTGGATACTGGATGGGTGCATTTACTATCTGAGGAAAGCGAAGCAACTCCGAAGACTGCTGCCATATAAATTTGGAAATTTTTATATTCCGAGTGTAGCAAATCCAATGTGTCAAGAAAAAGTACAAAGGTTTTTACAAAAATTTCCCAAATTTTTGTTTTAAGAGGATAGAATTCCATCGCACCTTTTCCTTCCCTAACTATATGACTTTACACTTAACAGAAACAAAAATTGCAAATTAATACAAAGGATGTCTGAATTAATTATTTAAAGTCAACTAAAAAGTAGAAATTACTTATCAGTGTTGCCATTGTAGTTATTTTATTTAATTGAACTATTAGATAATTTCATCATTATTATTAGTTTTAAAAGTTGTATGGTAATTGAAGGAAAAATGAAGAGGCCCTTTACCATTTTTTATTAATGGTAAAGGGTAATAAAGTTTTCAAACTCTGCATCATTTCCACTCAAAGTATAATCTAAAGTTGCCAATAATTTATTGGAACAAATTTTGTACAACCTGAGACACGACCCCAGACTTCTGTGGTATCTAGAATCAATATAAATACTGACACTTTAACTACCTAAATAATAGAGGGGGCCAATAACTATAACATACATTAAAATGTAATATTAAGAAAAATTTTAATCAACTATCTCACAAAAAAATAGGAAAGATCTAATTCTTAACAAAACTACAAGTAAGAATATATATTATGAGGAAAAGGAGAAGATTTATACAACAAAAAGAATATATTAGAGGTAAAGAAAATATCATTAGAAAAAGATTAATACCTACATATCATGAAAAAAATATGATTAACAAATTTATTATTACAGTTAGTAAGTTAATTAATTAGGGTTATATTTACTGCATTATGCTACATAAAATGTATTTATTTGACATTCCCTCTAGAAGAAATTTTAATAACAGTGTAGTTTTTTATATTTCATTTGATTATCATATTTATGTTTTTAACTAATGTTTTTTGTTTGTAAAGTTGACAATAATTGAGAAACTTTCATTCCCAATTTTAACGAACGAACAAAATTATCTCACCACTTGAAATAGTATGAGGACGGTGATCATTGAGAATAGCAGAAGCAGCTCTTTCAAACTGAAGAGTTTCTTGAAGATTAGGCCAAGTTGATGGAGAATTGCCAACACTACCACCAGTAAGAACTCCACCACTACATGAAGATGTGCCACTGTTTTGTTCAGACATGCTAGATACCTGTGAAAATAACAATTGGCAAAATACATGGTTTTTCATTCTTTGGATTTTTTTACTTTTAAATTTTTAAGTATAATAAGTTGAAAATGTTTGTTGGTCGTAATTTTTAGATGATGCTATAAGGCTGAAAGGCAGTTCTGCATGTAATTAAATTCTAATAGAGTATGAGTATGGTCAAAATAAGTTGACAGCATGGGAAAATAGTGGTGAGGAATTGTCTGATATGATTTGGGCGTGATATGATTTTCCTGGAATTGTGGGTGTGGTTTAACATCCAGGAATAACCTCATTGGCTTCCCGGCATAAATTTCGTTTACTGAGTTCTAACAAAAACAAGAGACCTTTTAGGCCCCAACCTCCTATGCAGTTTTATCTTCTTGGGACGCTTCACAATCCAAAAGCCTTCAAGTGGCCACTTTGCAGCCACAATGTTTTTATTTTGTATAACTTGTAGTTACCAGGCATTTTGTCATGTAATAAGAAAATTTTTAATTTTAATGCCCCTTTGCAGCCCTCTTGCCTACCAGCCCAATTCACAAACCTGCTAGCGTGGCCCCTGAGGGGGGATCATATTATTGATGAATAATAAGGAGTTAAGTTCGTTGTTAAATAGCAAAGTTTTTAGTTGACCTCTCTACTAATGTCTTTAGTAGTATATAGCCATCTAGGCTGCCACTTTTATTCTCCAATTCACTTTATAGTATGTATTGTTAAAATAAATAAAATGGAGAGTAGTTTATAGCTAAAGCTAGGGTCAGATAACTTAAGATACAACATCTCCTTATTGAATATATAATTTCACAAAACTTTTACAATACAAATAAATGCAAACTTAATATTTTTAGCAATTTATATTACAAAAGAAAATATACAAAATGACATGCTTATTTCTCATGGACAACATTAACAAGTCTCTATACTATCTTATTATCATCTCAGAAATTAAAACAATAACTCTGATAAATTTAAACCAACCCTTCAGGACTAAAGACGCCTGTAATGCTTGTGTCTGTAACACAACAAGAAACATAAAAGCCGGTTTGAGTGTTTTGGTTCTAAAACCAAAAGCCACATACTTGTTTACAGTTGATTTAGACATGAAATGAGTCCAGTAGTTTTATTATAGCACAGAGATTAAAAGACCAAACAGTTGAGTATGAACCAGAAGTATGTGTGTACGTCTCCTGTACTTTCCCTTTCCACCATGATGTTTAATAAAAAAAACACTCTAGAATTAAAAACAATTAATATATTGTCAACCACAATAGTATAAAAATTATAACAGATGGGTTTCGACTTTACGCCATCATCAGAGCTGTTAGTCTGTAAACAGCTCTGATCATGACGTAAAGTCTAAACCAGTCTGTTATAATTTTTTATACTATTGTGGTTGACAATATATAAATTATTTTTAATTCTAGAGTGTTTTTTTTATTAAACATCATGATGAGACTATACCACAAAATCTCCGTTAAAACAACTAATGATTTACCTTTCCACCTATTTTTCTAAATGAATTGCTAATCTAATAATTCAATCTCTCAAAATAACTGAAGTTAAATTAAGGCAGAACCTAAAAAGATCATGCTATTACTTTTTAAGCAATAAACAATTCTGTTACATTTGATTATTATGAGTTTACTCAAAAATGGTTTGGCAACTAGTTGATAATTTTCGTTGTGAAATATTTAGACATTACTTTCCTGAAGCAGGTAAAGAATGTAAACACATTTTTACAGAATAAATAGGATAATAATTAGAAAAAACATTTTAGAGAAACAAAATAAATAAACAAAAAATCAGCCACATTTCTTTCCATCGTTAAATAATATACATTATACTTCAGGAATTGTTTCTGGCCTATAGCAAAAAGACAAAAGTAAACCACATCTGATGAACTTTACCCATGCCCATTTTAATTTGGTGACATAGCTTAGAATTAATTCTATAAAATACACTCCTAAAACTCTCCTATTACCAATAACTATAATTCCGATAGTTACCAAAGTCACACAAAGACTGCCGTCACAATCTAGTTTAAAAATCCCCAAAGTCATAAGCATTTTGGGGATTGACCCATCAGAGAAGCCGCTACCAATCCCTCACTTAAAAAGAGAAAAAAATTCCTACAACCATAACCGCTGTAGGGAAATAACTTTAAAAAACAATCTGCCCTGCAATTGTTCACTTTGTTTGTGGTTCTTCTTGTGTTTACATCGTTTTGAAAACTACTTTCAAATTAATCATAAAAATGATATTATAAATCAAAACTACACAAAAGAAATGTAAAAAAACATCACTAAGAAAATAGGGGAAAAGAAAATAACCTGAATTGTTTACATAGTTTTTTCCCTCTCCCTTATTGCAGGGTTTTTTTCTTCAGAATCAGCAGTGCATAAACTGACCTGTCAAGATTTTTTAACTAGTCGATAGACTGTATTTATAGTTTTGACAGCAATTAAAATCAAAATACAATAATGTAAATAATCTGTAAAGGTTCTATATTATTAAAAACTGACTTTACTAAGTAACGTCAGCCCAATTTTTTATTCAATTTCTTAGTCAGCCCATTATAAAGCTTTATATAACACTTATAGCCTATTCAAAATTTACTGCTGCATCTACTTAATATTTATAATTACCTTTAAAGCCGATTTGTTGAACAAAGTATCCTGGGAAGTAAAACCAGAGTCCTGTGAGGAAACAGAGCTCAAACCAAGACGGGAAACCATTCCAAGTGTCTTACCAGCAGGCTAGCAAAACAAAACTAACTACAGCACACAAATATACCTACAACACTAAGTTAAGCACTAAAAGCAAAATAATGCTTCATGAACACAGTGAGGGCGCAAATAAAAGAAGTAAAAGCTATTCTAGTGACTAGCAAAACAAAAGGATAATAAATAAAATGGGATGAAGACCATCGAAAGTACTAAAGTAACAATTAGTTATCATACAACCAGTGAAGACAAGAGCTCTTTGCAGATTTTTAGCACGGATGATTGGGCATTTTGGTACCATAAATTAATTATACCCCCATGTTTTAACTAAAATTTATCTCGGGTTGCTTTTTTAACAATTATATTTTACTTCAAGGCAAATATGTCAACACAAAATTAATGCAGGTAAAAAGAACTTAAAGATTATAATGCACAAAGAAATTCTAAGAGTGAGTAATTAGTTCTTTTTGTATTCACCACTAGGAATGAAAACTGTTAAAATTTAAGTGTTTTATCATACATTACGCTAATAACTTGACATAATTTGATCAGTTGGTAATTAAATCGTGATCAACAAGCAATGGTTAAAGATTTTAGGTTTGTTTGGCTCGTTACTCCAGTGCACAATGGAGTAACTTGGAGTAAGAACTATATTCAGGCGTATCCAAGGTTGTATGTACTCCGAACTGCCCTAAACTGCATTACACTATGTTTTGTAACGAACCTTGGGCAAGAAAAATTTAAGTCTAAAGTAGAGGAAAATAATGATCTGGGAATCACTCTTATCATTAAAAATAATTTGGGTGTTACAATAATCCATATATTTTAACAATATTATAATTGTTACTTTTCCTCATTTATACTGCAGGCATATAAGAAAAGTAATGTGTTCGCAAAAAAAATCTGAAATGGGGATGAAACCAGAATTATCTGTTTCAGGTGTTTGAAAGGCCTCATGAGTAGTTTTCTTAAAGTTGTCTGTCTGTGTGTGTGTGTCTGTTATCATCATAGCGCACAGTGAATTTATGCTAGAGAGTTGAAATTCCATACCAAAACCAGTCTACCGCTGTAGTTATGCTTTTCGGAAAATATTTTTTTATGACGTCACTAACCCGCAATAATGACTCAGCAAAAATGATGAAGAATCATAAAACGCAGAAAAAATATGCGATCAGATTGAGATTTAGCACGCATGTGACTATGTATAAGATTAACATATGTGCCAAGTTTCATCTCATTATCAGCATTAAGGATGGACGAAAGAACTAAGATTACTTAGACTCCATCCTATTTTACACTTTTTATTTTGTTATTCTGCTCAAAAAATGTTTATAGTGTAAATAAACCATTTATTTATTTATTTATTAGTTTAAGTTTTATTGAATGACTTGTGTACGTTGTAAAAAAAAAATCAGAAAATACTCCAATTTGGTTGAAATTTGGTTCAAGTGTACACCATTACTAACTAAATAAGTACAGTAAGTTTGGTTTCAATAAAACAAGTATATCCATGATTATTGTTGGATCATAAAAATTAAGGAGCATTGAGTGTGGTCAGTGTTGTATAGTTGACCATTGAGAATGATACGGATGTATTTACTATCTGAAGACAAGCGAAGCGAGTTTGAAGGGATGCTGCAGTATAAATTTGGCAAATTGTATTTCTGAGGACAAGCGAAACAAGTCTGAAGCAAGGAGGATAAGCGTAGCGAATCCGTCATGAGCATGGCCAGTGTGTGGATGGGAGACAACTAGAATTATAACAGTGGTTATAACTTCTGTGGTTATTGTCATGAAGATTTAGATATTCCGGTGGTCACCACATCAATGTAGATGAAGAATACGACGTATACGAGGCATCTTCAGGGATGCGATGAAGTTAGTAAAATGTCTGATTCTTCATCTACATTAATGCAGTCATCACCTAAAGACCTAAATCTTCAAGATTTGTTTTTACTTTGAGAGCATGCGAAGAGAGTCGGTGAGGATGAGCATAGCAAATCCGATAAGGAGAGGAAAAGTTCCGTGTATCCTATAACCATTAATATAATATCCTCAAAAAGACTAGAATCAATCATGATACATTCATCAAATCACCATCAAATAAATAATTTATCACTCTTTTGGGCTCTATCAACTAAATGATGTAATAACATATTTGGTGGATATAAAAATAACATCAACAAGACTTTGTGATACAAAAAAAGTAAAAAATAAACTCCCTACTGATCATTCATAATTCATGAGAAGCTTGTTTTTTTACTCAAATTAGTCCATTAAAGAAAAAGGACATTTAAGAAAACCCATAAAACAGGGCAGAACACATTTGTAAAGTTTATAAAAAAGTTTCACCCAGCCTTAATTTGGCCAACTCACAGAGGTTTTTTTATCAGAGGAAACATTGATGCTTTGTTTTCCTACAAACCCCTCTTCCTTCCACCATAGAGATTTTAAGTTATTACCAAACTGTTGATCTTAGGTGAATAAAAAAACAAGACCCATAAGTTTTTTTGCTTCAGTTAGTTTAAAAACATGCTATGGACACTAGTCTATGATTTGTAGCCTAATACTATAGCAATTGTTTGAAAAAAAGGTCTAATGAAATTTGTTTTACCTGGGACAATCTATGTTGCCAAAGTTGATGGCTAGAAGAATGCTGAGATTTGGAACTACCACTTGAAGAACTGTTTATAGAAGAAATACTACACATACTGGATTTTCTAGATCCAATGGAACCAGGGCTGCTTGGAGGAGTTTGAAATGTCCAAACCTCTGGCGAATTCTTGAAATCATTAATTACCTGCAAAATAAAAGTAAAATAAATTAAAGTCAATTTACAAAAAAAGTAAGTTGGTAAATACTTATCAATCAAATTTGTTGATTATAAAATCAACAGTTTGATATTATACAGATCAACACACTGGATTAAAATTTAGGAAACTTTTACACAATTTTTAGTCACTTATTTAACAAGTTCTTTGTTAGGATAAATTATTAAATATTATTCCTTGGTGGTACGCATGTTGGGCAAATTTCCTTTAGAATTCGTGTTTATGTGCTTAACAATCCATTTCTTGCTTAAGGATCCAGTTTATGCTTTAAAACTTGAGCAGTTACTCAATTGTCAAGCACTACTCATAACTTATTTTTTCTGCATTTTTCTAAGGAAATGCACATAATTATCCAGTTGGTTATACAAAACTTTGCCTCTAAAATTGGCAGTGTACACAATTATTTGCACTATTTTAATGCTCATTTGGTTTAGTGGTTTGTTTCTTTTGAAGGATTTAGCACATTTCCTTCAAAAAATAAAGAAATAATGAGTTGAAAGTAGTCCTAAATTGAGTAACTGCTCAAGTTATAAAGCATAAACCAGACCCTTAAGGGAGAAATGAATTGTTAAGCAGTAAACACACATTCCAAAGGAAATTCGCCTGACACACGGACCACCTCGCCAGATTTTTTTTTATTTATCCCAATAAGGAACTAGTTTGGTAAGTAAAAAAAAAAATGATTGAAGAATCAGCTACCATTGATACCTGCTGTTGGATATAAATATTCCTGTTATCAGGGATATTTATATCCAACAGCAAGTATAGCAGATTCTTCAATTGCTTCCTCAACTTGAGGTAAATACAAACTTTTAAAAAATTAATTGTGAAAAAGTTGCCTTAATTTTAATGAATCCAGTGTGGTATAATACTTTGTGATGGTATAAATAAAAAAAGGTATATGTATGTATATATATATATATATATATATATATATATATATATATATATATGTGTGTGTGTGTGTGTGTTGTGTGTGTGTGTGTGATATATATATATAATATATATATATATATATATAATATATATATATATATATATATATATATTTATATATATATATATATATATATATATATATATAATATATATATATATTAATGTATGTATAGGGAGAGAATGTAATATTTTTTGGATACAAAAATATATAAAAATTATAGAAGTATCAAAGCTATACAACAAAATATTGGGTACAAGGAACCCCAAAATTTTTTCCTCACTACTTCAGATCGGCTTCACTCGTTCCTCAGAATGTTAAAATTACCAAATGAACACTGCAACATGTCTTTAGACTCTCTTTGCTCATCCTCAGAAAGTAAATACATTTGTTTTATTTCCAGCTGTCACCCTTCCACTCACTGACCTTGCTCAATGCAACTAAGCGAGGTTAGTGCATAACCTTGCATCAGTTTGAGAATCAAATTCTCAAACTGATTGGCAAATTTTTCCATGTTTTATAAATTTTAAAAATTTGTTCTGACTCATTATTGCGGGTTAATGAAGTAATAAAAAATTCTGGCGCAGTGGTCCGCATGTCGGGCGAATTTCCTTTGATGCGTGTTTCCGTGCTTCTTATATAAGTTTACAACTACTAAATAAATAATTCCGGCGCGGTGGTCCGCTGTCGGGCGAATTTAATTTAGAATACGTGTTTCCGTGCTAAACAACCATTTTCTTGCTTATGCAAGAACCATGCCCATTGCGTGGTTCCGGTTCATGCTTTAGAACCTAAGCAGTTACTCAATTGTCAACCACTGCTCGTAACTCATTTTGTCTGTATTTTCCAAAGGAAATGCGCATAACTATCCAGTTGGTTGCACAAAACTATGCCTCTAAAATTAGAAGTACGCTCTATTATTTGCACTAGTTTAAAGCTTAGTTACTTATCTTTAAGCATGGTTCTTGCATAAGCAAGAAAATGGTTGTTTAGCACGGAAACACGTATTCTAAATTAAATTCGCCCGACAGCGGACCACCGCGCCGGAATTATTTATTTAGTAGTTGTAAACTTATATAAGAAGCACGGAAACACGCATCAAAGGAAATTCGCCCGACATGCGGACCACCGCGCCAGAATTATTTCCTAGTTGTAAACTTATATTAGGTAAAAAAACGATAAAAAATGATCGACCCTTCCAGGATGTGAACCCAGGTACCCTGAGTTTGAGTGGTTGTATTGACTCCGGACCACAGGCATTCATCTCAGAGGCACAAAAAACATTGAAAACGACACCCTACTCGAAATTTAATTTTTAACGACCGTAATTTTGGTTTTCTATAATTTTTGTGGTTTTTTCGACTTTTTGGTAACTTAAAGTAGTCGTATCGACTTCGGACCGGTTTCATTCGATTCAGCGCCCAAAATTACATTGAAAACGACACCCTACTCGAAATTTATTTTTTATCGACCTAAATTTTGGTTTTCGGGCATTTAGAATGGTTTTTTCGATTTTTAGGTCACTTATAGTGGTTGTATCGACTTCGGACCGGTTCATTCGATTCAGCGTCTCAAGAAACATAAATATTGACCTTTTTTGCGGCAAAAAATATTAACCCTGAATTTTGCCGATTTTTTGAAAATTTCGCTGACTCAGCAAACCGGGTTAATGACGTCACAAAAACCTGGTTTTCAATAGGGTTCGTGTCCTCCCGAAGGTTGATTTTTGTATTAAGTTTTTAAGTTTGGTTAAAAAATATTAATCCGTTCGAAAGATAGAGTGTTTACAAGAAAGTGTCTAGAAATACATATATATATATATATATATATATATATATATATATATATATATATATATATTATATATATATATATATATATATATATATATATATATATATATATATTATATATATATATATTATATATATATATATATATATATATATATATATATATATATATATATATATATATATATATATATTATATAATATATATATATATATATATATATATATATATATATATATATATATATATATATATATATATATATATATAAAGTTTCAAAAAAAGTATTTTTTCGTCATAAGGGACCTCTGAAAAGGATTTGTGTCGTGGTCCGAGATTCGAATTCCGCCATGACGCCTATCCCATTAGGCGAATTTTCAAAGGAAATTTGCTAAAAATCCAGATAACTATAGATATAACTAAACCTAAAAATTGATTTTTATATTAAGTTCTAATTCACTAGCATAACTACGCTGGGAGCTATGATGATAACAGATACACACATACAACTTCATAAAAACCACTCAGGAGGTCTTAAAACACCTAAAACGGATAATTCAGGTGACATCCCAGTCTCAGATTTTTTTTTGCAAACACAATACTTTTCCTATATACCAAGGGAAAAATGAAGAAAAGTAAAAAATTATCAACATCATTAAGCAATGATTAAATACATAGTATTTATTCTTTAATATATCTAACCTGCTCACTAGCAGCGGGAAGGCTATAGGGTTCAGTTGTATGCTTTTCTAACTGCTCGACAACTTCTTGAAGATGAGATAATTCAGACAACATGGCTACTTCTTCATCAACTACAGGTTTTAGAAATGCAACTAACAAACAGAATCTGCTTCTCTCTTCAACTAGAGCAGATCTGACTGCTTTCTTTTCTATCTCTTCTAAAGCTAACATTCTTTCGTTATAGTCTTGAAGCGAGCTTTCAACTCTCCTATGAATATTTGTACCTTTAGAACATTTTTTAGCCTTTTTCTGTAATCTTAAAGTATCGGTGGATCTCTTTTTCAAATCATTCCTAGCTCTTTTATAATCTTAAAAATCAAACAAAACAAATTCTTAGCTAACAAATAAAACAAACTGAAAATATGATGAGATTCTATTAAAATGTAAAATAACAAGCAAAATATTTTTTTTCTAAGCCTCGAATTTCCAAAATAAAAATTTACTAATGAGGGTTATAATCATTTATATGTTAGAATTTATTTTGAACAATATGTTAGATCTCAATAATTAAAATAAATCTGAAGTATTATCTTCTTTAATACTTCTTTCTATAGATCTTGTCTCATTTTAAAACAAAACTTTGAAGTCTGACAATAAATAGCTTAAAACAAGAACAAAAAAACAATAACTTAAAGCTAATTAATAAAATCTAGACATTTTCTAAGCCTTTTTTTTTAGAATTTTCAAAGGAAAAATAACCTGATGTAAAATCATCTAAAACAATCTATCAATCTAAAAATGACAAAGGAAACTAGATCTTTTCTAGTTATCTCCAAATATTTCATATCTCATTTTACAATATTTTTAGCTACTAACAAATGATCAAAGGAAATTTGAGCTAATGAGATTGTTTTAGAAAGTAAGATCAACAATATAATAGTGTTAACTATCCATTTTTTACAGAACTCGACAGAAGCTTGATATTATATAGATTAGCAAAATGCCATCATACAATTCTTCTTAGAATACCAAGACATCATTATTAATTTTATTAATAGCAGAGCAAATTATTAACGTGCTTTACCAAAGACTTGAGTTATAAATTGGATTTTAAAGAACATAAAATACATTTTTACTTTGTTTGAAATTAAATATTATATGAAGCCACTTTTGGTTTTATATTTTTAGGGTTTTTTTAAAACTTTTAGAATAGTAAAATATTAGAAATTAAAAAAGAAAATACACAAATTAAAAACGGAAGAGAAGTACCTACCTCTAGAATGTTCTTTATCCAGTGTAACCAAGGCTTTTTTCCAGTCTTCAATTTTATCTTGTAACGGAATCACTAAGCAGTCCATAATAGCACTGAAAGTTTAATAGTATCATTAAAGGGACACTTAACTAAATTATAAATATCCTTTTATCATTAGAAATTGGGGGGGGTAATACATTGCTTAATTAAATCCTTACTAGAGTAAGTGCGTAGCTACACCAATTTATACAAAACTTATACAAGAAATAAATTCATTCAAGAAAGATTAAACATAAAAAATTTAGAGTAGTTCAGTCGGTGAGCAGGATAGTCCAATCCAATGCCATACATGTGTTGTGTTGCAATTGTGCTTTTTGTCATATAATTATGCTGTTAGCCTTGCAGGGTATCAAGGTTCAGTTTAGCAAAAGGTCAGAAGGTTGTGAACATAGAAAGAGACCTAAGTGAGGATTCCCAACTCTTTGATACTACTTTTACATAAAGTTTTGTAACTCAGGCCTTTTATAATCATAATAGCCTTCTTTTTTTAGAACAAAGAATTCATTACTTTTGAAGCTCCACCTATATACGAACACAATAAACCATTCTAGCATGTAAGCAGGCAAAGAACATTATTTTAAATATATTTTGGAGGTTTACTTTGCCTTTAACTGATCATGAAGTAGAGTTTTAACATACCTACCCCATCTCAGGTGGGAGTCCCAAATAAATAGTGGTTTTTCATGACTCTCTGTCAACCCATTTTAATTAATAAGAAAATAATAATAATAATGTCTGGTAGAGACATGCATCTTATTTGGTATAACTCCAGTTGGAACCACCTCTCAGGTGGTAGAGGCAACCATATTCCTCACTGTAAAATCTTAAGTTGCCTATAATTTATTGGAACAATAATTTTATATAAAATAAGGGTGTAATCTGGGATGTGAATTCCAAACCTCTGTAGCATCAAAGGTCAGTATAAATACTAACACTATAACGACCATGACCACAAAATTAAATATTTTCTTTTCAAAAACATAAATACCTAGTAAAAGATTTGACCCGAGCCTCCACAGCTTTATGGCGTAAACATACTCGAGTTAAAGCTGTCCCTATATCCTTAGTTGCACCTTAAAAATAAAAACATTATTAACAACAAAATTATTTAGTGCTGGTCGTTTCAATGATCTATCTGGGGCTGTATTCTACAACAATGTTTAAGTTCCATATAAAAGTAGTGGCATTCCAGAATATTACTTGAGTTTGAGTAAGACTTATACCTACATCTAAACAAATATCAGTAGTGGTGTTCTATAAATTATTTAACCTTGAGTGAGACTTATACCTATATCTAAACACATATCAGTGGTGGTGTTCTATAAATTACTTGCTTGAGTGAGACTTATATTTATCATAAAACATATATAAGTAGTGGTGTTCTAGCAACAATACTTAATTTTATAATTATATCTATGTCAAAACAACTTTATTTTTAAACATAAAAAAGGCAAAATTAAGAAATATAATATTCTAGTAATCTCACCTCTGGCATTGGTGGCAGCATCAGCTATTTTTTGAAATGCTTCTAAATATATTGAAATAGCATTGATAGTGGCCCTGTGATAAAAAAAAGTTAACATCAGAGCTCAGATAAAAATAATAAGCCAAATATTTAAAATTCATGAAACAATATTAAACAAATTGGGTACGAGGTCATCGGAAGTTTTCCTAATCACATCTGATTCACTAAACCCAACCTCCCTGCTTCAGACTTGCTTCGCTAGTCCTCAAAAAATACTATTTGCTAAATCTATACTACAGCATGTCTTCAGACTCGCTTCCCTTGTCCTCAGATAGTAAATGCATCCGTTCCATTCTCAGCAGTCACCCATACAGCACTGACCACACTCAATGCTGCTTAATTTTTATAATTATCTATGATGATGAAAAATCATAGATATACTTGTCGTATTGAAACGAAACTTGGTGTACTTATTTATAATCTTAAGGTGTATAGTTGCACAAAAGTTCAACTTAATTGGATTGTTTTCCGATAACAATTAGAAAAACGTACACAAGTCATTTGATAAAAATTGAACTAATGCTGATAATGAACATAGGATGAAACTTAGGATACATGATAATTAATTACATGGTGCCAAATCTCAATCTGAATGCATCATTTTTCCGCGTTTTATGATTTTTTTATATTTTTGCTGAATATTTTTTGTGGGTGAATGTCATAAAAATTATTTTCCAAATAGCACAACTAAAGTAGTAGACTGATTTTTATACAAGTTTTAATTCTCTTGCATAAATACACTAGGAGTTACGATGATAAGAGACACATACATGGATAATTCTGGTGGCATACCGGTTTCAGAATTTTTTGTAAACACAATACTTTTCCTAAATACCTATGGTACAAATGAGGAAAAGTAAAAATTGGACAGGGTTAGTCGGGACTTTTCCTCGCCTTATCGACTGTGCTAATTCTTACTATTAAGGGCTCCCATTGCTTGTCCTTATAATATGAAAATCACCTATTTTACATTGCTTCATACTCAATTAGCTTGTCTTCCTCAGACAGTAAAAAGTACAGTTTTATTCCTACCAAATCACTCATTCTGACATCTCTCAATGCTACTTAACACAAATAATACTACAAAAAAGTTGGATATACAAGCAGCATTGAATCAAAACTTTCTAAGCCTTGTATATTACATCCCAACGAAAACAATCTGTTTTTGTAAAGCCTTGCATAACAAGTTATGACATCATAATTTACGCCAATGTTTTCACAAACCTTGGAAGATATAGATGTTACTTAATATCCGCTTCATATGCACACAAAAGCCTTTTAAAATTTAACAGTAAAGAAATTTCTGGTTTGGCAAGAATGCAGAGGTAAAATTAATTAATACGAATTTCTTCCTTATATTAACGTTAAAAGTTCTTTTTAAAATAGGTATTACCTATTTTCTTATTTCATTTCTAATTTAGTTATTTAGCGTTCTTGTCAAGACAGAAATTTCTTTTATGTTAAAGTTTGTAAGCCTTTAGTGTGCATATGTTGTGGATATTAACACCTGTATTTCCCAAGATTAGTGAAAACAGCAAATGAATAGACTTGGTGTAAACTATATCATAACTTTTTGTGCAAGACTTGGTTGTGTTTTTGTTGGAATTTCACATCTTTTTGCAAGAAAATTTGATTTACATTACATTGATATAGCTATGTTAAAATCAGACTGTCTCAAATCTTTTCACAGCATCTAACTTCTCTTTACCAAAAAATAAATTTTAATATTCATTAAATACTAATATGTATTCTCACCTTAAACAAGAATGAAGTTTTGTAGCTTTTACAACCAAATCTTCCCACAGTGGTGTGCCATTCTAAAACATAGGACACAATTATTAATAATAAATTAAAGATTAATTACAAATAAAAATAAAGTTACAAAAATAAATCATTGGTCCCATTATAAACTTTATTTTTATATTATTTAAAAAAACTGTAAATTGAGGAAGGTTCATACCAAATTATAGATACTTTTTGATCTATAAACCATTTGGTTTGAATTATTAAAACAGATTAGTACAGGCTGTTTCCCTATTTGTCTTATGTACTACATTAGTTACTCAAAATGAAACAAGAGAAACCATTTTAACTCAGTTTTTTAATACGATTTTTTATTATAGATTTGATTTGTTGATGGATCTATACTAAACAAGGTTTGTTATTTAAAGTAAAATTATGTAAAAAATTGGGTACAGGGTACCTCCGAACTTTTTTTCATCACATCAGATTTATTATACTCATCGGTACTACTTTGGATCCACTTCACTCATCCCCAGGATAAAAAATCACATCTTAGGATTTGCTTTTTACATCCTCAAAGCATAAACATTTGTTTTATTTCCAGCAGTCACCCATCCAGTACCCATCACCACTGACCTCGCTCTAGATGTTATTTAACATTTTTTACCAAACAAAAACTGTATTTATTCTTGCCATATTAGGACTTAGTAAACTTGTTAATTATGTTACGGGATACAATTGTACCACTTTGCAGCCCAATTAGATTATTTTAAAAATTTTTTTTAAACAAATCTGAGTCATTCGATAAAAATTAAACTAATGCTAATTATGAGATGAAACTTAACACATAAATAGGTAGAGGGCATAGCTTATCTTAATACATTGAAAGGTCTGAAACACCTTTTTTGGGCTATCAGGGTCAAGAGCTGTTAAGGCAGAGTGAGTTAAGGTATAATGAATCAATTGTTTTTGGCTTCCTGTACATTATATGTGGTTCGGTATTTATTTTAAACTTTCTTTGATATCTGTTACTGTCATTTTGTTCTGTTTATTTGATTATATTGACAGTTGAAGGTAGTCAGGTTATTTTTTGATGTTTCAACATTCCACCAATAAGGCCTCTCTATGGTGCTACATGGGAGGCAAATTTAATATTGATACAATTGTTATTCAGTGTTTAATAAATTTATAAAATGTTTGCGGTGTTGTATTTGTTTTTTTTATCTCTCAAGTTTCATTCCTCTAACATAAACACAGTGGGAGCTATGATAACAGACAGACTCACACAGAACAGAAAGACAACTTTGTGAAAACCACTCAAGAGTTCAAAAAATACCTGACAAAGATAATGCAGAAAAATCTCTGTTTTAGATTTTAAGAGCAAACACAATACTTTTCCTATATACTAATGTATAAATGAGGTAAAGTAATTAGTGATTTATGGTTGAAACCTAAGAATAATACTATATATAGAAGGAGCACTACTGATAACACGAAAGGCAGTTCACTGGTGCACTTAAGTAATGTTGTCACCCTAACAATTTACAATTTTCTAAAAAAAATGGCAATACTTCAGGTTGCTGAATTATTATGTTCTATTATTAATTAATGATTGATTATTCATAAATACTAATATCAATATCGTTGCATTACAATATTTTAAGCATTTTAAATTGTAGTTTAACGTATTTATTAAAATTATATACAAATAGTAGTCCTCGTCAATTAAATGAAGATTCTTGTATTCCGCCACCCTTTTGCCATTTAAGACCGGTTTTATTAAATACTCAGCTGGTGTTTTAAGTTATTACATGTGTTCTTTACGATCTTTCTTCATTAATAGATATTTATGACACATATTTAAAATAATGTTTTGTTGTCAGGCTGGCAGCATTACTTAGGTGCACCAGTCAACCGACTTTCGTGTTATCAGTGGAATTACTCAGTGTTTACGGTCCTGTGCTCCTTCTATATACAGTATTATTCTGAGGTTGAAACAGTTTTCAGACTCTGCCTTTAACAATGGATTAAATTATATTAAATAACAAGTTCATCTTATTGTTTGCAACACAATGTCGCAGAATCATAGCTTCTTAAAATGTGCCATAGTCTTACACAAATATTAGGGCCTTTGTTTCGATTAGTCCTCATAGCTAGGCAACGAAGCTAAATAGGGAATATTCGCAATAAAACTGGGGTGTTGACTGGTAGCAGTACAGGAGAATTAATGTAGGCCTTTGACTAAAAGCAGGTTGATCTCACCTCAACAGAAAAACAATTAAGTTGGAACATTGTGGAACATTGTCTTAGCCGCTGACTCAATATTTTTTACATCACTTTACTTAGTTCAAAGCTACCAACTCTACCTACATACAAGGACAAACTACATTGCATATCCTCTGATGAACCCAGTGTTCAAACAAGTAAATCATAAAATAACAAATACAAGATTTGAATCAAATACCTTCATATCAGTGACAATTTGCTGGAAGAGGCCACCGAGGGCGCTACATTCTCTCTCTACACTGCCATCCATTTAAATAGATTATTTGAAACAGAATTTCAATTCACCATATAGACGTGAGACGTTGATTACTTGAAATCACTTCACCTATTGTAACCTTTATATCGCTACAAGCTAAAAACTATTTAAATTAAATCCGGAAATGTCGACAAAGCGATAAAAAACGTAAAAACTATGATATACATCAATTCACTTTTCATTTAGAAAAAAATTATCAAAAAACTTACAGCGCTATCGATCGATCCGATTGTATTTAAAAATTAACGAGATCAGAGATTCTAACTTAATATTAAACTATAGCAAATAAAAATAAAAAGGAACTACAACATCATTAAAACATAATAAAATGTACCGAGAACCTAAATGTTAAAAACTGAACCCTTTTTAACAATTTTAGTAAACCGATTCGGTGCGCACGCTCGATACCATTTTATCTGGGTTCGTCGCGCTTGTGTTCATTTGCTCTTAAGTTGACAGAAAAATCATGGAGTTTTTAGAATAAAGAAGCGACAGTTATTAACCAGAATTCATTAAGGACATTTTTTATTCTAAAACTATCATAAATAATTGTTTATAAAATATATAACTATTAACAAAGACATATGAAATTTATATAAATAACAATAACTTTGTACAAATTAGAACTAATTAAAAATTCAAACTTGAGCAGGAAATAGAATTTTATCGCCCGTCGAAATTATAAAAACATTCTGTAAAAGCGCATAGTACATTATTGTCAACAAATGAAAATTATTCTATTTTGATCAGTTGACAACCCGCAGAACATCCGCAGAAGCAAAGAGGGAAAGGATTCTATTGGTTTATTCAACCTTAGAGAAACCAGTTCCGACCAATAAATTTTCTTAACTCACAGAGTTGTTAGCAGGCTGTCCACTAGCCGAAACCTAAGCTGTTACCTATAGAAAACCACTATAAATAATATAAGTTAAAGCCTACTATATTTTATAACTGATAAAATTTAAGATATATTAAGGGGAGAAACAAACTTCGCCACTTCAGCTTCTTCCGCATAAATGAATAATTTAAGCAAAAAAGTACATAGGAAACATAAAAAATCAAAAATCCTCTAAAATCGACTAGTTCTATCACTTACTTATACAATAAAAAGAAATTCAATGATATACTGCTTTCATTACAACAGAGAAAAGAGAGTAACCTTAATCAAATTCTGGGTACCGCATCGTGGTCTCGACACGACGATGTCTCGACACAGAACAAAAATTAGTCATGTGACACCTCTGTCCTGATTTTGCGTAAGATCGACACATGTGTCGACGTTACGCAGTGTCGAGACATCGACTTGTCGAGACCCCGGGGGCAGCCCAAATTCTGACTGATACTTTTGTCAACATAGAGGTATATACTAGAGGGGGGCATAGCCTATCTTAATACATTGAGAGGCCTGAAACATTTTTAGTGGGGCTCTGTGTAACCTCATTGAAACCTCCTTCAAGATGGAGTTAAGGTTATAATTAATCAATTGTTTTCTGTGTTGTTTGTGTTGTGATTTGTATTTTAAACATTCTACTATATAATTTACTGTTTTTTTGTTCTGTTTATTTGATGAAAATGATAATCAAATGTGGTCAGGTTACTTTTTCAATGTTTCAAAATTCAACCAAAAGGGCCCCTCTAGTAATATTGCTAAAATAAGCTAGTAATATATTAAATAATTTATATATTATTTTTGGCTGAGAGGCCCAAGGAGGGCTGCCGCCCTCAATGGCCAGTTTGGCCCTGCTGTGATACTTTTTGTCACTGATAAAATGTGGTACCATAATGAGCAAATTGTTATTAGTTTAAATTACCTTTTATTACTAAAGCCATATCAGACATCGTAATTGTGCATTTATCACCAATTCTTGGGAGTTGCAAGTAGTTTTCACATCACCATTTCTTGGACATTGCTGCTCCTCAACATATCTAACCGACAGGTTTTTATGGTTTAGTAATCATAATTATTGAAGTAAATTTCCGGGAGGTGGGAAAGTGGGTGGAGCAGAGAACACGTCCACCAACATCCTACCTACCTTACCTCCTTTAACTAAACTACATTCAGATGTAGGTGAGGTAAAGGATCCTTTTCTTAGGAAGCTTTTTAAGTACGTGGGAGGTTATTAAATCTTATCCAGGGTATCTGGGTTTGAATCCTGGTAATGATTATTTTATATTGTTTTATTTACATTATATAAGTTTATAACTAAAAAATCATTCTAGCATGGTGGACCACATGACAGGCGAATTTCCTATAAGATATGTGTTTCCGTGTTAACGATCCATTCTTGCTAAAGGTTCCAGTTTATGCTTTATAACTTGAGCAGTTACTCAAATAAACCACAACTTGTAACTCAATTTTTCTGTATTTTTCAAGGAAATGCGCTAAAACCTTTAAAGGTAAACACTAACTGAGCTTTAAACTTGCGCAAATAATGGTGTGCAATGCCTATTTTAGAGGCATAGTTTTGTATAACGAACAGGTTTCGATATACATTCAGTCAGTTTGTTTGTAATCTTAAAAATCTTATTATTTATTTTAGTATGTATAAGATCAAGTGAGATATGATTAATTTAAGTAACATCATCTGTATACAGTATAGTATTACAATCAGTTATAAACTAAAGAAATAACTAGAACCCCTTAATTATATCCAAGATATCATTTATATTATAATATTATATTAATCATTGATTTGAAATGCTTAATGTAGAATTTATTTTTAGGTTATGTATGTCAAAGGATCAAGTGCTGATGATCTTAGCATAAAACACATTATTTATAATTAACCAAAAAAACGTCTTGTTAAAAAAGGATTTATATAAAATTATTTTATTTATTTACAACATAATATACTCTAACATTTTATATACTCTTAAAATTACAAAAAAGTAAAAAATAATGTTAATTATTTATAAAAAAAATTAAAATCAAAGGAACTTATGAAAAAAGCAAATCTATGGCACATGATTTCTAGTCAATACAAAATCTACTTTAGGTTTAGAAAAATTATACAAACAATAATAAAAATAATAAATATTTAGCCATAACAGGTTCTATAGTTTTCAGCCTTAATGTGGATGTATTCGTTAGCTTGATTCATTGTATTTAATAAACTTTGGATCTCTAGAGCAAAGTCTGTTAAGAGTTTTTCTTGATCTTCGTATAAAGATGTAAAATCTGTAACAGAGTTTATGTAAAATAAATAGATTTTATAGCATAGTAGGTAGATAGAGTATTATTGGTAACTGTTTGAGTTCAGATCTCAGCACAAGAATTGATATATTCAATCTTTTTTCCCATAAACAAGATTTTAGTAGCAGAGAGAGAGAGAATTATTTATTGATATTTATTAGGGTGGAACAATCTAGATGTTTTTCTAGACATTAGATAAACATTCAACATTAAACCAAAAAAATAAGGTAGAACTAACTACATAAATGAGGTTGAACTAACTAAATGAAGGTCATAATATAGACTATTTTAAAATCTACATTATCTCTCAGAAATTTGATAACAGTATCACCACGTTCCAGTAATTTTTCACTAAGGTATTCATAGATTTGTGTTACAGTATAAAAAATATACGATGTCTGTCAAACAATAGCTTTGTAAAAAAAACTATCAGAATGTGATGATGCTTCAAATGAATTAGGTTTTAAGGAGGCTGTTTCCAAAAGAGTCAAATTAAGCTCTCAATTGATTTTTCAAAGCTAAAACAGAGTTAACAAAATTACAATACTTGGGTAATAGCTAACTAAAAAATATGGTAACTTTGAACTTGCATGAATCAACTTACAAGGGGTGAAGCCCATAATTGAAATTTTCTAAGACCATTTTTTCACATATTTTTTAGTATTTAATGTTGGTGCATCTTAAATGCTTAACCTGGTATATTACATAGTCCTGCTGGCGATTTGACCATATGACATATTTAATAATAGAGAAAGACATAGATGCTAGTTGACTATATTCAACCCAAATCATCTCAAGATATGCACCTACCTAATGCCAATATTGAATTAGGCAGTCGCCCATACAAATAGGCATTAAAGTCATATTAGTTATACAAATCTAATTTAAATTATTTAAATGATATAATATTTACTATTGTAAAAAATAAATTCCTGATGTATGGCTTTCAACTTATTAGGGTATTAATTCATTTAGAATAACCCCTTTCTGGTGTTACGTTTCCACTATGCCAGGGGTATTCAAGCTTACTTGTTGGAGTACCTCATTTTTGGTTGAAAAATTTCTTTTGACACATATAGCTTTGATACCAAAATCTAATGCAATCTATATTACTTTTTTTTACTTACTACTATTCCTCATTTTATACCTTAGGTATATAGGAAAAGGATTGTTTGCAAAAAAAATCCGAAACCAGGATGTCACAAGCATTTTCAGTTTCAGGTGTTTTTAAAGCCTCCTGGGTGGTTTTCTGATCGTCATTAACCCCCAATAACGACTCAGCGAAAATTTAGAAAAATTATAAAACACAGAAAAATGATGCGATAGGATTGAGATTTGCTTTTTGGAACAATGCAAACGGAGTTGATAGCTTAAAAATGTTCGATTCATTGGACCTTTTAACCTTTTTGATTTAGGACATCCTGTAGAAAAGAAAAGTATGCATACCTTTCAACTCTTTTAGTTTAGCTTTAGCAGAGCCAGATAAGGTTTGAGCTCTTTCTAACAACTTCTGAGCTCTTGATTTTGAAACTTCATAAACAAAATTTTTATTCTGTAAGTCTTCATTGACTCTATTGTACTTCAATATAAGTTCATCAGCGTCACTACTAGCAATTTTAACCTAAAAAGAAAATAAATAATGAAACAATATAATATAATCAACATGGATGAATGAAAATTTGATTCATATATAAAATATTTGTTGAATACACATATGGGTCAATCCATTTCAAGTGATCCAGAGATAATGCTAAAAAATGATGATTTTTTTCTGTGTTGGTCCTACCTATAGGTAATCCAAAACGCCTAGTATTATTTTTTTCTACAGCCTCCTTCATTTTCAAAAATCACTTTTTAATTCCCAAGCCCCAAATTTTGCATTTTTTAGCCAATTTTTGAGGCTCAATATTTCGGCTTTAACTCAACCTAGCTTAAAGAAAAAGGTCTCGTTTAAAAGTGTTCTATTTGGGCTTTACATAAGAACCAATATTTATTGTTCTATTGCTGCTAATCTACTTGTGAGTTTGCATAATAAATTCGACTACAAAGGCTGAAAATGCACTTTTTCATTATTTTTTTAACAAAAAAGATAATATTGAAAAAAATAAAATAATTTTTGGTTATTTAGGTGACCATAAGAAACAAGAAAAAAACTTATTTTAATGTTTCAAATTTTACCTTTTGGCGTCAATTAATTATCGAAAATTGACGTTTTCATAATTTTGGTGCTTTTCAGGCTGATTTAATGTCCAATAACTGGGGCAATTTTTTTTATACCTCCACATTTCTACTGTGTGTTCGCACTAAGGATTCAGCTCTAGATTTTTCCTTTAATATCAGTTCAAGCATTGTTATGTCCTCCGGAGCAGTTTTTGTAATACTACATCTAATATAATTGCACAATAAGAATTAAAACAAAACAAAATAATAAATATTGTCAAGTTTTCACAACTAAAAAATCTAACCTGGTCTGATACTCTTTTGCCTTCAGCAGACAATGATTTGGCATTTTGTTCGTTCATTAAAACTCTAGTTTGTAATTTCTTCAACTTTGCTTGTAAGCTTTTCACGTCTTTGTGGGTATCATCCGCTTTCTGTTCTGCATCATCAACTTCACTGGTTATCTGGAATGCATAAGAAAATTTGATAACTAATTAGAAATAAAAAGATAATAAAAATGTGGTCGTTTCCACTCATTAAAGTATCTAAGAAAAATGTATAGATTCACCAATTATTTTTTACAATAATACTCTAAGGGAATTTTGAAGGCAATAATTGCAAAAGGATGGAGTCCTTTAAAAACAAACAAAAATAAAAGAGCAAAGATAGTTTGAGAGCTTCCGCAAGTTTATTTACTTAAGAAGCAGAAGAAAAAGAAGTTTATACTTCATATATACAAGAAATGAAAATTAATCGAAGAATCAGCTACCGTCGATACTTGCTGTTGTCGACGGTAGCTGATTCTTCGATTGCTTCTTCAACTTGCGGTAAATATAACCTTTTTAATTTTTGAAATGAAAATTGTTTGTTTACAATCAACTTCCTAAGTTTAATAAAGGACTACCGTCAAATAAGAAAAGGAGATAAAACCTAGGTTTCAACTAAGATGAAACATGGGCAGTTAAACTACAAGAAATTCTAAAGTTATGTAGTTTGAATGAAACCTTTATGATATACCAAGATTTTTGTAATTAGGGCCTTAAGCTATTTTTATTCATAACCTCCCCACTCTATGTTATAGAGTCAGAATGGTGCAAAGAGCAACCTCCAGATCGTTTCAACTTAAGTTAGAAGCTCAACATATTTTTTTTTTAACTTCATTTGGTGTGATTAAATTACCAAGTTTATTGTTTTCTTCATAATTACTATACTATTGATAGCTTGTATAACTTTGGATTGAATTTCTCTGGAAATCAAAAGAATTCTAGATTAAGTTACAAATTCAACCTTCAGGTCAATTTGGTTTTGCTTGTGTTTGAGAAGTTTTATTTACTTAATTAGAAAAGTGTGATAAATTACCTGAGCTAAATCTTTCTTTATGATAACTATACTATCATTAGCTTGTTTAATAACTTGGGTAACATTTCCCTGAGATTCAAGGGTTGCTGTGACACTATGAACTAGTTTACCGGCTTTCTTCTCTACCTCAGCTGCTTCATTCCTGAAATATTTAGTGTATCACATAAATTAATAATTTGCAAAATTCTTAAAATGTTTGATCAAAAAGGATTAAGGTGATTTGCTTCTCAGTTTTAACTATTTTAGAATCTAGAGCTTTTTTTTCTACAATTGTTCCTTCTTAAAAATGAATAAAAATCGAAGAATCGTTTTTCTTACCTAAGACATTATTATGCAGGCAATTATTATTGCTGTAGTCAATATTTGAGATTTAGGCCAAAAAAGGTGCTACTGAGTACTGAAATAAAAAATTCTCACAAATTATGAGATAAAATGACTTATATCCATCCTTTGCATCCAAAATTCCAATTACACAATACAATTATGATTAATTAATCAAAACACTTCAGTTTTAAAACAAAATTATACAATTAAAATTAACAGTTACACCTGGTTTCAACCATATCTTCAAAGTTATTTATAAACTCAAGAGGACTTTACCTTTCTTATGGAAAAGTACAATAATGGTATTTTTTTCTCCATCCAGTGTTAAGTGGAACATCCAACATGAACTAAACGAATTAAATGAAGTCAAGTAAGTAACCCTCTAATGTGGGGGCAAGTTACTAACTCCCTTACTGTGGAAGAACACTATAAGCACACCATGAGCTGCGAGTATTTCATAGCTAACCAGTATGAAATAGATTACAGCTATAATAAGAGTAGCTACTCAGCTAAGAAGTATAAAACAACCTTAAAAATCTTGGCTGTTTCACAATATTTTTTGGGGATGGGGAGAGGGTGTAAATGAAATGAGTAAATTTGTACATCATATGGCCATAAATACATCACTCTATAATTCTAGTATCTTTAACAGTGTGATCATACGTACCATGTCTGTAACATATATTAACACTAGTAGGCAATAATCCAGCACACATAAACACTTGGGTTTGCGTCTACTCCATTGGACCAATTTTGGACATTGGTCATTAAGTACTCAAAGTATAATTAGATTTAATGTTTGTGTGCAGGGCAGACTTTAAACGTACTCTGTATATAATAAGGAGCCCCATTTCCCATATACAGGGTGGTAAATTTCAAATACATCATCCTGATTAACTCAGCTTAGTGTGGAGCTATCGCGATAATGTTGGAATCTATTCCCACTAAGTTAATATAACAAAATAATTGGGTATTTGACTTCTAATGGAAGTTCAAATACCCAATTATTTGTTTCGTAATAGTCTGGCGTGTATGGTAATCTGATTACCGAAATTTGATTCCTACAGTTACTTCAAAAAGTTTAATTGGAGCATCCCTTTACATAAACAATTGTAATAGTACAATAGTAAACAATTATTTCAGTAGCTGTATTATAACCCAAACAATTTAATACCTATATAATTAAAGTCCGGTAATTTTTCCCAAACTATTGTTTGGCATACCAAAGCCCTGTTAAAATTACCTTACCAGTACACCAAAATTCATTACTTCTTATACATTGTGTAGGAAAAATAAAAGTCTGAGAAAAATTACCGGAATTCAGTGATATGACACAGTTTCAGCAATGATCTATATAATTATATGCTCCAATTTAACTTTTTAAAGTTAGCATAGAAAAGTTCATTTTGGTATTCAGATTACAATACATGCCAGATGAGTACAAAAAAATATAATTAGTGGTTTAAACTAGCAGAACGATTATGGAACGATAATCGACCAGTAGGGGTGGATAGCAATTTTATCACTATAGCCATACAGAGGTGAGTAATCATCAGGGTGATGTATTTTAAATGTACCACCCTGTATATGTATATAACAAATGGTTAACTTGAAGACAAATAAGTTTTCAGAAGTTCTAGAAACATATGAATACAATTGCAATAGAAAAACATAATAGTAATCAATTTTTTCCTCTTTAATATTAAAAAAAGTTAGTAAGTGATCTAAAATTACATTTTATTTTCAGCCTTCTGCTTATATTCATTTGCTTTGGCCTGATCATCTTTGGTTTCATCAACTATTTTATTGATATTTTTAAGTGAGGCGATCTTATCATTGATATGTTTTGTCAAATTTCTAATTTTATCTGGTTCGTATGGAATACTTGCACTGAGAACCTGCAACAAACAAAGTTCTTTACTTCATAATCGTCATAGGAATTCAAATCTCATTGAAAATTCATTACAAAATAAAATTACATACAATTAATTTATTAAAAAATATTTTTGGAGTAGAGGTACCCAAGCTGGGTGAATATGCTAAATAGTCTAAGCAGTAACACTTCTAAGTATTTGACATTTTTTTTAAAAAAAAGGAAATGTGCATATTTATTTAATAGTCTTTACTAAAACTACACTTATCTTTAGTAGTTCTATCATGCACTTGAACAAAGCTCCATAAAAATTGAACAACACATAAACAAAAATCCAGAAAAATTAACAAACTCTATCTGCTCAGACTTTAAAGTATGAACCAAAATCTTGTGCAAGAAGCAAGCACTCCAAAGGAAATTCGCCTGACTGGACCTGAGCAGCAGAATTATTTTTTTCTTAAAATCTTAAGAAATTTTAACTAAAGAATACAAATTAGGACTAAGAATAATAATTGGGACAAAGATCCAAAAGGCACCCTCTAAATTTGAGAACTTGCATGGAATTGACTCAGGATCAGTTTCAATTAATTCAGAACCTTCAAAAACAAATAAAAAACAACTTATTTGCAAATTTTAGTTCACAGACGGTATTTATCAAATGACCTTGATAGTGGTAACAAAAAAATGCCCTAAAATCCACATGTCTATTCAAACAGAAAACTTTTAATTTTTGGGATCTATAGGTGTTGAATCATGGGCATATGATGAAAAATGTGTAGATCACATATTTTCTTATTGCAATGCTTCACCTCTTATTTAATATAAGAGATAGGGAAGCAAAAATGAAGAGATAGGTTATTTTTAAATAAAGGAGAATTCGGAGACATGTGCATGCACATGTCTCAGATTATTAATTTAACTTTTTTAAATGAAAACAATGCTTATTCTGATTCTATAAATAAAAATATTTTATAATTATTTTAGAATAATTTGAAATTAATTTTTTTAAAGTGAGTGATTTCCCAAGAATTCTAAAATGACTTTAAACGACAAATTTTTGAGCATTATGGGTCTATTTTTATTAATTTCAAATTACCCAGGGCAATAGATTGGATTGACAAAAATTTAAAAAAACAACTTTATTTTACAGTGATATAAAAGGACTATTTTTTTATAATAATAATTATTTTTTCAATCAATCAAATTTAAAATTAAATTTATCAAAATTTGTAAAGCAAGTGTCACTCTTAAGGAAGTAAATGCGTTTTCTTTCTTCTTAACGATATTTGTTAACAGAACAAGTAAGCATTTCATATCACTCCCAATTAAAGATTTAACAGCTATTAAATATAAAATAAAGACTACGCTCATCTTCCCTGCTCGCTTCGCTTGTCCTTAAAATATACAATTCGCCAAATTTATACTACAACATGTCTTCGGACTAGCTTCGCTCGTCCTCAGATAGTAAATGCATCTGTTGCATTCTCAGCAGACATCCATACAGCACTGACCACGCTCAATGCTACTTAATTTTTATGATTCAACAAAAATTATAAATATACTTGTCATATTAAAACGAAACTTTGTGTACTTATTTATTAAGTAAAGGTATACACGTGTACTAAATTTCAACTTAATTAAATCATTTTCTGATTCTTTACAATTTTTTAAAAAACGTACACAAATCATACGATAAAAATTGAACTAATACTGATAATGAGATGAAAAAAAATGAAAAAGTAAAAAAGGAAGTACTTGTAATATCAGTCCAATAACATGCATAATTTAAATCAGAATCAAAATCTATACCAGGAGTTCTCCAAGTGTGGTACACCTAAGGCTTTTAAGAGTAGGTGTAATACCTTTTGTAAAAAAATATGAAAAACAAAAAATAACAATAAGAATTCAAAGCAGTATGTTCATTTTAAGTAAATTCTCATTTTGAAAGTGGAATATTTTGTCACCTTTTCTCTACTATAGTTTCCCCTAAAAAGAAGTTAAATCATTCATAAGTGAGATCATTATAAACATAGAAGATAAAATAAATCCTACAACAGGGTTAGGTTTAAAACACTAGTTTAAGAATTTAACAAAACACTCCTAGTTTGGCAATAAAAATAAGAGAATAAGAGTACACTACAAAAAAAATTTAATTCCAGACACATCTTCAAGTATTCTTCAATGTTCTAATGGTTATTTATCAATAGGTCCTATACATTTCCATTCTTAAACTTTTTTAAAATATGCAGAGTAATGAAAAAATTGCAAAATGCTAGAACCACACCTCAGCAGCAACTCTCTGAATATCCTGAGGATCAGCAGCTGGAGTCTTAACATAGTTTTCCATACCATCGGCAACCTTAGATATCTTAACAACTAAATCTTCAAAATCAGTTTTGATTTGAAATGCTTCGTTATAAGCCTTATTGGCAGCTTTATTTGCATTCTCAGTTTCCATCCTGGCTTTATCGATCTGCAATAGAAAAATAAAATTGACATTACAGTACAGTAGTTAATATTACTATTTTGTAAATTTATTTTTAATATAGTTGGAACAGACTAGCAGCCTAAAATAGTATAAAGCTTTCAATTTTGAAAGTAACTTGAATATACTATTATCAAGTTTAAATCTCTCTTCAAATTGGAGAAAACATCCCATAGAAATACATGTCAGTCAAATGCTGTCATTGTTAGAGTGGTAATGCTGGTTTGTCCATACCAACGTTATTAAAAGCCAGATTGTTTTTATTTTGTAGTTACATCAGTAACTACAAGGATTTAGTAAAAAATACTGAATCTTTGCATTCTTTCCTCTAAAATTCTAATATTGCTAATTATATAATAATGCTGTTTTATTAATAACAATGATGTTTTATATTTTTATATAAAAAGCACTAATATTTAGATATTAACCATTTAAGGTTTTCATAATATGTTAAAACAACTCATAATTTAATTAATCAATGTACAATTTTCAGTTTAACTACAAATTTTAACAACTTCTTGTAGGATTAAGGTCTTTTGGTGGTGACAGCGTTAGTGTAGATGAAGAATCTGATGTTTTGCTTCCACTGTGGCAGGCATCTTCAGGGATGTAGGGTTATCTTCAGGATGAGTACAGTTTTGTACAGAATTGTGTTTTCATCCAAGATGTCCTACATCCCTGAAGATGCCTCGAACAGTGGAAGTGAAACATCGGATTCTACATCTAAATTTATGCGGTCACCACTGGAAGATCTAAATAATCATGACAACAACCACGGAAGCCTATACAATTTATTTCTTTTTATAGAATTCTATTTTAACCACTTCTATTAAGCTAGGGTTTAATTCTTGCAAGAAATAACAAAGACATTAGTTTGTATAAACCTTAAGTCATATATAAAAAATATATTCTTATATTATACATAGATACAAAGTAAAGTATTTGTTATTTATTGTAGAGTTAAAGCCTTGATTATTAAAGGTTAAAAAGGTTAAATTTTTCAATTTTACAAATTAAATTAAATTCATTAATACACATTAGTTCAATAATGTTTTTCAATATTTCATACATTGCAAATTGCAGAACTGTGTGTAATCATACAAGGGAAAGATAAGCTATTGTAAACAACAAAGTAATAATAGTAAACCAATACGTTAACTACTAACTGGTCACTGTCACCATCTGTCTTTAGAGACAACCCAGTATTTAAGCTTTATAAATCAGATATTGGAACAACCACTCATATATTTTTAAAATGTAAGGCCCTAGCCTTTAAAAGGAACTCTAAAACTTTAGTAGCAGCACTCTTACCAAGATCAATTAATTGATTAAATCTTGGATTAATGGACCTAGAAAAATCCTGAACCAGAGAAAAGGATTATTATTACCAGGAATAATTGAAGGGACTACAAAAAAGGGCTCATCACAGAGCGAATAGTCCCCTAACCACGGCTTGAACCGTTCCCAATAATAAGAAAAATTAATTACTAAAAGTAAAAAAAACTAAAAACTAAGAGTTACCATTCTAAAAGTTATTTCAGCATCTTTTAAATGCTTATTAATATTTTTTTCTGTATCCTTGGCAAATTCGAGGCCAGCACTTGCTTTGCCCACTGCTCCCATTTTACAAGAGATTCCTCCACATCTTGAGCAACCAGCTCCTCCGCATAAATTGTCACAGTGATCAACAGTAGATGTTGTTCCATCACAAATCTATAAATAAAATTGATAATAAAACTTCTTACATATTCACAAAAGTACCATAGTAATAAACAAATTATTTTGTTCGGCTGAAAATTGGAAACATAGGTTTCACCTGAATTATTTCTCTTAAATGATTATAAAAACTCTTAGGCTGTTATTACTATACTACCTGTCTCCAAGTGGGGTTATGTTAGAACAGGGATATCCAAACTTTTACATTGGAGTGCCCATTAAGATAGATAAACTTTTGTGCCGCCTCTCACAACCCCACTTATTACGCCAAGCAATTTGATGCCTTGATCTTAGCAAGACATATTTTACTCAATTTCTGTCTCTCGCAGTAAAATTCTTTGACTATCAAAAGCAAAATTCAAATAAAGAACTTGATTAAAAAAATCATGAGCAAATAGATTCAGAGAGTAATGCTCGACTGACAATTGCAGAATGACAAGTCTAGAAAGTAATAGTTTATATTGTACACTGTACCTTATTATTTAAATCTGGAATTTGCTTTTCTAGCTGAGACAACTGGAACTCAAGTTCATCCCTACGACGTTCATTCTTTTGCTCGGTATCGCTAAATGTGTCATTCTCCAAGTTCAAAAACTTCTCTGTGCGTCTACAATTACGATCAACATCATAAAGTAGTTTTTTGGTTGTAGCTTCAATTTTGCTTACTTCTATTGAAGTTGACCCAGCAGCTCTAGTCAAATTAAGAGCACCTGAAAATTAAAGAATTACATTTATAATATAATAAAGAATTAAGGTTTATTTATAATGTTTTCAAGAAAACTGGCATCGAGGATTTTATGTTGAAATCTTACCTTTCAGATCTTTTTCTTGAAGCTGAGTGGCATTGTCGTTAAGTTGTTTAGCAACGTCTTTCAAGTCCATAACTTTACGATGAACAGATTTCAAAGTATATTTGGCATCAGAAATAGTTGTCAAAACAGTATGAACTTTTTCACTTTGACTGTTAAGCTTATCTAAAGAGTTGTTCAGCATAGTCCTGTAAGCAATGAAACTATTTGTACATACATTTATTTCATTAAGGGGCACAGAGGAAACGTAGGGGCCTTGTGGTTAAATGTGTATAAATAGAATAAATAAAAGCTTTATTTGCATAAATACTAATAAAAGTACAATGGCAAATTGTCAGAAGTACAAAAAGTAGAAATAACATCAATTACTCAAACATAATTTTATTAGAGATGCACTTATTAATACTATAAAAAGGCTGATCTATTGACAGCTTTTGATTTTTTTATTTAAAGCCCTTCATATAAGCTATGAAGGGCTCATTAGCTAAGTATTTATTCTAATGATTGACATGTAGCTGTAAGCTGCAATATTTATTTTCAATTTATTTTATATTAAATTAGTAGAGTAGACTGTATATCAAAATACAATAAAATTAACTATTGTTAATAAATATTAATGAGAACTGATATAAATATTTATTTCTCTAAATAATTGGTAACAGAAATACCTGAACAGGTCAATGTCTTGGTTCAAATTAGTTAGGCTAACATTATTTTCCTTAGTACTACTCAAAACGTTCTTGACAAAAGAAATGTTATCTGTCATAGTTTTAAAATCCGAATTATAAGCTCCAGTGGCTCCTGTCTGTTTGATTTTACCAGCAGATTTGATAACGTCATTGGTTTTTTCTGTAAATTACAAATTTTATTTCATATTATGACATCATATACAATTTTTTTAAAAAATACAAAAAACACAAATAATAAAATCGGATACGGGGTACCTCTGAATTTTCCTCATCACATCGGATTCGCTGCACTCATCCTCCCTGCTTCAGACTCGCTTCGCTCGTGCTCAGATAGTAAATGCATCCGTATCATTCACAGGGGTCACCCATACAGCACTAACCACATGCATGCCAAATCTTAATCCAATCGCATCATATTTCCACATTTCATGACTTTTCAAAATTTTCACTGAGTCATTATTGCGGGTTATTGATGTTATAAAAAATATTTTCTAAACAGCACAACTATAGCAATAGACTGATTTTTGTACAAAGTTTCAGCTCTCTGGCATAATTACACTAGGAGCTACGATGATAACAGGCACACACACACACATACAGATAGACACCTTTGCAAAAACCACTCAGGAGGACTTAAACAACTTAAAACCGGATAATTCCGGTTTCATCCCCGTTTTGAAATTTTTTGCAAACACAATACTTATCCTATACACCTGCGGTATAAATGAGGAAAAGTAATAAATATAACAATTAATATAAAAATTCAATGAATACTACAATCAATTGTATCTACGACAATATAATAATATGATACAACTGTGAAGATAAGTACTGCTGTATAAGGGTTAATACAATCATTGCATGCAGGGTTGTCAGGCGTCCTGAATATAATATTTAGTTTTGTTTTAACATATTCTACCCTAAATCTATTTCTCAAATAACCTAACAATAGACCTGTTTTAAAAACACTAGCATTCATGTAACATTCGCTAGTATATATGTATGTAACATGTAGCTCACTAAAAAAATAGATGTACCATCACATTGACTTAAAATAACACTACTAAAATGTTACATCATTTTGCTTATTTATTTTTATTAGAATCACTATGGTATGTCTAATAGTGTTCAACGCACAGATCACAGGAAAACACTTGGCTCTCATTAGTTACCACCAATAATTTGTGGCAGAGCCACACAGCTACCACTACTACAGTGTGAGTGTGAAACCTAAAAATTAGGTTTTTATTTACTTTTTATTTTTTTAGTAAAGTAAACTCAATATGTTTCATATTAGAGGGTAAAAAATTAATTAATATGATTCCAAGTATTTTATGTCCCACTTCCGACTTTCTTAAGCGAGTATTATTGTATAGAGTGTTTGTGTCGTTAGGAGAATATTGTTTTTTACTTTAATTTTATTTTAGTTTTAGATAGTGCTTTTTCTTTGATTTTTCTAGCGCATTTAGTGTCCTAAAATAACACGATGCACTGTTTCTTACTTTTTGAATACCCATTTGTGTTATTTTAATATTTAACTTGAAATGTTATAGTTGTTGATTTCTTTATTCTGAACTGCCGCTTGGCACTTGGTTTCTGAATCTGTTCTTGTGCTATCTTATCCTATCTTCATATCTTACCCTTATCTTTATGACTAAGGTTACAGCTTATTATTACTTATTGTACTTGAAATTATAAAAAATTGAACTAACACTTAATAAAATATGCTATTAATGCTTATTTACTGCCTACTTATTATTATCAATGCTTCTTATGCTTTGTGTTTTTGACAAGAGCAAAACATTGTAAAATGTAGCTGTTTATTGTAAAAATACTATTATTATTACGTTATAGTTTGAATACTTACGTTTCAAACCTATCAATGGTTTCATTTCAGTTGTAAAAAACAATCCACACTTTGTGCGAATGTACCAGTTTATTTTAAATATACTATTATTATTACGTTATAGTTTGAATACTTACGTTTCAAACTATCAATGGTTTCATTTCAGTTGTAAAAAAACAATCCACACTTTGTGCGAATGTACCAGTTTATTTTAAATATACTATTATTATTACGTTATAGTTTGAATACTTATGTTTCAAACCATCATGGTTTTCATTTCAGGTTGTAAAAAAACAATCCACACTTGTGCGAATGTACCTGTTTATTTTAAATATACTATTATTATTACGTTTAGTTTGAATACTTACGTTTCAAACTATCAATGGTTTCATTTCAGTTGTAAAAAAACAATCCACACTTTGTGCGAATGTACCTGTTTATTTTAAATATACTATTATTATTACGTTATAGTTTGAATACTTATGTTTCAAACCATCAATGGTTTCATTTCAGTTGTAAAAAAACAATCCACACTTTGTGCGAATGTACCTGTTTATTTTAAATATACTATTATTATTACGTTATAGTTTGAATACTTACGTTTCAAACCATCAATGGTTTCATTTCAGTTGTAAAAAAACAATCCACACTTTGTGCGAATGTACCTGTTTATTTTAAATATACTATTATTATTACGTTGCGTATTTGCCTGCTTCTCTCGCTTCAATCATCTCCTTTATTAGGTCTTTTCTTTTTTCCCTAATATCTTTCGGCAGGTCCTCATATATGAAAATATTTGACCCTTTTAGCTCCTTTTTCTTGCTTATAATTTCAACTTTTATTTGGTGTGACTTCAAAGTTACGATTATTGGACGATTTACTTGATCTGAAGGCCCTACTCTTTTCGCATATTCAATATCATGCTCACTTAATCTTATTTGTTGCGTTTCTCTAAAAAAATTCAACATTTTATCATTTAATTGTAGATAAGTTTCGGGTTTAATCTCAGTTAATCCATGAATAAATAAATTCTTCTTTCTCATTCTTCCATCTAAACTTTTGTATTTATCTTTCAAATCGTGAATTTCTTTGCTCAATACTTCGTTTACCGATTCTATTGCGCTTATTTTATTTGAGTTTATATTTATGGCTCTTCCATTTTCATCTATTTTATTTTTTATACTTATAAGTTCAGATTTAATCTCACTTGTGGAGTTTTCAATTTTTGATGATAAGTTGCTTTCTAACTTAGCGAGCATTTGTTCTAACTCCATTTTATTTAAGTACGACAAACTAATAATAAAAGAAAATAATCCTAGTACAAGTGGGACGGAAAATAAGCCTAAATCTAAAGAGAAAAATAATAAGAATAATGAATTAATAAATCAAAACAGGAACAAGAGATTATTTCAAGATTTGTCTCCTCCAAAAGATGGTTTAAACAAAACATCGCAACAACACAAAAGGAGAAACAGCACAGGTACAACTGAAAATATGAAAAAATCGGTGGAACAGCTTTTTGAAATATTTAACAGAGATAAAGCAAATCAGATTAAAAATCAACAAATAACAGATAATAAAAACAAGAGCAACAATTCACAATAGCAATTAAAGAAAGTCAGAAATATAAAAGAAATAGTACTTTATACATACAACTGCAGAACCCTTAGGGATAACTACAAAGTAGAGGAATTACTAGAGGAAATGTCTAACATAGAATGGGATGTAATAGGACTCAGTGAAATAAGAAGAGATGAAAAACAACTATTAAGTATGAAGAATAACATTGAGTTTTATATAAATGGAAACGGACATCAGGGTGGAACTGGAATAATTATAAATAAAAGAAGCGAGAAAAATATCACTGCATACAAAACATATTCATCAAGAATAACAAAAACTATATGGAAATTTAATCAGAACGAAGGGGGTAGACTTCAAATAGTTCAAGCATACGCTCCTACATCATCTGCTGATGAAAATGAAGTTGAAGAATTTTATAATATGCTTCAAAAAGCAATAGACGAGGACTCTTGTAAATACACTATTGTCATGGGAGATTTTAATAGTAAAATAGGAGTAGGCGGAGATTGTGATGCAGTGGGAGTCCATGGATGCGGGCAAAGAAATAGTCGAGGAACAACACTTATAGAGTTCGCAGATAGTAATAACTTGTACATAATGAATTCATTTTTTGAAAAACAAATATCAAAAAGATGGACATGGGTAAGTCTAAACGGGAGGGTACAAAATGAAATAGATTTTATAATTAGCAATAAAAAAGAGATAATAGAGGATGTTGAAATAGATGAAAGAATTAATACTGGAAGCGACCACAGAGCAGTAAAAGGTATTCTAAAATTAAAAATTAAAAGCAAAAAAAAGTACAAAAAGAAGAATAATAAATTAGATAGATATAAAGAAAATGAAGAAGGAAAATTTGAAGAAATATTGAAAACTAAACTAAATGTAGATAAATATGATGATGATGAAATAATGGATTTAAACATAATTGAACAAAAAATAAAAAACAGTATAATAGAAACAAAAATTGAGATAAATAAAAAGGAGATAAAAGAAAATATTAAACCTAATAAAATTCCCAAAAGATAAGAAACTTATGATTAAAAGAAAAAAGTTTAAAAATAGATTAGAAAATAAGATTGAATATGTAGAAATTTGTAAACTAATAAGAAAAGAACTAATAGAATGGAGTAAGAACAAGAAGACTAGAGAATTAGAAAATGTACTGAAAAGCGGAAGTAGTTTAAAAAAGTATTGGAAAAATCAATCTTTAGGTAAAAACAAAATATCTGCTCTGAAAAACAACAATGGTGAAACAATAACTGAACAAAATGAAATAATAAATCTCATCGCAGAATATTACACAAAATTGTATAATAATAACAAAAATGAAACAAATAAATACGATGAAAATGATAAAAAGAAAATTTTAAATTTAGATAAAATACCAGAAATAATTATTGATGAAGTTATATTTGCAATTAGTAATTTAAAAAACGGTAAAGCAAGTGGTAATGATTATGTTTTTAGTGAAGAATTAAAAGCAGGAGGAAAAACCTTGGCTGCAGAACTAACAAAACTCTTCAATAAATGTTTAAAACTTAAAGAAACACCAAATTCTTGGCTACAGGCTCAGTTACTATTATTGTATAAGAAAGGTGACAAATTAGATCTAAAAAACTATAGACCATTAAGTTTACTATCTGTAATATATAAAGTGTTCATGTCCATATTAGCAAAGAGGCTAAACAGAAGAGTTGATGAAACAATATCTTCAAATCAAACAGGATACATAAAAGGAAGATCAACTCTAGATAATATATTAGTATTAAAGCAACTTATTAGAAAATCTAAAGATTATGGATTCCCATTAGTGCTAATTTTTATAGACTACGAAAAAGCTTTCGATTCAATTTACACAAAAAAAATTATCCAAGGTTTGAGAAACTGTAACATAGAAGAGGATTACATTAATATTTTTGAATACATTTATAAAAATTCAACGGCAGAAATAAGGGAAAATAAAATAAAAAGAACGATAAAAATTAATAAAGGAGCTAAACAAGGTGACGTATTTTCCGGAAAAATGTTTGTTAAAGTATCGGAAGATTCAAAATCAGATTTAAATTGGGATGGTTATGGCATATGCATTAATGGAGAATGGCTGAATATTCTAGAGTTCGTAGATGACAGCGTATTAATATCGAAAAGTTTAACAGAAGCCAAAGAAATGATAAATCAATTAAACGAAGCTGTAAAGAAAGTCGGTTTGAATATAAATTTTTCAAAAACTAAATTTATGACATTGAACATAGAGGATACGTGTGAAACAAGGATTGAAGTTGAAAGAATTGAAATAGAAAAAGTAAATGAATATCTTTACCTGGGATCACTTATTAATATAGAGGAAGGTGTAAATGAAAAAGAAATAAGTAGGAGAATATCACAGAGTTGGAAAGCTTTTAACAAGTATAAATATCTATTTAAATCCAAAGTTGAAATGAAAATGAAGAAAAAGTTGTGGGATATGTGCGTGAGGCCTGTACTACTGTATGGAACAGAAACATGGACTTTAAGCGAAAAAGTGATAAAGAAAATGAGAATAACTCAAAGAAGAATGGAAAGATGCATGCTAGGAATAAGACTGAAAGATAAAATAAGGAATGAAGTAATAAGAAAAGAAACAAAGTTAGAAGATATAGGTGAAGTAATGACGGAAAACAAATGGAGATGGGCTGGCCACATAGCTAGAATAACAGATAACAGATGGACTTACAAAATAATAAATTGGTACCCAAGAGATAGAAAGAAAAGAATAGGAAGACCAGGTTTACATTGGGATGAGGAGATGAGGAAGTGTTGTGGAGGTGTAACCTGGCAAAGGGTCGCGAAAGACAGAAATATGTGGAAATGGATGAGTAAAGTATACATAAAAGAATGGTTGTACAGAAATTAAAAATCAAGTTTAAAAAAAAAAAAAAAAAAAAAGCATGCAAATACTAACATTTACTAAATTAAATTATTAATCTTATTGTCGTATTGAACAATTATATAAAACTATAATAATATCTTTATTTAATCTACTAATTTATTATGTATGTTTATGTTTATATTGTGTTTATTTATGTATAATCATGTTTGTGAGTGTGTATGTATGCATGTATGTGTGTAAAAATATATGTATAACTAATTAATTAAATATTAGTAACTATACTTAGCTTATTATAATATTCTGATAAGTCAATTTAAAAAGTTAAAAGAAAGGGAAACTAATTATATATCTAAATTAAAAATAATACATTTTATTAAGTATTTATTATTATAAATTTAAAATCATCAATGTTTTAATTTTAAGTATCAATTTATGTAATTATTTAATTTATTAAGTTATTATAATTAAGTTAATATAAATTTAAATTAACTAATACATTGATAATAGTGAAATATATGTATGTGGATGTGTGTTTGCATGTATATACAGATAAAGTGTGAATATGTATGTCCATGTAGATTATATCTATATATGTATGAAATAAGTAAAATAAATGTATGTAAAAATATAGAAAGTATGTAAAAATTAATCTATAACTCCACACGTGGAGTACCACAGCGAAAGCTGATTTGCTACAAATTGTAAAAACAAAATTTATGTAACTCAAAAGAAAATGTAGCAATAAATGGTTATTATTTATTTATTTATTTTATTATTATTACGTTATAGTTTGAATACTTACGTTTCAAACTATCAATGGTTTCATCCCAGTTGTAAAAACACTCTCCACATTTGGTGCAAGTGGGGAAAGTACCAAACCAACCTCTATCACACATATCACAGTGATCTCCACCAATACCTGGTCTACATTCACAAGTTCCATTATCTTGGTTACATTTGAAATTTAGAGAACCTAACTCATTGCAAACACAAGCTAAAACAATTCAAAAATAAAAACATTAACAGATTAGTAAATTGGAATCTAACAGCTTAACCTCTAAGAAGAGGAAGGTACATAACATAAATAAAATTAAAAATTATTTTTAAATTTAAAAATTATAAGTAGCAATAGTGGTGTTATAAGTTAAAGCGAGCAATGGTTAAAAATGAGGGAACATTGGCAGGCAGTATTATGGGAAGTGGATTGCCCTCCCCCAGGATATAAAAACAAAAGAAAAATTAGGTATGGGGTAACTCAGAACTTATCCTCAACATATCTAATTTGATATGTTCACCATTCTACTAGTACCAACTTGATCAAACTATGCCTGTACCTGATTTCAAGTCATTCGGATTATTTTGCAATTTTTCACATTTTTTTAAAAAATGAACACAAGTCATTTGATAAAATTTGAACTGATTCTGATAATAAAATAAAACTGGCCCCATGTTCTGGTCTTATATATGACTACATGGAAGCTAAATTGAAAATAAATTTAAACGTTTTTCGGGGTTTCATGAATTTTTGACATTTTAACTGACATCGTAAAAATCTGTGTAGCACAAATAGACCCAAAGAATGATTTTTGTACCAAGTTTCAACTCTCTAGCATAAATGCACTTGGAAATACTATGATCATAGACACACACACACACAACTTTGTGAAAACCACTAAGGAGGTTTTAAAACACCTGAGACAGATAATTCTGGTAAAATACTGGTTTGGCATTTTTATTTATACATTCTTTACAACATCTGTACTCATTTATACCTACAGTATAAATGAGGAAATGTAAAAGAGAGGGAGGGGGAATGAAAAAGAGGAAAAGTGTTGTTTTTAGTACACTTTCTGCAAAAAACTACAAACGGGGGTTTTTGGCCTGGGAGGGCCAAAAAATATAGAGTAAAATACACTACAACCCTACAAGAACTGGTAAAAAGGACTTAAAAATGATTCTTCCACTCCACCCCAGCCACTAGTAATGCTAACACAACATGAGTGAGTGTTAATATTACATAACTCTAACATGAAAAGTGTTAAATTGTGAGCCTCACACTAAATAAGAGGAGAAAATAATTATGTTGTTTTAATACTTACGGAAGCATTCAACATTTGGATCGCCATAGAAATATGCTTTACAGCTGTTACATTGCCTTCCTCCGAAACCTTCTTTGCACACACATTCGCCATTATACTAAGACATAAAATTGTTAAGTTACACATAACGTCAACAGTCCAATGAGACTAATATTATTAGAGGGAGGATACAACAGTTCTTATCATTCCTTGGGTAGCTAGGTGCCGTAACGGTACATTAGTGACGTCACTTTTTTTATTTTTCATAATAATTACAATTTCACGAATTATTTTTGGACTATTTTGTTTTAAATCAAGTAAAATGAATTTAAAATAAGTTTTAATTATTATCTATTGCATGTATTCTTTAATTGTCTGTGTTGAATAAAGTGGTCTCATGTGGCATCACTGCAAAATGTCCGCTTTTTGTAGAGTGTGTGCCTTAATAGGGGTTGTAAAGGGGTCGGGGAGTATCTAGTCTCTCTCTAGGGAGACTATAGTAATGGGTAAGTACAGTTACGGCACCTATGGAAACTATCTCACTTCCAGACCCCTTACCACTGTGTTAATCGGGTTCTGTACTCCCTCTAATAGTATTAGTCTCTTTGCAACAGTCACTAGAAATGGCAAGTATTGGTTAAACACTGATAAGTTCTTGAGGTGGGGATAACAACATGTTCCACCTTTTTTTGCAAATAACAAAGATAAATAAACTACAAAATACACAAAAACCCAACACAAACATCCCTGTGTTGAAGATCAAACATTAGTGTCAAAATTTCTAAATACTCTAGATTCTAGACCAGGGGTTCCCAACCTTTTATTGCCCTCTTTGCTAAAGAGTCAAGTGACCCACGGCTTTCAAGCTATTTTTGCATATCCTTAAGCTAAACAGCAATGCCTGTTCCAATAGGGGTTTGAACCCCAATCAGGACAGTAACTGTTAACAGCAAATGTTGGTCTCACATGGGAAGCCAATATTGTTCTACAACTGCAAAGAAATTAATAACTATAGGACCAAAACAGTGAGCTACTTTAGAAGATTTTTCTCTAGCAGCACAGGTAATTTTCAAGATCTCATTTGGGAGGTATTTTATTACTATACTCCAAATATACTATACTCCTAATTTGAAAAACAAACACTTACAGGATTACAAAGTTCGGAAGTTGATCCTTTCTTATCACAATTACAACTTTCACAACCAACACCTAACCCGATTTTCCAGAAGTTTGGTTTACACTGATTACACGTTCTTCCTTCAACATTAGGTAAACATGTACACTGTCCAGTAACAGGGTCGCAGGGTCCAGCAGTGTGATTGGTACCAAGTAAATCACAATCACAACCTAAAACAAGAATAAATTAAATCGAAGAAAAAATAATGCAAGTCTAAACAACTTAAATGAAATTGATGTTTAAAAAATAAAAGAGTAGTACAACTTTCTAAAATAAAGTACTAATACAATGTTACATATAAAAAATTTTTATGAAAAAATATACTTTATGAATAAGTTGTTTCAGCAAATATTAGTCAGAAAATTATGCATTTAAAGTTGTTAGTATTTTATGTATAATATGTTAATGTTAAGTTAAAACAAATTATGATAAGAGTGGGATATTAAGTTTTTAGTTTTCTGATTTCAATCATTTAAATTTACTTCATGATTCTCATTAAATATTAAATTAAAATTCATCATTAAACTTTTCATAATTTTATAGCTGTTTTTAATTACTTGCGCAAGTCTGAAGAAGAGCATCTCCAAAGAAACCAGGTTTACAAGTTTCGCAGTGTGCACCAGCAGTATTATGTAAACATTTCAAACATGCCCCCGTCTGTCTGTCACAGTTACCAGGTTGAGATAAATCAATATTATCACTACATTGGCATGGTTTGCATGAACCACCCGGTTCTTCTGGAGATCCGTAGAAATTCTCATCACATGCATCACAGCGTGGACCTGAAATAAATGATTCATTAAAAATAAAAAGTTCATATTGGTTTATATTGTTTTTAATGTCTCACCTTTTTACTTTTCCTCATTTATACCGTAGGTATATAGGAAAAGTAATGTGTTTGCAAAAAAGCCAAAACCGGAATGTCACCGGAATTATCCGTTTCAGGTATTTTAAAGGCCTCCCGAGAGAAGTTGTCTGGGTGTGAGTCTGTTATAATCCAAGCTCCCAGTGTATTTATGCTAGAGAGTCAACAACTTTGTTGAAAAATTATTCTACTGCTGTAGTTGTGCTATTTAGAAAATAATTTGATTATGACGTCAACCCGCACAAATGACTATAAAAATTTTTGAAAAAGCATATAAACACGGTAAAATTATGTGATCCGATTGAAATTTAGCACCGATGTAGCCATGAATAAGATTAACATATGCGCTAAGTTTTATCTTATAATTAGCATTACTTCAAATGTTATTGAATTACTTGTATAAGTTTTTTTTTAAATAGGTAAATAATGCTATAGAGTTGAAATTCAGTACAAGTGTATACCATTACGTAATATATAAGCACACTAAGTTTCATTTTAATATAACAAGTATATCCATGAATTTTGGAGGGTCATAAAAGTTAAGCAGCATTGAGTGTAGTCAGTGCCTAGATGGGTGACTGCTAGAAACGGATGTATTTACTATCTGAGGGCGAGCGAAGCAAGTCCGAAGAAGTGTTGCAGTATAAATTTATCTACTAGTATATTCTGAGGAAGAATGAAGTGAAGAGTGAAATAAGTGTACTAAGTTTCATTATAATACAACAAGTATATCTATGGTTTTATTGAATCAAAAAAGTTAAGCAGCATCGAGCGTGTTCAGTGCCTGGATGGGTGACCACTGGGAATAAAACGAATCCATTTACTATCTGTACCCGATTTTCTTATTTTTGTTTTTAATATTTATATTTCTCTAAATACAGAAAAGTAATGGCTACAATGCAAGATCGGAACCATTACAACGCAAACTGGAAGAGCAAAAGAAACAGTTCCTCCTTAATAATTATTTAAGTTAAGTTTAAAAAAATGTATCTCAAAGGTGTAATATCAAATACAAATATATTATATTATTTATTATATTAAATAATATAATATTTATATATTTATAATAATATAATATTTAATAATTTATTAAATATATTATATTATTATATACATTATTGTAAAAATAAACATTTTTCTTGTCTATTCTCTAAATTGCTTTTTTCGCTCCTGGGGGGGGGGACAATTTCAAACATAAATAAAGTGTTATGCCAAAAAAATTATTAAAACAAAAGTTTTACAGTATAATTTTTATAATCAATTTATTTCTTGTTTTTTTTTTTACTTTATTCCTTAATACAATGATGACAAACTATCTGTAAAACTTACAGACTTAATATAGACTTACCAGTATATCCCTCTTGACAATGGCAAACAACATCTTCGGTGCTCAAATTTAATGTACATGTAGGGGCAAACGAATGACCTGATTCCACAGTATTAGGACATAGACATGGTTTACACTGAATTCCTGATCCAATTTTGGGATCTCCAAAGAAACCTTCTTTGCACCTAAACAAAAAATAATTAAGTTCACCGATCATTTTAGCTAATTTTATTTAGGAAATTATGCTTTTTGTTTCGATAGTTATAAAATAGGAAAAAGTTTAAAATTAAACTTTAAAAAAAAATTGATGAAAAAATTATATTTTAGTGCTAAACACTATAATTGTTTTTTTATGTTTCCAAAATAATAAGGTAAATGTGGCATAATAAATATATCAATAAAAGCAATATAGATTGAGTTAGATAGAAGCTGTAACTACACTATAGGTTTCAACATGTTTAGCCTCGGTTAAACCATCAGTGGTTTCAAAAATGGTGCTTTTTGAAATTTTATCTTACACAAATATTATTTTTAAATCAAGCAATAGTTTTTAAGAGTAAATTTTCTTTATTATAATACAACAAGTATATCTATGGTTTTATTGAATCAAAAAAGTTATGAGCTAGATTGGGTCTATTATTGAGTCTTTATGAGCTAGATTATTAACCTACTTCTTTCTTGGAGATTTTTTAACTGTCCACGGGTTGGGTGGTGCATATGTGAGGAGGCCAAAAAATTTAGTTATCCGAAAAAATGTACTCTTTATAAAAGTTTTTACTGTATGAATAACCAAAATTTTTATTAATTTAAATTAACCATTTTGTACCCTGAATCTTATAAGTACCATTCTTATGATAACCACAGAGAGTAAAGTAGGTTAACATTTTTTTCCAAAAAGATTTTTTTTGTCATATGCACCGAGAGGTCCACATGGGGACACACTGTATAAACTTAAAGTAAGGTATGGCAAGAATATTTTGATGAGTTATTACCCACATTATGGTACAGTGCAATAACTTGAATGATGCCATTCTGGTTTTTGAGGATTTTGAAAAATAATATCATTTTTATGCCAAGATATAGATACTTTGATCAAGTTTAACTAAGTAAGTTAATTATTAGTTGTTAAAAATGGCATAAGACAGCCAATTGAAGTTAAGTTATTTTCAAACTTAATCTCCTCAACTTAATATAAATATTAAACCTGAATTAAAGGACAAAACCCCGATTCAATCCATCCTGAGTATTGGTATGTTTAACATACCTTTCACAAGAATGTCCAGTAGTAGAATCTTTGCAATTGATACATTCACCCGTGAAACTGTTACAGATATGAGCATGACCATTGCAATCACATGGCTGGCATTGTGGGAAATTCCATTGGCCTGGTTCACACTCCCCACATGAACGTCCATATGTACCATTCTTACATGTACATTGACCAGTTTTTACATTACATATGTTGTCGCATGCTCCCACAGAATCACAGTCGCAATCTAAAACAATTTTTTTTTTCATAAAAAATCAAGTTATATGAGTGCATAATGTTACATTTTTAGTGTCTTTTTAAGAGTACAAGAATGGCAATGTTTAGTACTTTTTAAGAGCTCTAAGTAGTGTCTTATTAGTAGTACCTTAGAGTACTTCTTAAGTACAACAAATAGTTCCTGAGTCATTATTTTACTGGCCTCATTTCACATCAGTCTAGGATTAAGTTCAAAAAATTTATGTCCACCATAAAATATGCAGTTGGTTAGAGATATTCTTATAAGTAATCCAATTTTTACTTTTTCAGGGTGTTTAAATTAACTAATCTTATGGTGAATCCACTTTTCGGATCAGATCTCATCCAAATCTATGTACTTGATTCGGGGAACTAGCAAAACAGACAGCAATAAGCTGATAGTAGTCATATACATCACCAAAATGGAAAATAATTTGTATAATTATTTATCTATAATAAATAGATGCAAACTCCTGATCTGTTGTTGCCTTAAATTAAAAGGATGCATTTGAAAAAATGAGTAAATTCAAAAAAAATGTTGTAATAATCTTAGATTACCAAGTTCATTTATTATAAAAATTTAAGGTTAGTATTCAAATAATACTTTAATATTGGTTAAATATTGGTTGAATCTAAATTAGATTGACCTAATCTAAATTATGTAACTTTTAACGAGATGTAAGCCGGTAACTAAATCTCATTAAAATTTACATAGCAACCAGCCTTTTGTTGGTCTTAGAGGAAGCAAATAGTGGCCTCTTTCCACAAATATTATAACTAATTTAAAACAAATAATATCTTCCATTTAAATCACAAATAATAATTAATAAAGATTGTTAATTTATATAAAAAAAAATGTTTTGTGTGAATATTTACATTTGTTGTGATCAGGAGTGCTTGTAAAATTTAAAAAAAGCTCTACTACTGATCGGTGAATAAAATTAATAACAAGCTTAAATTTTAAACACAAAATAACTAGCAATAACTCAAACGACCAATTACTATAGTCGAGTTATATTATCAATAAAAATAAATTTTAAACAATTAAGGAATTAGTTTTCTCAACCTTATATAACACAGTTATATAGAGTTATACTTGTTGTTTGACAGGGTCAAACAACAAGTTTTGAAAATCTAACTATCTACTAAAAGGTTACACTTTTTATAAAAAAAGTGGCATGTTTGATAAAAATGTTCGATAAAGCAAAAGCAAAATTTTCAATATAAATACATTATTTTTCTAAATCTTACATTCATTACCATTTTTTATGAGACACTATATATTTTTTTTAAATTTAAGTCGGAAAACACTTTAAAAAATTGATGTCAAGAATGTTTGTTTGAGCAAATTAGTCTGCTCAAAGAGGATTGGGGATTCCTGATTTGATATTTTTGACATCGAAAAATTTGCGACAACAGAGGCGACTCTACAGCATAAATGTAATACAAGGTTAACAGCACTCTATCTGAAACACAAGGTTGTTCAGTTTAATAAAATAATAAAGGTTTATTTATTTTTATTTACCTTTGCATCCTTGAGGCCCAAAGTTGTAAGTTCCAGGGGCACAGTTATCACATTTTCTTCCAACAACATTATGTTTACACTGACAATTGCCACCTTGAGGATCACACAAGGAACTAACAGATCCAGTCGGGTCACACTTACATTCTAGAAATAAAATAATAATGATAATGATAATCCAAAATCTCAATAAATTTAAATAAACGTTTTATTTCTTTTATCTATAAAAAAAATCAAATTTTTGGTTTTCCTGTACTACTACTAGTAACTATTATCACAATTAATAAGTATCAATAAAAATTAATTAACTGTAAACATAAAAATAACATATTAATGTATGTTTTTAATTTTGATGGCTATATTACCATTACTAATCATCAATAATAATCATGGATAGTTACCATAAGTAATCATCAACTACAATTAATAATCACTATAAACTTTTGATCATAAAAAACTATTAAAAGAGCATAAGCTTTTTTGCCAACTGAACAATTAGGGCAAGTTCTAATTGCCAGAGGGGGGGGGGGGTTAAGCTCTCTAGTTTAAACCCCTTAAACCAAAAGAAACATGACAAATAAGTATACTATGTTTTGTTTCAATAAGGCAAGTATATCTACAGGTTTTGTTGGATTGTAAAATTTAAGCGACATTAAGCGAGGTCAGTGCCTGGATAGGTGACTCCTAAAAATAAAACTATTGTATTTATTATCTGAGGTGAAGGAAAGCAATTCAGAAGCAAAGAGGATGAGTGTGGCAAACTTAAAGAGGGAAAACAAAGAGAACAAAAATCAGTCTACTGCTGCAGTTGTGCTATTCGGAAAATATTTATGACATCAATAACCCGCATTAATGACTCAGCAACATTTTTGAAAAATCATAAAACACAGAAAAATTATGCGATCAGATTGAGATTTGGCACACATGTGAATATGTATAAGGCTAACATGTGTGCCAAGTTTCATATCATTATCAGCATTAGTTCAAGTTTTATAGAATGACTTGTGTACATTTTTTAAAAAATTGTAAACAATTGGGAAATAATCCAATTAAGTTGAAATTTAGTACAAGTGTATATTATTTTCAATAAATAAGTCCACTAAGTTTCATTTTAATATATAAAGTATATCCATGATTTTTGTTTGATCATAAAAATTAAGGAGCATTGAGCGTGGTCAGTGCTGTATTGTTGACCGCTGAGAATGATACGAATGAATTTATTATCTGAAGACGAGCAAAGCGAATCCGAAGGCATGTTGCAGTATAAATTTAGAAAACTGTGTTTCTGAGGAAGCAGAGAGGATGAGCGTAGGGAATCCTATGTAATGAGGAAAAGTTGCGAGGTACCCTGTACCCGATTTTTTTATTTGTCTTGCCTAACCCAAAAAAGTCAATTTTTTAAATATGTAAGTTTCTTTAGCATTAATATTTTATGAGTTTTAACATTTATTCCTGGATGTCAGCTGTTATACTTTTTTATCATTTATACCATAAGTATATAGCAGAAGTAATGTTTTTGCAAAGAAATAAAAAACCGGGATGTCTCCTGTATTATCCGTTTCAGGTGTTGTTTTGTTTTAAAGACCACTTAAGTGGTTTTCATCAAGTTGTCAAGCTGTGTGTTTGAAAGGAATTCAAAAGATGGCAATGGCAATTTATAGCAACAAAAGGAAGCATTTCTAGTCAGCTTAATTAAATTAATTTAACTCATTTATAGTCAGCTTAATTAAATTAATTTAACTCATTTTAAGTCAGCTTAATTAAATTAATTTAACTCATTTTATCAGCTTTATTAAATTAATTTAACTCATTTTAGTCAGCTTAATTAAATTAATTTAACTCATTTTAAGTCAGCTTTATTCTAAAGAACCTTCCATTTCCAAAGAGGAATATTTGTTCTAAAACTGACAATTATCAATGCCAAAAAGCATGGTATAAATTAATCAATATTCAATGTATGGTATTCTAACAGTAATTATTTATTCATTGAACAATTCTTACCCTTATGTATTTGTTAAAAATGGAGACAAATTCATCGAATCGTATTCATATTTGTTAGTGATTTATTATTCATTGATTACTCACCAGAAGCACCATCAAAGACAGTAACTCCGACACTATAATGATATTCCTCGCACTTTGGATCATATGTAGTAGTCCATGGTGAATATAGAGCCTCTTTGCACCTAAGGTTTTCATACTCACGTCTTTTAAGTTCCCCAGGATGAGTGTCTTTGAAAAATGGCAGTGACTCGATAGATGGAATCAAAACAATCTGAAACAAAAAAATGTAAGTAAAGAGTTCTATATTGGCATTGAGATTAAAATTAACAGTAAGAGAAAACATTGATTTTTATGGCAAAGTGATTGGTCAATAGAAGTCCATGCAGCAAATGAAGATGAAATGATGATGATGACGATTGTTGGTGTGAAACAAAATTATACCACCATGATGATTACTTTTGTAAGTAGAACATAGTTTGAAATTGACCAACCCCAAAGTTTTCATTCAAGCCAAAAATCAATACATTTATTCAAGCTCTATTATCCTTAATGACTCATGGGGTGAATTTTAATAATCAGAAAACAAGATTCAGATTCAATCCAAAAAATAAGAGATTTAGAATGAGAAAAATGCATAAATTTGAACCCATGGACTTTTATGTTTTGTTAGGTTAATCAAGATAAGGAACAATTTATTTCACATTTTTAAAATATAAATATATAAAATATAAATTTTATACATTTTTATCCGCAGTTAAAAAAATATAATATTTAAAAAAGAAAAGATTTGTGACAAAAAGCTATTATGTTACTCAGGTTATACAGTTGATTGGTTCATTTCGAATCTCAAAGGTCAATGCAATGGAAAAACTAACTAAATGTCCAAAATCAAGGTTTTGTAATACCAATTTGTATCGTATTGCGGGTTCTTTCAATACACACTTCTTTCAAAAAGCACTTCAAAATTTATCACTTATTGTTTATTATTTATGTGCACAAAACATTTTAAAACATAAAAATTGCCATTAATATTTTATTTTAATAATTTAAAATAGCATATATATATAATTGTGATATTGTGAAAATATTATGATTAAAAAGTTAAAATACATCGATTATTGTTATCACATGTGATAAGAGTGATTTCCCGCCAGAACTTGATTTTACTAATAAAACTTTGAAGTGGTTTTGCAATAGAATAAAGCAGCTAGGAGTCTTCAAATAAAAGGTACGAATAGTTCTAAATAAATCCGCTGTGGTGCGATACCACTCCAGCCTTGAACAACATGCCTCAAAAACAACAGTAACCTTTAAAAATTAATATTAGAAAGTATATTTGGCAAACATGCATCCTCCTCATTGAGAAAACAGACCATCCACGTTCCAGCTGTAAATTTCAACATTGAAATAGCAATAAATTAATAAAGATTCATGATTCCTAAACCATTTTCCTGTATGAACAGCCTAATAATAAAGCTATGAACAAGTATTAATAATAAATTAAAAAAATATTGTTCTAGAATACATACCGAATCTATTAATATAGAAGCTGTAGGAGAATCAACTTGGTTATTGCCATCTGTTCTGAATTGAATTCGAACTTTATAATTTTTATCACCTTGAAGACAAACTGTTTGAGCTTCAGTAAAGATTGAATCTAAAACAAAAACCAGGAATTCAAAATATTCAAGATGAACAAAAATAACATACATAGGCTTAAATCAAGTCACATCCTCACAATTTAGGTAGTTAATTCCGTTTAAGGGGTCTTTCAAAAGTTTATAGAATTTATAAAATTGATGGTATATTTATTAAAATCGCTGTAGTGGTAATAGTAATGGGAGAGAGAATGCTCTGAGTTATTTTTGTCAAAATATTATAAAAATAATTACAATGGCAACTAACTTCTGACAAAATTTCAAAATAATAATAACTCGAATCATATCTTAACTATTAAACATGGTTAGTATTTAATACACTTGAGTTTAAAAAATATATTTAACTGCCAAACCACAATACATAAAAAAGAAAAACTGACCGGTTTCAACAATTAATTAGTCATCTTCAGAGTACATTTATAAACGTACTTTATAAATAAATAAAGAGTTTATAAGAGTTAAAAAACTAAATAAAGAGTAAAAAGAGTTTAAAGAGTAAATAAAGAGTTTATAAATGTACTCTAAAGATGACTAATTAATACTTGAAACCAGTCAGTTTTTCTTTTTTATGAATTGTGGTTTGACAATTAAATATATTTTTTAAACTCAAGTGTATTAAATATTAACCATGTTTAACATATACCACAAAATCTCTGTCAAAACAACTAATGATCTTAACTGTTGATTAGAAAATAAAAAAATGAAATAATTAAGATAGTATGCAAAAATCGGGTATCACCTAACCACATCGGTTTCACAATGGCAATCCTCCCTATTTCGAACTCACTTCTCTCTTCCTCAGATAGTATATAGTTTTATTTTTTCCCAGTAGTCACCGATCCAGGCATTGACCTCGCTCAATGCAGGTAAACTTTTATGATTCAACAAAAACCGTATATATACTATATTAAACAAAACTTAGTAAACTTAAGTGTTATGTAAAGAGGTACGTAAATACCAAATTTCAGCTCAATTGCATTATTTTCAGATTTTATACAATTTTTTAAAAACTTATACAAGTCATTAAACTAAAGCAGATAATAAAAATTAAACTAATGGTGATAATGTAATGAAACTTGGTACACATGTTAGTCTTATATATGTCAACATTTGTGCCAAATCTCAAATGGATGGCAACATTTTGGTTTACGATTTTTTCAAATTTAACCATGACTCGATTTACAAGTCATATTTAGGGGGTAATGACCTCATAAAAAATAATAATTTAAGGGATAGCACAACAACACCTATAGGCTGATTTTTCTAAAAAGTTTCAACTCTCTAGCATAAATACATTGGGAGCTACGATGATAACATACACACAGACAATTTTGACAAAACTACAGTTTCACTCCCCGTTCAAGCAGCACTGTCAAATAGCTTTCAAAATTGATATTATGGAAAAAAAACTCACCAGAAGGAAGATCAATAGTACTTTCATCATCTTGAGGACGTCTGTTAGCACAAATATCTCTAGGGTCTATGGAATCTCCATCAGGTCTAATTAAAAGAATTTCAGCTGTTGTATAATCACCAGGCTGAAATTAGATCCAATTATAGAGCATAATTAAAAGAAAAAAGTTGGGTACGGGGTACCTCTGAACTTTGCTCATTACATCAGGTTCGCTACGCTCATCCACCCTGCTACAGACACGATTCGCTCAACCTCAGAATAAAAAAGAGCCAAATTTATACTGCAGCATGTCTTCCGACTCGCTTCGCTTGTCCTCAGGAAGTAAATACATTCGCTCATTTACTGGCTCAGCGGTCACCCCTCCAGGCACTGACCATGGTCGATGCAGCTTAACTTTTATGATCCAACAAAATCATACATATACTTGTCATATTAAAACGAAACTTAGTGTACTCAATTGAATTTTTTGATTTTATACAATTTTTTAAAAAATGTATACAAGCCATTCGATAAGATTTAAACTAATGCTGATAATGAAATGAAACATAGAACATATGTTGTCTTATATACAGCTACATGCGTGCCAAATGTCAATCAGATCGCATCATTTTTCCACGTTTGATGATTTTTCTAAAATGCTGTCATTATTGCCGGTCAATGACGTCTAAAACTATAATAGTAGATTGATTTTTCAACAAACAGTAGGAGCTACGATGATAACAGACACACACACACATATAAGACAGAAAACTTTGTGAAAAACAACAAATAATTCAGGTGACATTCCGGTTTCGGATTTTTTTTGCAAACACATTACTTTTCCTATACAGGGTGGAACAATTCACTTAAACCAACATTAAACCATTAAAATCATGGTGAACACATGGTCCTAGACTAACGAAAATGGTCTCTACCCCTAGTAAGTTGACCACCCTGAGTTCAAATTCACCAAAAATTTTTTTGTAATTATTACCCAAATGTGGTAATTTAATTAGCACTTTTAGTTTTTTATTGGTAACTTTAAAAAGTCTAATTGGACCATACCATAATATAACCTAATTTATAAACTACATTATATCCTGAGAAATTTGATACCAATATCACAAAATTCCGGTAATTTTTCAACGAGCTATCGATCGACATACAAGATATAAATTATTACCGGCATTTTTGGAACAACAAAATGCGCCAACCTAAAAAAATGGTTAAAGAATGGTCCAAGACTAACGAAAATGGTCTCTACCCCTAGTAAGTCGACCCCCCTGAGTTCAAATTCACCAAATTTTTTTGGTAATTATCACCCAAATGTGGTAATTTAATTAGCACTTTTAGTTCATTGTGATAGTACTATCACAATGATAGGGTTATTTGCTTGTATGTCGATCGATAGCTCGGTGAAAAATTACCAGAATTTTGTGATATTGGTATCAAATTTCTCAGGATATAATGTAGTTTCTAAATTAGTCTATACCATGGTATGGTCCAATTAGACTTTTTAAAGTTACCAATAAAAAACTAAAAGTGCTAATTAAATTACCACATTTGGGTAATAATTACCAAAAAATTTTTGGTGAATTTGAACTCAGGGTGGTCGACTTACTAGGGGTAGAGACCATTTTTGTTAGTCTAGGACCATTCTTTAACCATTTTTTTTAGGTTGGCGCATTTTGTTGTTCCAAAATGCCGGTAATAATTTATATCTTGTATGTCGATCGATAGCTCGGTGAAAAATTACTGGAATTTTCAGATATTGGTATCAAATTTCTCAGGATATAATGTAGTTTCTAAATTAGTCTATATCATGGTATAGTCCAATTAGACTTTTTAAAGTTACCAATAAAAAACAAAAAGTGCTAATTAAATTACCACATTTGGGTAATAATTACCAAAATAATTTTGGTGAATTTGAACTCAGGGTGGTTGACTTACTAGGGGTAGAGACCATTTTCGTTAGTCTAGGACCATGTGTTCACCATGATTTTAATGGTTTAATGTTGGTTTAAGTGAATTGGTCCACCCGTTATATCTACAGTATAAATAAGGTGAAGTAAAAATATGCTAAATTGGAAATGAGAATTTATCTTAGCATTTTCTTCTTACTCTTTTCTGCCTTAACATTTATTATCGCAACATTTCAGTCAGTTTAATCTATTTTCTTTTTTACCCAATGGTTGATAAAGTGAACCCAAAGGACAAGAGTAACCTAGCAGTAACCACTGTAGCTGATTTTGTAACCTACTGATAAGAAGTCATTTTTTAAACAAAAGAATTTCCCCATATATGAGCAAAGGGCTAGAAAAAAAATTTGAAATAAAAATGTTAACAAACCTGAGTTTCATAGCGTATAACAATTTGATAATCATTTGTCTTATTGATGTTATCAATAGTAAACTCTAGAGTAGTATGGTCATATACTCTCATAAAACCAGAACCAGTCCAAGGTGTTGGTTGGTCTCTTCTAGGTTCACGAATTTCAATTCTGCAGTCCTGTAAAAAAAAAGATTAATTTGAAGAAATAGACTTGACAAAGAAAGGAAAGAGGGAGAACTAGTTCAAATCCTATTAAGCACACTTCCTTGGGGTCTTAATTACAAATGCCTTTAAAGTTATAAAACACTAATAGCACACCATGGCCCTAAGAAAAAAGTAAAACAGATACAGTCCTAACAGGGAAATGAACACTGGCTAGAATAGGCAATACTGTTTAGCTAAGACAATGTAAATCTAAGTGTCTTTGTTCATTCAGCTACTCTACAAACTCATCAAGCCCATTTAGGGGATTGCAAACTATTTGGATATGAACCCATTTCATGTTTTCCTTAATGTTTTTTTTAGTAACAAAACAGATGAAAAAATTAGGTACGGGATACATTGAAACTTTTCCTCATCACATCGGATTCGCTACACTCATCCTCCCTGCTTCCGACTCGCTTTGTTTGTCCTCAGAATATGCAATTCACCAAAATTATACAACAACATGTCTTCCAACTCACTTCGCTTGTTCTCAAATAGTAAATGTATCCGTTTCATTCTCAGCAGTCACCCATACAGCACTGACACGCTCAATGCTGCTTAACTTTTATGATCCAACAAAAATTATGGATATACTTGTGAAATTGAAACAAAACTTAGTTTATTTATTTATGAAATAAAGGCATATACTTGTACCAAATTTTAACTCAATTGGATTATTTTCCGATTTTTTACAATTTTTTAAAAAAATGTACACAAGTCATTTGATCAAAATTGAACTACTGCTGATAATGAGCTGAAACTTGGCACGTATGTTAGTCTTATACATGGCAACATGCGTGCCAAATCTCACATAACCATACACACACACATACAGACAACTTTGTGAAAACCACTCAGGAGGCCTTCAATTTACCTGAAACAGATAACTCCGGTGACATCCCGGTATCAGATTTTTTCCCAAACACAATACTTTTTCTATATACTTACAGTATAAATGAGGACAAATAAAAAGCATAAAGGAAAACATAAAGAGTGCATGTCCAAACAAATTGATTTTTACCAGGAGTTGGAACATACAACAGTTTAGATTTTACACAAACACAGGCATACACTTTACACTTTCTTTTCATAATTTCCTCTTTTCTGCCTGGGAGGGTATTAGCTAGAAGGTGGGGGGTGTTGGATTAGTGTACCAATACCACTTGGAGCTATACATGAACGCAATGACAGCACCCTAGCCTTGGAGAGGAGGCTCCATCTCTTTTCACACCCCGTCACCTTAGTATAGTGTAGTTAGGGGGAGGCTGAACTCCTTGTCCTTCCTACTATCTCTCACTCTCTTGCACTCACACCCAATATCTTGTACTGATATTTCTTACTATAAATCAAACTAATTTCGACGAGAATGAGTACAATTTTTTCCTTAATTAATTAATTACGAGAATGATAACTATAAAAGTTATAAATAACAATAATAGTCTTAATAATTGTTGTAAAAACATTATTTGTTTGTTTACTATATATCATAAATAATACATCACATATATAATATATATATTTTTTTTTGAATACCTATTTTGTAATTTCACTATTTTACTTAATTATCTATTCAATTTATTTTATTTCATAGTTTAAAAAATACATGGATTATTTTATTGATTCCTTTAGCATTTTTTTTATTACGTTTTTTACATTATTTTATTATTAAACAATTTTAAGGTATAGATATCATACATTTTTTATATGTTTTTACAATACTCATTGAATATAACAACAGCCATTTTGATTGTCGTATGGTATTAATTGTTCCTTTAAGCGAATTACTATAATTGGACAAGTATCAAGTGTTGCATAATTTCTAATATTATTCTCAAATTAATATATATAACTTTAACACTATATAATTAAATCCGTATTTCTTAGAAAATATTAAGTAAAAAATAAAGACATGATTATGCTAAATTTTTTTATAAGGATTAGAATATTATAATGCATCAAAATTTAATTGAAACCCTAACAAAAAATAATTATATGGACTTTCTGGTGCTTAGCAAGCTTTAATTAATTATTTGAATTTAATGATTTATTATTGTTTATCAATTAAAGCCAACACCCAGGACATGGCAATGCAGAGGCACACCATTATGTCCCACCATCTCTAGCTATCCCATCCATGTGGCTATGAGTCACTATTATGTGCTCTATTACTATGTAAAATAAAAAATAAAGTTTTGCAATTATCATTAAAATTAAAAAAAAATAATAGTAAACAGTAATATAATACACAGTAATAGCTTGATAAAACTATTTATAAAACTTTGATTGAAACCCTTGCTACAATATGAGCACACATGGGATCCAACCCATTGTTTACAAGGAGCAATATCAGCAAGTTGCTTTTTCTGGATGCTTATTTTTGGCATGGCGAACTAAGCTTCTAAATGCTGTTTGGCATGCAGAACAAGATATCATTAAAACAAGTAACAAAAAGTACACTAAGTAACAACCAGAAACAAGAAAGAACAAAAGAGAGATGTGGCAAGACAAAGTTAACTTTACGATGGTTGTGAAGGAATTAACTTGTAGGTTTAATGTGTTAAAGATTTCAAAAATAGAGTGGATGAGGTAGTGGTGTATGGGTGCTGTGTCGCGGAGCGCAAAATATTTAAATTTTAGTTTTATTTACTTATTTATTTTTAAAATGTTGACATTGATTAATAAAATATAAAAATTGGACAGTGTTACTGGAGAATTGAAAGGAATCGTTTTTTTTAAATAGTTAGATTATATAGAACCAGCACGCCATTCCAACACATGTGGTGGCAGAGAGTCAAGAATTGAAGAAATTGTTGTTGGAGACAACAATTTCTCTATAGCTGTACGCCAAGACAGCTATGAAGAATTGGCGTAATTAAAGAGTTACATTTCTCCAGCGATAAAAAATAGAAGCGCTGCAGTTGGAGAGAATACAGTTAATAGAGCTCTTTATCCACTGGAAAAATAACTCGCTTGGGAGTGTCGCGGAGCGCGAAAAATTTAATTTTAGTTTTATTTATTTATTTATTTTTAAAATGTTGACATTGATTAATAAAATATAAAAATTGGACAGTATTACTGGAGAATTGAAAGGAATCGTTTTTATTTAAAATAGATTATATAGAACCAGCACACAATTCCAAAACATGTTGTGCAAAGAGAAGGAGTAGAGCTTTAAACACACTCACACCCAGACCTCACTACTCCCTCCAAGACTAGTGTGCTGTCAAATTACACCCATGTATAGCTCCAAGTACCAATACCTGATACTCTTCGTAAGCAACTAACGCATCCTTAATAAATATCCTTGAACCCCAAGATAACAAGTGAAAAAATAGGTATGTTTGTAATTAGAACACCTCAATGTTTCTTTATAGAATTCAGTTGCCCTTTAATAACACTTTTCATAAGGAAGACAAGAAGTAACTTTTGTCCCGTTTGACTGAAACCCAAAAAAGGTTCATAAGTAATAAATTCTTATAATGAAAATAAATTTTACCCCTTGTTTACATTCAGCAAACTCAGCTTCATAAACCCTGCCAGGGGTAGGAACATAGAAACCATGGTTTGGTTTATCACACTGTCTTCCAACAATATTAGGACGGCATCTAAAAAACAATTAAATTTCCAACAATATTAGACGGCATCTAAAAACAATTAAATTTCAACAATATTAGGACGGCATCTAAAAAACAATTAAATTTCCAACAATATTAGGACGGTATCTAAAAAACAATTAAATTTAAAGTTTATTAGGAGAGTTCAAAAGTAAAAACAAAATATAAAAAAAACTAGCAACTCGTTGGATCAGAACAGAGGCGTGCTTCAACTAACTGTAATATTACTGTAAAACAGTCATCTTAGCAAATGAGGTAGGGCATATGGAAAAGTAAACGATTGAGATTTAGACTGTTCAGAGAAATAATCCACTACATAGTTTGTACCATATATAGTTGATGCTAGAAATATGCCTAAGAATCTTACTTCCAACCATTCCAACATCACTGGATCTCTCCCAACCTTGTTTTCAATTAAAATAAGATTCCAACGGTTTTTAAGAGCATATCGTCGACTGTAGGGTATAACACTATCAGTTAAGAAAACAGATCTTTGCTTGATAGAGTGGGTTTATAGCCCAAAAAAATATTGACTTTTTATGAATTTTTTGGCCAATTAAAAAATATTATACCTTTAGGTTGCAGTTATCCGATCTTAACAAAAAAACACTCCTTTCATAAGGAAATTTTCACTTCACTTTAAGTAATGTTATCTCTATTTTGCACACGACCTACAGGTAACCACTTATTGCAAGAAAACTTGAATCTGTGCAATATTCTAATATTTTGAGTGAGTGCATTCATATAAAGGGCTCGAAGCTGGATAGACAGACTATGCTTTTCCTTTATAATATAAGGTATATTTACTACCTATGCTGTCCTTGTCCGATTTTAAAATTATTTGCCGTTTGATTAGCCATGTAACATATTGTAACAACTTCGAGGTTTGCTTTACCTCACATAATTTTATGCAAGATGATTCATCTTAAGTTAATTTATGTTATTTCTAGTTTAGCTTTCTATTACTTTTCCTCATTTATACCGTAGGTATATAGTATTGTGTTTGCAAAAAAAATCAGAAACCGGCATGTCACCGGAATTATCCGTTTCAGGCGTTTCTAAGGCTCCTAAGTGGTTTTCGCAAAGATGTCTGTATGTGTGTGTTATCGTTGTAGCGCCTAGTATATTTATGCTGGAGAGTTTAAATTATATACAAAAATCAGTCTACTGCTGCAGTTGTGCTATTCGGAAAATAATTTTTTTATGTCGTCATTAACCCTCAATAATGACTCAACAAACATTTTGAAAAATCATAAAACATGGAAAAATGATGCGATTTGATTGAAATTTGACAGGCAAGTAGCCAGTGCAGGCATAAGTGCTAAGTTTAATCTCATTATCAGCATTAGTTCAATTTTTAAATGATTTTTGGTAGATCATAAAAGTTAAGCAGGATCGAGTGTGGTCAGTGCCTGGATAAATGAGAACTGTCAACGAAACTAATGTATTTACTATATTTGACCATGTGTTGCAGTATAAATTTAAATGGCTTGTATATCTGAGGACAATTGAAGCGAGTCCGAAGCAAGGAGGATGAGCGAAGCAAATCCGATGCAATGAGGAAAAGTTTCGAGGTACCCCGTACCTGATTTTTTGTTTTATTTCTGAGTTTAGCTTGTTCATATTATAATTTTTTTGTACGATCACGACCTCATTTTTTTAGTTAATTTCAGGAACTGATAAAGATCCTTGGGTGAAAGCTCTTCATTTTTTAGATTTATATTTTTTTAAGGACTAAACCCTTATTGTCCTACCTATAATTCATGACAGTCCAAAACTCTAATTTCAAATCTTAATTTTAATATTTGATGGGGAAGAAACAATTTTTTAATCTTCTTTTACTTATATTTTGTAAACTATAAATGAATAAATCAATAAACGCTCATAGCTTAAGCACAGTAAAGGTTTTCTGCCCAAACACAGGACAGGATTGCAGCCTAAGCACAGTAACAAATCCTCAAAACCAATCCTTGTTGGTTGTGCCCCCATTCACAAACCCTTTAATGTTACCAGTATGTAGCAGTTGTATATAAAATGTTTTAGAATAACTTACTTGCATTCACCAGTAATAACATCACAATCAGGGTACAAGGATCCTCCAATGGCACAAGCACACGGTTCACAACCATTAGTATTCATAGATAATCCCCAGTGTTGAGGTAAGCATTGATTGCAATCTGATCCAGTTACTTTAGGTTTGCATGTACATTCACCAGTAAACACATCACATACGTTAGTTCCGTTAACTGTACCTCTAGTGTCACAAGTACATTCTGAAACACAAGATAATATTTACAATAGCCTTTAGAAACAGAGGCTAGCGTTTCATTAAAAATTATCATTATCTTAATTAAAAGAGATTAAACTATAAAGGTATATTCTTAATCAGAGAGTTCTTTCTCAGAAAATTCATCCACTTATTTTTCACATGGAAATTCACAAAAACCACATCGTTTCCACTACACAAGTTTGCTGAATAAAACCCTAGGCTTTTATTCACAATTTGGCTGAATAACACCAATTCAGTATTCTCAGTACTCTTTAGAACTTAAACAGGTATTCACAAAAATATTGCTCTATACTATTAATTTGAAAAAAATTACAATGATCCTCCAGTAATAGAAATCAGTCTTATTAACGGTGTTTACTGTTATTAATAAAAACAGTAATTCTCTAAAAAATCATTTAAACTAATAACGATTGTGATGGCAAAATATACTTTTGATGAATTTTATAACCATTGAAAATTGTATATGATAATTCAAGAATAAGCATATGGCCACAGGTCACTTCTACTAATTATAATTTATTTAATATCTGATTTTATGTTTCATTAGACTAATTTCTTGGATTAGTAAAAATACCTTGACAGCCATCAGGATTATTAGGATCAAAATTCCAGTAACCAGGTTTGCACATATCGCAGTATTTTCCATGAACATTAGCTTTACAGTGACATCTTCCTGACTCGAGACCATTGGCGATATCTGTTTTTGAATCACATAAACCACCATCTCTAGACCCATCTAGGTTACATCGGCAAGCTGAAATAAATTATTTAGTAGATAGAACAATATTAAAACACAATACACTAACTATAGAGAGTTAGTGGTTTCATACCTATAAACAAAAAAGCAATATAATATCTCATCCTAAGCAGGAATCAGAAAATGCTCTATGAACTAGGCTAATAAGGATTATTTTTTAAAAACACAAAGTCATTGTCAGGTAAAAGCTACCCAAAAACAGCTTATTAGGTAGGTGTTCATGGTATGTAGGAACAGATTCTGGGGGAATTCATAGGTTTATAGGAACCCAGACCTGGCTCACACACCTATATTATCTAAAGTACATTTTTATCAATTCAATATGAAGACTGAAGAGAAACATCTAGGAACTGTAAAATTAAATAAAGAATAAAGTGAGTCCACACTAGGAAGAGGCCCTGATGAGTCAGCCTTAAAGAATGAGAAATGACATTAAGATAAATTAATGGCATCATTAATAAACAAAAAGATAAATCATAAATAAAACCAAAGATAGGAATTACTTGACAATCCCACAACATAGGACAGGAAGGAGTGATGTAGGACAGAACATCCAAGGAATTAAATTTTATAATATTTTACCTCAATAATTAAACAAATTAAGGATCTTGAGATAAAACTAAATTAATTAAAAACTGTATGTATGACCTAAAACAGTTTTATAAGTTAAAATTTGAAAGTTAGAGTTCTCTTTTTCTTTAATGAGTTTTAATTCATATTTGATAGTACAAAATGACTTTTTCCTATTACTATGTATAAAAAAATAAAATGCCCATTTTAGGGCCTTTCAGCACATCAGGGATTCAACCTGCTGGAACCACCTCAGGTGGATTGCGTCTACTATCCGATAAGTATCCATTAAAATTGGCGAATTCTTTTTCATACAAATACTGTTCATATAATCTTAGAGCATAGCCCAGGCTGCGAACCCCAGATCTCCGGTGACGAAATCGAGTGCCTACACAATCACGGCCACAGAGGCAGACCGTTATGTATATTAATAATAATAATAAATTAAAATTATTATTGTTATGCAATTTAATAGAAATAAAATTATTCTTGTTCTTTCCAGCCACCAATAACAACAAATATTGAATAATGAACAGTTCCTGCCAGAATCTAGCATTCCCAGGATATTGAAATTATGTACTGTACCCAATTTTTTATATTTTCAAAATCAAGATCTTCAGTGAACACTGATATTTGATATATTTGATGAGGTTGTTGTGGTTTGTTGGTCTTGACTGAGAGGCTATCCATTGGTAAAACTCTTTGGCATGTTTGGTTTTTTTTCTTTTTTTTTATTTTTCCTTCTCTTTACCACTGTCTGTTGACAGAGGGTATTTCTATATTTTATTGCTAGCTAAGGAGGACTCTAGGCCAGTGTCTTTTGAGTCTTCTTGGTGGGTTATCAGGGATGTGGCGGGACGATAAGGATTGTACGAGATGATTAGAGTGGAGTTTAAGTGAACTGTGAAAGGTTAAGTATCTGGAAGTGTACACGTGAGAATTTCAAGGTGTGGTGCAAGTGTGTTAAATGTTCTTGTTAATGTGTTAATAGGTGCAAGCTGGTGATAAAGAGTGGTCTGCATGTGTTTTAAATACTATTTGCTTTCATAATTGATTACAATCTATAAAATTATTTACAAGTTTATGCAAAAAGATCATGTTAGATTTCTTCTATCGCACAATTTAATTACATTAAAAAATTTAAGCAAGTCATTGTAATGGACTATATTGGGCTAGCAAGGATACTGACCTGTCAGTTTATAGAAACAGTACTTAAGTATTAAATTGAACCTGCTCTATTTTTTTAATTAAGTATGCTAAATATGGCTGCCAAATTAAAGTTGCACATTCTAAAATAGACGTTTTATAACTAAAGTATATACAAAGTATATACAAGTACTATTTTACAAAGTATATTTTACTTTTTCATATTTTAAACACCTTAATTGAATAAAATAATGTATACTTTTAACTTTAATTTATCAATATCATAAACTTATAATTAAATGACAATTCTTAAGATTTATTTTCGTGAAATGAAATACTTACGAATACAAGCATCAGGATCAGAGATAACTCTATTAGAGTCTAAGTAGTAGTAATCTGCACATTCCTCACAATTTTTCCCTTTGGTGTTATGGGAGCAGTTTTGACAAACACCACCACTAACTCGGCCGCTCTTGATGTAAACTTCTTCATTAAATTTACACTTGTTTGAGTGATTGTTACAGTTACAAGCTGAAAAATACAAATAAAAAATTTAGTTTTTGATTAAATCTTGTTTTTTTTACTAATCTGAGGTCAACAGGTTGCTATGAATTAAGAGTTCGAAATTTCTGTCATGAAAAGAAAAGGGATGAATAGATGGAACTTGTGAATTAACCTTAATTATAAGTTTGACTAACCACCTTAGATAGATGAGTAAAAACAATATATCATTAATGTTTCTGCAACTTTACAGTCGTTTCCCTGTACAATTAAGTCTAGAAGTATCATTGGTACAAGGTACCTCAGATTTGCAATGATCATCAGTACCACTGAGTACTCCATTCAGAATATGAAAACTACTTAATTTATATCACAGTATGTTATTGGAATCACTTTTCTTGACCGCAGATGGTGAATAATTTTATTTTATTCCCAGCAGGTACTCATCTACATATTGACCTCGGTTGGTGCTGCTTCATAGTCCAAAAGCCAGGCCTAAAAAATGTGACTCATTTTGTACTACTTTAGATTACTTTTTTCTGAAAATATACCTTAAATTATAAAGGAAAAGCATAGTCTACCTATCCAGAATGGAGCCCTTCGAATGAATGAGCTTGCTCAAAATATTAGAACTAATTGCAGTTTTCTTTCAAGAAGTGGTTCCCTGTAGAAACACACATAACATTTTTTAAAGATGATAAAATTTCCTATAAAATGAGTGTTTTTTCATTAAAATCAGATAATATTTTTTCAAAGAAAATCTCTGACTGCATAAATTAACAACTTTTTGTTGTTTTTGAAAGAGCCATAACTTTGGTTGAAGTTATCCAATTTTATTGATTGAAAACTTGCTTCATAGGACATTTTATCATCTTTAAAAAATGTTCTGTTCATGTTATGCACACGACCAACAGGGAACCACTTGTTTCAAGAAAATTGAAATTTGTGTGATATTCTAAAATTTTGAGCAAGGGGAATCATATAAAGGGCTTCACTTTGGATAGGCAGACTATTTTACTTAATAATTTAAGGATTTTTTTCTGAAAAATTTGGTGAGAAGTAGTACAAAATTAGTCACATTTTATTAGGTCCAGCTCTTGAACTTTCACATATGAAGATAAAAAACTGTAGATAATATTCATAAAGAAATGAAACATTGTATATTTCTTTATCACATAAAGGAATACACAGGTGCTAAATTTCAACTAAATTAAATAAAATTTGTCAATTTCAACTTTTTATAAAAACATACATGTCATTTGATAAAAATTAAACTAATGCTGATAATGATTGATGCGTTTATAAATCGTCTACAGAACTAAATACATTCCAAATCAACTCTGAAATTTGTCTCAACAGAAAAGCACAAATAGCATCTAGAAGAAATGAAAAATCAACAGGATCATTAATCTTTAGACAATAATACATTTTTGATATAGAATACACACCTCTGCAAGCGTTTGCCTGTCTGCCAATAGCTGGAGCCCATGGTACATCATTATAAGCATCTGCACACTCTTCACAATTCAATCCTTTTGTATTATGAGTACAGTTACATTTGCCATGTACCATATCAGTTCTATCCTCAACACCTTCAACTGGAATACAGCTCCTTGCATGGCCATAACACCAACAAGAACCTCGCACAGTCATCTCCTTAACTGCATAGTAATATTTTTCCTTTAATCAGAATAAAACTTGTGATTTTCAGGTAAATCTTATTAGCTCCACTTGTAGGCAGCAATAAAGATGCTACGGTACAACTTCGTATAGTTAATGACCCAGCTCAGGTCGGCTGCATTCTGGGAGCAGGTTTTGTATGGCTTATGATACCTGGGTTCTCTTAAATATTGAGCGCCACCCCATTTATATGGTGAAGGCCACAAAAGCATATACTTGTGGCAAATTGTACGTTACGAATAACGGTACTGACAGAGACTAATCTGGCCAGGAAAAGGAACGGAACTGGTAAATGGGGAAACCAGAGGATATAAGATAGACACCACAAACAAATAATTATGGATGATAAAAAGTATATATTGGTCAAAACATTCTCCTGTTTTGGCCCAGAAAAATAAAATAAAAAACAAGACTGATAAATGGTTAAGCACCAGTCCGACCATTCATTAAGCTGAGACGATATCTCATATAGCACTGATCTTAAACAGATCAGTAAAGAGCTTAGATAGATCAGACTGATCCCAAGAACCACTGAGTTTATATCAAGTACTATTTTTAATATTGAGCAAATGGTACCATTGGGGCCCCGTATAGTTTGTACCTACGGCAGTCCTCTGCCGTCCTAACATGAACTCTGGGCTCCGCGTACATAGATTTTGAGGCTCGTGAATGTACTATGGTAATAGATCTACTAAAATAAGCGTCAGATGAATCTTAAATTATTGGAGTAGCTCACTCCGAAATTGAAGGTGTGGTATGAGGAGGTTCGGTCAGAAAACGGGCGTAACTTCTGTCCGTTTCTGAACCGTAAGGTAGGAGGTATACCAAGGACAAGTAGAGTTATCTGGCCAACCTGGTTGTGTAGAAATACCCAACATTAGACTAGGATGAAGGCACCTAACATAGCCTAGAGAGTGGACGCTAGTCACCAGCCGATATCAACCTAAGTCACTAATCAATCCCTCAGTTCGTAGGCACTTAATCACCAAAATTTTGAATACAACTACTGACGAATCCAACAAAAATTGTTTAGATCAAGTTTAAATCCACCAGAAGAGTGATAAGAACAAAGTAATTAATTATTTGCAACACGAAACGTGTGGTTGCAACACGTTTCCAACTTACAACAACAACAACCTGTTCAACCGAAACCTTCCTATACAACCAAGGATCCACGAAAGCCTAAACCAAATTTCCTATGAAACAAAGAAAGAAAAGACACCTCTAAACTCTCACAACAACAACAACAACTTCTAAAAGAACCAGAAACTCCTAAAAGAAACGGAAAAGAAAATAACATCTACCACACCGCTGTAAAGCGGTTAGGGACCATCCATCAAAATACTTATTCCAGACCTACAAATCTTCCTACTTCGGCCTAGAATATCTCCCGCCTTTTTTCTATACAATTCAAATTCAAATATATACAAATCACCCTAATAACACCGTGATGGTGGAATTCTTCTAAGTGATTAACAGTCATCAATATCACTGTTCCCCGTGTTGTTTGATATTCTACAGTAGCAATTAATTATATCAGAACTATTGTAAGTGGCATATTGCCAAGATATTAGCAAATTTCCAAATTATGAGTGGAAACCAATCATTATGGTTTTTATTTTAAGATAAAATTATACTTGTCAATCTAAAAAATCAAAACTAATACTGATATTATTATATTTATATTTCTATCTTAATTGCTAAATCCTGTAAATCCATCTGACAGTTCCCTGACAAATTTCTATCTCACACTGACATCGATAGAATTAATACCGGACACAAACATAACCTATATCCTCCTTACTGTCGTACAGCTCACTTTCAACAGGATCCTTACTATCTTGCAACAACCCTTTGCAATCACTTGCTCCCCATTATCAAATCTATCGAATCCTACAAATGTTTCTCCTCCCACTTAAAGTTGTTCCTAGCTTCCCTAGCTCCTTACACCCTACAAGACTACCTTTCCCGTCCTCACTCCTATAACTACTTTTTAAAAAAATTGAAATAATGTATGTCTAGATGTTAAGTTTATTGTGTATTTAATCTTTTTTTAAAATTTCTAATATTTGTATATGTATATTACTACGACGTGTTACATCCACACAAGTGGCTTTTGTAATAAATAAAAATAAATAAATGATAATAATGTTAGACTGACATTTTGTTTGCTTTATGCTAGTAGTATATGAGAATTCAATGTCAGCTTTATCAGATAAGTTTAAAAAATTAATTATTTACCTTAATTTCATCTCTGTTATCAACCAAATCATCACCAAGAGTCTGAAGTTTAGTAAAATTAATACGAAGGTTGGTCATTTTTAACAAATCTTGTAGCTGTGGTGAATATGGATCTCTGTAGGCACCCTGTAGACTTGGTGATATGACTCTAAGAATAACCTAATACAAATACAAAACAGTTAAATTAAATAATATGGTGAAACCTAGGTTACAAATAATTAGGAAAACATAGTTATACTTCTTTATGGTAGTAGGTAGATGAGGAAAAATAAAAAATAAATACACGCTACTTATTCAGTGGCTGCATCCGTAGCCGTGGTCGAATAGAACTGTACTTCGGCACCGGAGGTCTGGGGTTCACAGCCCGGGCTATGCTCTCAGTTTTTATGAATAGAATTTGATGTAAAACGATTTCACCAACTTTAGCTTTACTCTGAGCATAGTAGATGTGACCCACCCGAGGTGGTTCCCCCAGGGCAAATACCCTGAAGGGCCGAAAGACCCTAAAACGGGCATTATTATTATTATTATTATTATTATTATATTCAGTGGAAGATGTTTAATAAGGACTCAAGAAGAAGCTGTTGAAGTTTTGAGTCTCAAGAGTCAATTTTAAGTTCATGAAAATGGTTGCAGTAAAATTGCATTACCAAGTAATAATAATAATAATAATATTTTATTTTTGGAGAGACATTCTCTCGTATCTCTACTAGTCCAGTAATAGTAATACTTACTTCTCCTAAATTAGATGGTTCAGCAGTAGAATACCTAGATTCACATATCACATCAGTTAATTGACGCTGAGGTGGTTTAGGAATGTGAGGAAACGCTTCGTCACAATTTTCGGCAAAATATCTGTACACCTAATCATAACAACATAAAAATACATTATTTTTTTAAAAAAATGGATTTAATAACATCATTAGTAGCAGTAGTAGTAGTAGTAGTATGGGGGGAGTGGTAATAACTACCAGGCAAGTAGGCCACCTTGTTGGGCCCTTTATGCCACCTCCCTAAGACAGTGTTCTACTCCTTTTAATTTTAAGTGCAGGTATTTCATTTAATCTAGACAGAAGAGTCATGGATTTCTATGGTTCCTATCATGCTTTTTTCAAGCAATCATACTTATTTTCACTGACTCTTATAGTCTAGTGAAAACTAGGAACAACGTGTGTCCTTGCTGTTAAACCAAACCTCCATACACTTTAAACTACAAGGCAGACATACTAGAGTATTATAATGAATCTACTATGAGGGTCCTAAATTTTGCCTCAACCCAGTTTCATTTAGGGTAAGGGATCTTTAACGAGTCCCTTCTGAAGGACGTGGTACGCAGAATTTTTATCCCTCTCATAAAAATCCTAGAGGCCCGTGCTGGAATTGAACCCATGACTAAATAAACTCAGAAGTTTAAAGTCCATTCATTCTGTTTATTGGCCGCATACCTTAACCACTACACCACGGGTGACTCTCAATAAAATCATTAAATACATAAAATCAAGAACTTATTTCAGAAACTTATAACAAAGTGAAGCCAATAGTTAAATTTTAGTTCATATTACACTTTCATATTTTATATTAAGTGATAACAAAGCTATATTAAGAATTCACCTTCCACGTTTTGCCTTTGTCTGACGATCTCTCTATAAGCATAGCTCTGGGGCGAAATGTTCTAAATTTCATAATAAGATGAGTAAAATGAAATTCTGCTTCCAAATCTAAACGAATCGATACATGCTCTTTGCCATTTTCAGACTGCCACCAGGATGGAGTATTGGATCTGAAAAAATCAAATATTTATTTTAGGACAGCTATTGCATGGCAGTAATAGTTCTGGATTCCATAAGCTGAAAATTTGGCAAAAATAATTAAAATAAGGAATTCTATTAGTATACGTCAATCCTTCAAAGAAGTTTGATCAAAATAAACCAATAGAGTTTCTAACATCAATTTTTTTTGTCAGGTTGGCAATAGATAAAAACCAAAATTACAACAACAATTAAAAGAAATAACAAAGTTATCTCATTTTTACAGGCTGAGAAAAATGTTACATGATTCTCCACACCTTAGAAAAGGAACACTATTAGTTAAATAATAATAAAAAAAATCTCACAGAAAAATGGATTCAATCAAATTAAAACAGACAATAATACCATAAAAATACCCTTAACCAATTCCTTAAAGCAAAAATAAAAATTCCAACTAACAATAATGAGGCAAACATTTTATCCACCAAATTAACAATAATTTAATAGCTAAACACATAATTAAAACAGAAATTTAAAACAATAATTTAATTTAACATAAATTTTTATTAACTTATTCCAAGGAGGGTAAGAACAGCCTGAATAGTAAAACAATGTAGAAGATGCTCTTAAGAAGAAGTACAAGAGTAAAAACAATCTAATTTCCTGCAAACAGCACAACTTATAAACAATATAATAGAGGCTTGAAAAAACTTTTAACTTGGTAACCACCTCTGTGATTGAGTTTGTTTAACTTCAGTATTTATGAACTGAACTTCGACGCCAGAGAAGCCTGAGGTTAACATCTCAGGTTACGCTATAAATAATCACCAACTTCAGTAAACATTTTGAGGGTACCAGTTGCTTCCACACTACTATCCCGTGTAGTTTCTACAGGGGTAATTCAACATGAGCCAAAGATGTAAAAGAGTATTATGATTATAATTTATATACTAAAAAGCAGTGGTTTTTAACCAGGGAACCACCAAAGGGGTTTTAGGGGGCTGCAATACTTTCAGTAAAAAAAAATTAATTAAATGGATCAGAATCTGATCAATAATTTGGGAACTACTAATTTATCATCAATTGATGAAGAAACTTTATTTGAGTTGATCCAAGATTCCACATTAAATTGAGTTTACAAAAATAAAAGTTTTGAACAATTTTGGTTGCACACTCTATCCTGAATCACTGAATATCCAAAATCATCAACTATGGTCATAAAGAACTTCTTTTATTTGATCAACATAATAAGGGAAAAAATGTTCTCATCAATGGTACATATTAAGACCAAAACAAGGAACAGCCAACACAATGAATCTTGTCTTTGAGTTGCCTTAAGCACATCTATTCCCCGAATGGAGAATGAGTTTGAGGTATTCTACAACAAAATTCTCATTAGTTTTAATGTTTTCTACTTAAATAACTGAACAAAAAACTTAATTCTAATAATTCTGGCGCGGTGGTCTGTCTGCATGTCGGGCGACTATCCTTTTGATGCGTGTTTTCGTGCTTAACAACAATCCCTGAAGGGACGATAATTTTTGATATTTTTTTATATTATTTAAGTTTATAACTACTAAATAATTCTGGTCCATATGTCAGGCAAATTTTATTTGGAATGCGTGTTTCCGTACTTAACAACCCATTTCTTTCTTAAGGTTCCGGTTTATGCTTTAAAACCTAAGCAGTTACTCAATTGTCAAGCACTGCTCGCAACTCATTTTGTCTGTATTTTTCAAAGGAAATGCACATAATTATCCAGCAGTACGCACAATCATTTGCAGTAGTTTAAAGTTTAGTTACTTATCTTTAAATTTAGTCAGTTATCTTTAAAGGTTTTAGCCCATTTCCTTTTAAAAATACAGACCTCTGAAACAGATTTGTGTTGTGGTCTGATGTTCGACTTCCGCCATGACGCCTATCCTATTAGCGAATTTATTCCCAAAGGAAATTTGCTAAAAGTTTCGTTTTCCTAACAGTAATTTCAAAAGATGGTAATTTTTTAAATAGAAATTGTGTTAAAATAAGTACCAGCAGTTTTATTGTTCTATACAATATAATAGAGAAGGGGAGTCCTCTCCTCCCTTTCCTTTTTTAGTGGGACCGTGGTAGCCAAAAGGTTAAGAACCACTACTATAATGTACTAAGGAAAAGGGCTTAAAGAAAGGCAGCCCCCCAAAAATATGTCAAATGACCTTGTTATTTATCTTCTAGAATAAAAAATAAAACTTAGTAGAGACACAGGCCCCTAAAACTTAGCTAGTGTCTAAATATATAAACTATTTTGGAATAAATATTACTATTAGGCTGTTCATACACAACTCTAAAAAATAATACATGGAAAAAAAATAACTTCACCACTCTGACCCAAATAACTTTTAAGTAAACATACCTTTTGAATCAATTTCCTTCAACTTCTTTAGAAAGCAAGAAAAAAACACATTAATTGAATTAATTTAAAATTAAATTTAAAAAAAATTAATTCTTACTGTTTAAATAATTAACAGCTTCATCAGCATAATTTTCTGATGAAAATTCACTGAAAGATCTTTATGGTGATAAATCTTTAAATTGGCAATGTGGTAGAAAATAAAATATATTATTTTCCATTTCCTAAACTAGTATGAGCCAAGGAAAGCATTAAGTAAATAAATAAAATATTTATTTTATTGTTGAGATAAAAATTATACATGTCACAAAATTATGTTAAAATACAAGTACATAATAATAAATAGATATATTTGCTTAAAGCCTTTGCAAGGCATACAAAAGTCAAAAAAATATAAAAATTAAAAAATGTGCTCGTTTTGGAGCATTAAGCGAGTAATTTGAATTTTCAAACAGATAAACTTTTATATATAAAAGTAATTTGATAAACATTTTTACTCCAAGTGTGCTGAAACCAGTGTCTGAGTAGGTTAGTCTTGTTCTATTGATATTTAAATGTTTTCGTTTCTGGTATCATGACTGTGGTACGGATAGTAAAAAGTAGTAGTCACCAATACAGCACTGACCACGCTCAATGCTCCTTAATTTTTATGGTCCAAAAAAAATCATATATATAGTTGCCGTATTGAAATGAAACTTTATGTACTTATTTAATAGGTAATGGTATACACTTGTACCAAATTCCAACTCAATTGGACCATTTTCCAATTTTTTAAAAATATACTCGGTATTTAATAAAAATTGAACTAATGCTGATAATAAGATGAAACTTGGCACATTAGTCTTATACATAGTCACATGCGTGCTAAATTCCAATTGGATCGTATCATTTTTCTGCGTTTTATGATTTTTTGAAATTTTTGTTGAATATTACTGCAGGTTAATGACGTCATATTTTTTTTTTCGAATAGCACAACTACAGCAGTAGACTGATTTTTGTTCAAAATCTAACATAGATACAGTATGCGCTACGATGATAACAGACACAGATACACACACAAATACATACATACAGACAACTTTGCAGATTTTTACAATAAAAATTATTTTTGAGCTAAATAGAAACCTTCCCAAATAACAAGACATATTAAAAAATGTCTTGTTATTGTCTATGAAACTGACAATCATTAAGTACATGAATACAGTTCTAACTATTAAAAGTTCCTTAACTCATTCTTTTAGATACATGAATATAAATTAATGCATAAATTTTACGAACCCAGGAAATTTGCTGTAAACAATGTTTTCAATTCGATGACTAAGCATTGGATCATTTTCCCTACCGGGCCTTGAGTCACAAGTAAAACATTTCTTCGGTTCTAAATGAGAAACAATGCAGTATCTTTCCTGAAAAAAGGCAGACAATTTTTAATAATACAATGTATAATTTTAATTATATTTATATACCTATGTAAGCTATCAAATTCTAAAAATGAAAATTACTTTTTTAGGTATAAATGATATCTTTAAGAACAGTCTTTTCTCTAAGACCTTTCCTTTCATGTTCTGTCACCATGTGTGAAAAGCAAGTAAAACAGTTGGTATCTTGGCAAGGATTTGAACCCTGACCTGATACCTTACATGCTATCACAAAAATTAATCAAATCAGTTTTGAACTCTAAGATAACTTGTATGTGAGTACCTTGCCATGAAGACCACACGTTGATGTGGCAGAAAGCATTTTTTCTCTTCCAATAAGTAAGTTTCCAGTAGCAGGGTAACATGATCCCATTTCACATGATGAATTCTTGGCATGACCATCAACTGTAAATAACATAAACAAACTAATGAACAAAACCATACCTAGACACAACAAAAATCATATAGGTTACATTAAACGTAGAATCTCTGCTGACCTTAATATAAGGAAGGAAGGTGGTTTTAGATAATCAAAATTTAGATTGATAATAAAATAACAATAGCTTCCCCCTTTCTTATAACAGGACGAAAAGCACTATAAAACCAAAAAAAAATTTCACAACTCTTTTCATTAGTTTAGATAGTTTCCAAAATCCATACATGCATGTGCACTCCTTAGCTAAGTCCACAAAAGGTCTAAATAAACTATGTTTAAAAATCAAGAACTACGAGAAAAATAAAACAACATTAAGTAACATTTAGACACTATATTGGAATTAAATATCAAACTTTTATTTCTTTATGCAACTAAGCAGTAAGTAATTTGTCAGGTAAGGAAGTAACAAGTTGATTTTCAAATCCCATCTATTGTTCAAAATATTACTTCATGGTATGCAATGGAGAAAACCACTAATATATTAAAAACATAACATTTTGTAAAAATCCCAACAAGAAATTTCTAAGTTTCAGTCATTTATTTTGACCATAAATTTGAGTGGCAGGTAGTTAAAAAAATAAGTAAAATTACTTACTATAAGAATCTCTTAAACCCAAAGAAAAATCTGAAAAACAAAAAAAATATCCACTAATTAATATGATTTAAAATATGCTGAAGAAGTTAATTTGTTAAAATAAATAAATAACTGTTGACTAAATATGTCTGTTTAAATAATAAACAAAAGGTTGGCTCATAAAAAAAACAATTGACTTGTGTACGTTTTTTAAAAAATTGTAAAAAATTAGAAAATAATTTAAATATGTTAAAATTTAGTACATGTATACCATTACTTCATAAATAAGTACACAAAGTTTCGTTTTAATACGAAAAGTATATCCATAATTTTTGTAGTAAAAGTTAAGCAGCATTGAGTGTGGTCAGTGCTGTATGGTGACTGCTGAGAATGAAACGGATGCATTTATAAACTTTGTGAATTGTAGGGGAGGATGAGCGTAGCGAATCCGATGTGATGAGGAAAAGTTCTGAGGTAGCTAAAATTGCTAATATAGCAATTTTAATATAGTAGCTAAAATGCCCAGTTAAATAATTACAGAGTATCACTCTGGTTAAAATGTCCATAAAGAAATAGCAGAAACATCCGATCTAGATTGTTCTCGAAAATAAACTTAATCTGTATTTACAGAGTTAACGCCTAGACTCTAGTCGAATCAACGCCAGACTGGTTTTATTTTTCTTCAGCACTCTAGAAAAAAACCACTGTTTCCTAGAGTAAAATTTTAATCCTTAATTCAATCATTTTTTCAACTTTTCCTGACTCCGCAAACCAGGTTAATTTACATCACAACAACCTGGGTTTTAAAGGAGTTCATGTCCTCCCCAAGGTTGAATAGTATACCAAGTTTGATTTAAAAGTAGTTATCCTTTAGAAAGATTCATTAGAAATACACACACACCAGAGACAAACTAAAGTTTTGCTAAGTGTATTAATTCGAGGTTAGGGACCCCCCGAACCGATTTTGCCCATACCTAGATTTTTGACTACTGCTATGAGACCTATTATTTATGAATTTAATTTAAAGTAAAATCAATAATATAAACTACAAGGGAAAGTACTAGTAGCCAATTTAAATCAAGGCTTTCCTAACAGAACTGAACCCTGTGATACAATAAATCATGGGATTACAAAGAATCAGACCTATAAAAGGAAGTACATGCAGGCTTTGAAACACAAATGTGGCTATGGCTCTTAGTGTTAAGCAACCTTAACAAAGAAGCAAAAGGGCCTACAATTTTTGCCACTTCGCTAGTGTAGAACAACCAGTTCTATCTCTCACTCCCCCTACTATGACAATTAAATTTGCATGATACTGCCTGTAAATTTTCCCAAGAATTAAGAAATAAATAAATAGTAACTTGTAAGTAGGTTTTTCAAACAAAAATTTTAAAAATGGTTTAACACATAACCAGTTTTAAAATAATTAAACACTTACAAAATAACAAGAACAATAATAAAGCTGATATTTGGTGCCGCATTTTGAAGATCAAGGATCAAGATCTCCTACGCACCTGAAAAAGTAATAAATAAATTAAACAAATAAAATATTAATGATGAAAAAAAAACATTTTGACGTGGTAAGTAAAGTAAGACACAAGAGCCAGATCATTAAATAACAGTGAGTTAAAAAAGGTTTCGAAATATAAAGCAAACATTATAACTTATATTTTAATACCTTGAGCATTGTAGCAAGATATGTGATTAAGATCATAGTGGTCTCAAAACACCTAACTAACTCTTTATTGACACTAAACCTCCTGAGGTGACAAATGGTCTCACCAAGATCATGTCAGGTTATCTCACCTAACATGTATGAACACGGTTTAAAATAGCCTGTTCCCCCCATCAGTTTTTAATATAACTAAAGTAAAATAAAACCTTAATTCTATCACACCAGATAAATAAACCTTTTTTGAAAATTGTAAAAACAAAAATAACCGCAAGTAAAAGGGAAGCCTGAATCCCCACAGCCGCTAAGAAGGCTGAAGTCTACATTAAGGTGTATCAGCTTACACTTTAGAGACAATATTTTTGTTTTTCAGATAAAAATAAAAGAGAACATTCAACCTTTTCATTCTTATTCCACAGGTCCAAACAATTGATGTCATGGCCTTAATTAAATAAACTATATTTTTATCAATAAAGCAGTTGAAATGTAAATGACTTGATACAATCTCCTTAAAATAGATAATTATTCAAAAGCACAAAGCAAAAATTGGTAAGTAAGAGCTTACTGGTAAAAAACAGTGCCGGTTTTAGCTTAATCGATCTTAGAATGATTTTATTACTAAGTACAACACCGTTTTTTGAAAATGATGATTGCCAATTTACCTAATATTTTTAGTTAAATTTAACAAACACAGTAAAGACTATTTTAAAACATTTAAAATAATGACAGCAACTAACTTATTTATTTATAGCACATTTAAATATGTAAAGAATAATAAAAATAAATTTGAAAAAAATAATCAATGACATAGATGTAATAGTAAAAATAAAAATACAATAATAGTACCTCAACATAGTTTATCCAAGTCAGAGGTGGGGCAAAATTTATTGGAAACTAAATTTATTATTACTTAAAGGAAAACATAAAAAACTATCTGATGAGAAATTTCAAGAGGAAGAAAAAAATTACTGATTAGAAAATCTTTTTTATGTGAATAAAAAATGCTAAAGGGAAGCAACTAAATTCCTTATTATTTTCCTAGATTGACATTAAAGGAATAAATAAAGAAAAAGGGTTCAAAAGACTCATGTACTTTCGATAGAAAATATAAGGAAGAACTGTTTTTACTAACTCTATAACTAGTACTAAGTTTACCAGAGTCTATGTGGATATATATGGCAAAACTAGTTTGATGGTCAATTCTGCTGCTACAAACTACAGTTAGGATGTTGGCATAGTATTCTGACTCAGTCATTTTACAATTAGGTATTTTTTGAGGGTCCTACATTTTTCCTATATAATCTGTACTCCAGCTAATTATTATACTCTCCACGCTATATCTTTCGACATGGAAAAAGCTGTTTTAATAAAAGCAGTGGGCGTCTAACTTGGAAGAGAAAAAAGATACCTACAGGTTCTTGAGTGACGTCACAGATCAACCATGATATCCGTTTAGGTTTTAATTATCTCTAGAAGGAACTTTTTCTTCCCTTTTACTGTAACAAGGGTTGCATTTTATTTCTTCCATCTGATTTTTAATCACGTGACCATATAGAAAGATATGGGGCGAGAAGTATAGCACTACTGTCCGTTGCTAACATAGTTCTAATGGCTCAGCAACGTCGACTAATCAGAGCAAATAGTGATATGAATATGAGACATATTATTTTTTATTATGAGGGGAACTAACAATTTAACTGAAGGACCTAGGGCTGAACCCTTATATTTACTTTTCTTTAATTTACAACCATAAATTATAATTACTTATATCATATATAATTAAATAATATTTATTCCTTATACAAATTAAAATAAATTCAGAAAGATACACAAGAGTCTCATCAGCTAACATCCGAGGGAATATACACAGTTATGAGTATTTTAACATGGTTTGATGTAAGCTGTTTCCCTACTTGGATTGTAAATTACTTTAGTATTGGCCGATTGTAACTGACCACTAAAATTACACAACAAGCTGTAAAAGTATTAATTCTCAAGTCAACAGTAAATTTGAACAAATCCTGCTCAAAAAATTAAATAATGATTGGAATAGGATCACACCAAGCCAATCTTTGGTTTGTTAAACTAAAATAAAATCAACAAAGTGTGTTCTGTTTTTGATATTTTTTCTATCGAATGTAAAAGGTAGTCGATGTGAATGAAAAAAACCCATGACAAGAACAAGTCAACAAAGAAATTGCTATAAGTTTGCTGTAAGAATGAATCACAAATGTGTAATGGTCATTGGTACATTAATGTCCATATTAATCGATAATACCGATCGATTGATATGCAAATTAATTGATAAAGAGCTCATACATCAAGGATTTGAAGGTTGCACATTTCTTTCACCTGTTACCATAAACAAAATCATACTACTTTTGACAAAAACCAACGTACAAGATGAATTTTGAATAATTCTGAATATTTACATACCTCGTTATCTAAAATATTCGACGTTTTCACACCATTTCAAATGAAACTTTATTATTTCACACTAAACAACGACACTTTACTTCGATGTAAACAAAAACAGACCGGAAATAGAACACACATGTGAAACTAATTGTTTGAAAAAGGCACTAAATCAAAAAAGAAATATTTAATAGTACAAGTAGTAGGTAAAAAAAAGGTCGAAATATGTGTAGGAGGGCTGGCAGGGAGCGAGATCTGGAGGAAATAGCTCGAAGTACGAGTTCTCTTCAACATGGGCACTCCAGCTCAGATAACCTTATCACAGTCAAACACAAAAAATAGATTTTTTCTTTTTATCTATGTATTAGATAACGATATCGAAATTTAATCAGTAACATCCTGAAATCGAGTTGGAGTTCAAATGAAAAATATCATTTGTTTAATATATTAAAATTAACAGTTCAAATAACCTAAATATTTGGCCTATAAATGCTACAATGTTGTAGGGGTAGGGTACTTAAGAGATAAAAGACCTCAATCTATTTATCTATTCGTTGGGTACCATAACAAGATATTTTGAAAAAGAGTATAAACGAAAGCGTCTTCATGTAAATAGATAAATACGTCTGTTTTATTCTGAATGATCTCGGCAACTGTTAGAGGCGGACATAATATTTGAGCTTCTGGGTAAAAAGGATGTATTTCCCGCGATGATAAGAAGCCGGAGAAGAGGGAACGGTTTATATCATAGTTATGGAAGTCTTTTTATTACCTATACAGAATCATGAGTCTCGTTTTTTATAGTTTTTTCTCAAAATGGCGTCGGAGTCACATCTGACCATAGTAAAAGTGATAGTAATTACAGGCATAGGTGATAGATTCCCTGCCAACTCCCTTTGATAAAAGATAATTTTCTACTTTATAAGTCCAAGCGAAGGCATTCATATCTACTCCACTGAAGAGCCGAGTAGCTTTACAATAAGTTTCTAAAGCTTAAACTAAAAATAACACGTGCGTCTCTGCAAGGAAAAATTTCTGCACGTGAACTACGCGGCAGAAAAAAATCTTTAAGGGTCATAAATTTTGCCTAAACCCAAGGCGTTTGGGGTTATGAATCTTTTACGAGAACCTGACATCGCACTTTTGAAGAACAGCACTTTTAAAACTCATCTAAAATATACTTTCTTCAGACGGAGGGTTGGAAATAAGTTTAACCCCCGTGTTCCCTCACCAGGGATTTCACCCCCCCCCCCCCCGGCAGTTGTCGTGTAAACGGAATTGAACACGGGGTTTATCCCTGAGACTCATTTTTCACGGTAAAAAATACCGTGTGAACAGTTGGGGATTTAAATCGCTGCCAAACCCTGCCTCTGAATAAAATAATAAAATGTAATTTTTAAGCAAATGTAATTAATAAGTCGTAAATCTATAAATAGAATTTTCATTTAAAGTTGGACGGTCTAGTAGTTCTAAATTTTTTGCAAGTCATGATATTTGCAAGTCATGATATTTGCGTCAAGATTTTACTGCTGAGATATCTTTCTAAATTCGTTTAAGGTTTTGTTTGATCACTTTAATAGTTTTCATTTAATTAATAATGACTCAAGTGAAAGTACTAGTGTTTTTATTAGTTCAGTGCCACTCTAAAAATGTTATTCTGTAACTCTATTTCTTTTCTTCGTCTAAAAGTAAAAATTATGAGTTTATCAAAGAAATATTTATTATAAGAATTAAATTATAACATATTCTATATTTACTAATTTCATATTTATAGGATGGGACAGTAAAAACTAACATGTTTAAGTAATTTATATAATTTTGTTAAAAAAGCCAGGTTTTTGTGAGTAGCTTGGATTGCTGGGTCAGCAAAAATTTCAAGGCATTTTTAAAATAATGGGTTAGTATGTTTACTTTAGATATAATTATAAAGTGAAAAAAGCTACCATAAAAATAATATTGCAATTCTTTTTTCAATACTAGATAGACGATTCCAGAAAAATAACTTAAGTTATTCAAGCTCCTGGTAGTCGACAAAGTGAGGGTGGATACCAAAATTTATGATGATAGCTCTATTAGAAGCTAAATTAGGCGGAGTGATGTGTTCTGGTGCACCAAATTTTGGGTATTCATATTAGGAAAGCGTATTTATGTATGTTAAATGATAGCTCTATTACAAATATTTAATTTGTAATAGAGCTAGAACCCAACAAGTCCAATAAAATCATACCTTCCAATTTATTTTTGTCTATTTTTTGTCTGAAATTCGGGATTCGTGTTCTTAAGCCAAAAATAAGGTATTTTTACTCATGGCAAAATCTCGCTAATTTCAATACTTAAGCTTCAATTTAGAGAATTAATGTCCAATTTTTACACTTTTGGCACTTATTCCCCGCCAAAAGAGTGGTTTTAGACACAAATATGCATGTGGCAAAATGTCTTGTATCATCCCTAGAAAAAGTGCCCAATAAAAGTATACCTTCCAATTTACTTTGTTCTATTGCATGGGACAACCGAAACTATTTTGGTTGTCCTATGCAATCATAACCAAAAAGAAGCCACCTTAACACAAAAAAGTACCCCAGGTTGTGATCTACCCAGTATGTACATACAGATGCGGTTTTGCTGTGCAAATTTTTCATATCTCCGCTTTTAAAGTTCGTCTTAATCAATCGTCTTCCAAAAAAAATTCGCAATATTTATTCAAAGTCTGTTTCAATCAGTGAATTGTCCTTATCGATACGCTTATAGAGAATAATCTATAGTTGGAAGTTGGTAACTTTATTAAGCATAATTTATTTGACCAAATCATTATAAAGTAAGACTATATAGGTGGTTAGTCTATATACAATCCTAGACAAATATTAATATTAATTTTTCAAGAATTTTTTTATTGAATATCATTTTTTTAGACCTGGCTAGATTTACTTGTCAATTTCAAACCTTAAAGTATTCTGTTTGTCAGTCAATCAAAAACTGAAGAGCTCTGAGATCAAAAGCTACAAGAATAATATCATCTACGTAAAACAAGACTACCAAGTTTACCAGCCAATCGGGTAGAGTTTCCCAAGCGTAATCAGATAAAATATTGTAAGCAGCGATGAAAGGAAGCATTGACCTCAGTAGACATGTACAGGGACTCTTTTCGCTGGGTTACGCCTCGGCATTTAAATTGTAAATTTACTGTTTCTGTGGGTTATATGTATATATATATATATAATATATATATATATATATATATATATATAATATATATAATAATATATATATATATATATATATATATACGCGTCTCCACCAATCTCGGGATAAGGTTATGAATAAAAACACAGCTTTACATGAAAAACTATATATTATTTCTCGCCAACGTTTTCGAATTTAACTACAAATTCTTCATCAGGGCCCTTTGCAACACAAGATAACATCAATCTATTTAGATAGTGTAAAATGAAAAATAGTAAATTAAATAAGAATGAGCAATAACAAAAATAAACCAAGAAATTAGAGAACTTAATTTAAATATTTTTATATAAATAAAATAAAACATTTTACTTACGAAATAATCACAGTCTTCATCTACTATGGGCCAGGAGACCCATGCAAAATTTAAAATAAAAGTTTAAAATATAAAAACTAAGTCCATTAATTTAAAATAATTTGTCATAAAAATGAATTAAAAACAAAGTAAAAGTAAACAATAAAAAAAAAAGTAAAGTAAATATATATATATATATATATATATATATATATATATATATATATATATATAATAATATATATATAATATATATATATATATATATATATAATATATATAATTACACAACATACAAACATAATTATATATTAAACAAACTCCTCCTTAGATTAACCTATGTGTATGCCTACACCAAATTATTCTGACCTACACAGATTTTCTCTCTTTTATTGCAGGTGTTTCTTAAAACCGTTCTGTTCGAACTCACCCCAGCTAACTCTGCTCTAAATTGAGCAAAAGACAAAAAAATGGTATCTAACCTCAATAATTCGACTATCAGGAGCTTGAATTACCGATTATATTTTTGCAATCGTCGTCCTAGTATAGCCATCAGATTGACCAACTGTGATTTTTCTACGGTAACCATTAAATTCTAGAATAAAACATATTATGTTTTAGACGTTTTAAAAACTGCACTTTTCGCTTAATAATTCAATACCATTATTGCTAGATTCTAAATATTTGTAATAGAGCTACCGTTTAACATACATAAATACGCTTTCCTAATATGAATACCCAAAATGTGGTGCACCAGAACACATCACTCCACCTAATTTAGCTTCTAATAGAGCTATCACCATAAATTTTGGTATCCACCCTCACTTTGTCGACTACCAGGAGCTTGAATAACTTCAATTAGTTATTTTTCTGGAATCGTCTATCTAGTATTGAAAAAAGAATTGCAATATTATTTTAATGGTACCTTTTATCACTTTATACCTTCATTCCTGAGTTTCGGAGACAACACTTTCTCCAGAACTATTTGATACGAACATGACCAAGTTCCGTCAATTTTTATTTTTGCTTTGAGTACTCATCTACTTAAGTATAAACAAATTGTGATAGTGGTATTAAATTGTTCAGGCCAAAGGCTTGAAGACCCACTAGCAGGTCCTAACAATGGAAGTAATGGGGGTAGTTAACTAAATTTGGTACCAACGAATGTTGATACTAAATTTAAGTTTTTTAGATTAGCAGACATTTAACAATTTTCACAGTTTTACTCCCGCCTGAGTGCAATCACTGGATTGTTTCTCTAACAAGTCTCTCAAGCCACTAAAACCATTCAACTCTAATACTTGTAACAATCATAATTGTTGTTGTATTACTCAATAAAATGTGTTAAAAAAAAAAAAAAAAAAAAAAAAAAAAAAAGCAGACATTTAACTTACATGTAACTATAAAGGGAGCGAAGCGACTCCTAAACTCTTTATGTTGTAAATGTATCAAATCAAAATTTGATCATAACATAATTTTGGTGTTATAATAATGATGGTTAATATAACTAGACTTTTATTGTGTGACAAAAATAATCAGTATTTCGTTAGTGCTTAATATTTCAGAAAATTTAATAATTGCTATATATATATATATAATATATATATATATATATATATAATATATATATATATATATATATATATATATATATAAAATATATTTATTTATTTATTTGTGTATGTATGAGTATATATGTTATATTAGTCTAATATTATATTACATAATATAATACTATTATTATTAATGTTTACCACTAAACGAAACTTTATTTATATGCGTTAAATTAGAAACAAAGAAGAGTTCCTATGGCTCCCTAACTAAATAAAATAAAATTAGTTTAACAAAAACAGTGTGTAATGTTTGACGTATTGGGTTAAAGAAAATAAGCTGAAAAAGAAGAAGAAAATCATTCAAAACAAATTTTCAAGTTTAAACTTACTTTTTATCAATATCATAACAATTATTTGTAAATATTTATTTCCTTGGTCATTAGTTCGGCTTTGTACAAAATTCTTGCGTAATTTGTTATACGTTTATTATTATGAGTCATTGTGGAGTTTAATTTATTTGTAGTGAAGTTTGTAGTAATATTTTGTTTTGATCTCTACTTAATCATGATCCTTTATCGACTGCCCTAATTATTATTTTGGCTGAATTTGGAGGTAACTGTTATTTTTCAATTGATTCTGTAATTTCAAACTTGGTAAATAAAACAAAATTTCTAAACAAAAGTAATCACAAATTACAGTTGTTGATAAAAAGATTTTTTTATTTGAATACCTAAATTTGCACATATTTGGTTTTACGTTGATATATTAATTTCTGTGTACAGACTGCTATTTCTATTCAATGAAAATCATTGTACATTGTATCACTGATCAGTATCAAGTACTCTTAGTATAACACATGGTTATAATCAGTTAACAGGGTGGGAGAATTGTCATGGCTCCTTCATCTTATTTTTCCACACTGTTAATTGATTATAACCGTGTGTTATACTATACACACAATCATTCATGGTCAAGTACACAAAATATACTAAATCTGCACATTGTATTAAGTACACTAGTTTGATACGGTTGAATATGTTGTAAGAACCATGCGGGGGAATCTAGTTGTATACCTTAGAACAAGGGAAATGGAATCTGGTCCACTTCCCCGATACCTGGTTTGTATCTTGAAATGTGATCACATTTGGCGTACATAACATTTTTGACTAACTATTATTTCACTTAAATAATACTGTTAGTTTTCACCAAATAACTTTACATCCTATAATCCTATAATCCTTTCCTATCCTATATTTGATATTATTATGCAAATAAATTGCAATTTTTGTTAAATATATTATTTCTTTTTCTCGTTTATACGATAGGTAGGAAAAGTATTGTGTTTGCAAAAAACTTTGAAACCAGGATGTCACCAGAATCATCCGTTTTATGTGATTTTAAGACCTCCTGAGTGGTTTTTACAAAGTTGTCTGACTGTGTGTTATCATCGTAGTTCCTAGTGTATTTATATATTTATATTTATATTCTAGAGTGTTGAAACTTTGTAAAAAATCAGTCTACAGCTATAGTTGTGATATTCCAAAAATATTTTTTTTATAACATCTTTAATCTACGAAAATTTTGTAAAATCATAAAATGCGGAAATATGATGCCATCGGATCATATTTGGATAATAAAAATTAAGTTAAGCATTGCGATTGCTGTATGGGTGACCTCTGAGAATGAAACAAATGAATTAACTACCTGAGGATGAGCGAAGCGAGTTTGAAGACGCGTTGCAGTAAAACCTGTTGCAGTATTTGACGAATTCTATATTCTGAGGGCAAATAAAGTGAGTCCGAAGTTGGGAGGACGATTGACACTAATCTGATCTGATGGAAAAAGTTTCAAGGTACCCTGTACCAGATTTTTTAATTTAAATTCCTTATTATCCGAGTTATGACATAAGGCTTTGTAATGACGTCATCATTCTTGATTGACCTATGCAAGAATGTATTAGCTTATTAAACAATAACACTTCAACATGTCTTTGGACACGCTCCGCTCATCCTCTGGTTGTAAATATAAAGTTTTATTCCCAGCAGTTACCCATCCAGGCACTGACCCAGTTTGATGTTGGTTAACTTTTATAATTCAACAAAACCTATAGATGTACTTGCTGTATTTAAACAAACTTAGCATATCTAACTTAGTATACTTGTTGTATACTAACAAGTAGTATACATGACTTAGTATACCTATTTAAGAGATGAATCCTACTTATTGTTCCTCATTAAGTTCAGTAATAAAGAAAGGAATTCACATTTGAGGATTTTTTTTCAAATTTTCAACTTATACTGAGGGTATATTTCGCCTTCTCCTCGAGGCATAATCATGTCTGTAAGTATAAAGAATAAACATTCTTTATACATAGAATATTTTAATATATGTAATAATTAAGAGGTGTGCTTTTCTTCTAATTTGTTGTACTTTAACTTCATTTAATTTGAATCAGCATTGTTTAATTCTTAATTAATACTTATTAGTTCTTAATGTTTATTTTTTATACTTACAGACATGATTATGCCTTGAGTAGAAGGTGACATATATTCTTAGTATAAGTTGAACATTTGGAAAAAAATCCTCAAAAATACCTTACTTCATTACCATACCTATTTATAACATTAACGAATTCACTTGTACCAAAATTCAACATTTGATTGAGTTGAATCACATTTAGCCCCACATCGGTGGAATGGGCTGGATTCCATCTCCTCTGTTTCAACTATGGCAAAATAGGGTGTAGAGTGAATTCACTTTGACCAATTATCCTATAACCTCTTCTTGGGAATCAGTTTGGTTAGGAGAGCTGCTACTTGGCAGGTTTAACACATGGCTAAAATTAGTTGACAGCACGCCAAAAATCAGTGAGGAAATGAATTTTTATTGGTTCATACCAACCACACCCTTTCTTGATCCACCTCATGCCAACCTCGGTTTAAAAAATTACTTTTTTCATGAGAAAATCATAAAAAGTCAACACTGGTTTAAAAAATTTGTAACCTCGCGTCACTTTTTTCCCCTCATGGTGTATTACTTAATTAAGAACTTTAACTCCACTCAATTCATACTTGCGAACAAAGTTAAAGCAACACTTAATTGGCAACTTTAAAAGATACAACAATGTTTTTACTTAAAAAGTAATTAAATAAGGTTTTAAAGTAAAAAATACAATATAAAATCAAATCAAATGATAAAATTCAGAACATAACTTGACTTACAGTGTTACCAGAGTAGGGGTATTTTTGTAACTTAAAAAAAGATTTTTTTTTTTAAAAAAGGGGTTGAAAGCATTGAGATTTTGGCTGGCTGTCAACTGATTTTAGCCGTGTGTTATGCAATAGCCCCCTGTGCTTTCTCTTTATTACTTATTTTTTAATTGTTTAACTCTACTGGGGATTTACACTGTCTGCTATAAATTTTTGATCAGTCATGCACTTTGATTATGCTGACTTACTCTGTATGAAAGCTGCCCCCCCCCCCGCCAACATTTGTTACCAAGTGCTTGGTATGTGAAGTTTATACTATAAATTATTTTTCATATATATCAGTGTGCCCCAGGTATTTTATAATCTGAGTTTAGTTGTCCCCATTGATCCCAGCTCATAATCCAGCATAGAGGTCCCTTAAAATATTACTTTTTTATGGCCAATGAAACAATTGACACATGAATATTATCTTTTAAATAATCCTTGACGTCTCTCCTGGTATTTATAACTTAACCCATTATGGCTAGAGTCTGCAAACCTGAATACAACAGATAACCCTTTTTCATTGCAGTATCAGTGAGACATAGTCATATTGAGTTTAACTCATTCTGTAAAAATCAGCAAAAATGGACACACTAGAATATAGTGTATTGAGTGGAGTACCTTAAGGCTTGGTTATCAGAATAATTTTATTTATCTTATTTATTAAAGATCTGTATATTGTAAAATAAATTGGTTACGGGGTACCCGGAATAATACATTTTTCTGTTTTAATAATTTTTGCTGACTAATTATTGTGAGTTAATGGCGTTATGAAAAATTATTTTCTTGATGACATAACTTGACCTAAATATTGATTACTGTACTAATTTTCAACTCTCTATCATAAATACACTAGGAGATACGATAACAGACACACACACACACTCATATAGATAGACAACTTTGTGACAACTACTTAGAGGGTCTTTAAAATACTTTTAAGATTTTTTTGCCAACACAATACTTGTGTATACCTACGGTATAAATGAGGAAAAGTGAAAATTAAGTGGGCCATAACTCAGAAATATATCAAAAACTCCGTTTCTTAAAAAGCCAAAAATTATTCATTTATCATTGTTGATGATACCAGAAAAGTAATAACTGATTGGTTTCATACAAACTATATCTTGGAGAAAAGACTATAACAAATGTTTTTTCTTGAGAAGAAAGCTCGGCGAACATAGATGCATAATTCTTCTAAACTTCTTGGAGTAACATTGGATCAGGAATTGTTGTGGAACCAACATTCAAATAATCTTCCAAATAAGCTTAGTACTGACATATATCTTCTTGTAAGACTAAAAAGTATTCTATATCAGCAAGTTCTTAAAACTGTTTATGTTTCAAATTTTGATAGCAGAGTGAGCTATAGATTGAGACTGTTAGGATCTGATAATATGTTCATCAACTAAATATGTTTTTTGTTACAAAAAAGAATCCCTATTCTAGAAGGTATAAAAAGAAAAAATGTTCTGTTTGCAAATAGAAACTGGTAAACCCTTTTTCATCAAATGGACAATTTCACAGACTTTATTCAAAACACAGATTAACAGTCTAACTATTAAAACATATTCTAGTATCATTTATATATATTAGTATATATATCATTGATATATCTAGTATCATATTGTTATTCTAGTATCATGGTAATTCAAATCTATAAGCATCTAAGATATAATATAAGAGCTCTAAAACCTTAAAAATGCTTTAACAAAGTTAAATGATTTCATTGCTTCTATATAAGAGATATTTTTTTAAATTTCAACTTAAGTGATATGTAATTTATTTTTTTTACCCCATCAAAAATTTATTTGTAAATTTGAATTTAAATAAAAATAAATAATGTTTCACTGACTTATAATTTTTTGGTATTTTTTTGTTTTAGTTACAATCCTGAAGTTGTTATAAAATAGATCTGAAAACATGCCTTTAGGATCTGACTGGAATCTCTCTTATTAATATAAATTAAACTCAACTTTCAAATGTAAGTACTTGCAATGTGTATATTTTTAATATTTAATTGATTAACTTTATGCTTTAATTACTTGTTCTTATTTATCATGTAGAATTATAGGAAAAGTAATGCTTATGCTGTGTAAATCCTACTTCAGGATTTTGACTAAATTATTCCTTACGGGTGTTTTTAAGACTTCTTGAGTAGTTTATACCAAGTCCTTTGTCTGGTGTATTTGTGAGTGTGTGTATATTATCATTGTAGCTCTCAGTGTGTTTACACTAAATTGTACAATTATAGGAAAAATTAATGTGTATGCTGTGAAAATCCTACCTCAGGATTTTGACTAAATTATTCCTTACGGGTGTTTTTAAGACTTCTTGAGTAGTTCATACCAAGTCCAAAGATTATGTAGTATACTACATAATCTTTGACCAAGTCCTTTGTCTGGTGTATTTATGAGTGTGTGTATATTATCATTGTAGCTCTCAGTGTGTTTACACTAAATTATTTAAATTTTTATTGGATGATATGTATGTTTTTTTAAAAATCGAAAACATCCAATTGCAGTTTAATTTGTTTAATTTTAATACAGTTAGCTATATTTATTTTATATCAATGTATCACTAGTGTTAAGTAGCACCGAATAAAGTCAGTACCTGAATGGGTAATGGATGGGAAAAAATTGATTTTATTGTCTGAGGACGAGCAAAGCTAGTCCGAATACAATACATTTTTTGTTAGGCTCCTTATTTTAATTTTTCCCCTAAGATTATTAAGTATGTAGTATGGTATACTGCATAATCTTTGTTTTTCCCCTTCATAGAGAAAGGAATAGGGAAAACTATTAGTGATGGAGTAAATTGTCTAAGTATAAAACATAATTTATTTTACCTAAAATACTCGAATCACCTATGATAAAGTTTATCTTTAACTAATTTTTTGGTGCCATTATACAGTCTTATCCCTTCCTAAAGGGTAAACTATTAGTGATAAAAAATTAGAAGGAAAAATAATCATTATTTTGGTTAATAAATCAAAATATGCAAGAAAAAATGTGGGTTTCAATTTGAAATTTAAATGTTAGGTGATGTAGGGCGCCATTGAGGCCCAGTGCCCTAATAGCACAGAAATAATCAATGAAATTTTGATTTACATTTGCTTCCTGATTAAAAAATATTAATAAAAATGTATAAATTATTTATATTTTAAGAGCATGCGTGAGGTAGGCTAAACCTGCAGTGCATCAAAGCTCTGTAAATTTAGTATAACTTGGCATTTTAAGTTTGTCTATTTTCTTTAACATTTGGGTCAATCCATTTCAAGTGATCCAGAGATGTTGCTTGAAAAAAAAAAAATTGATAATTTGTTTTCTGTGTTGGTTCTACCCATAGGTAGTCCAAAACGCCTAGTATTAATTTTGTCTACAGCCTCCTTCGTTTACAAAAATCACTTTTTAGTTCCCGTGACACCCAAATTTTGATTTTGTTTTGCCAATTTTTGAGGCTTAATATTTCAGCTTTGGCTTAACCTAGCTTAATGAAACAAGTCTTTTTTGAAAGTGTCCTCTTTGGGCTTTATGGAAGAACCAATATTTTTGGTTCTACTGCTTCTAATCTACTCGTGAGTTTGCATAATAAATTTGACCACAAAGACTGAAAATACACTTTTTCATTATTTTTTTTATCAAGAAAGATAGTATTGAAAAAAATTGAAATAATTTTTTGTTTACTTAGGTGACCATAAGGAACAAGAAAAAATATTTTAATGTTCCAAATTTTACCTTTTGAAGTCAATGAATTATTGAAAGTTAAGGTTTTCATGATTTTGGTGTTATTCAGGGTGATTTATCGTCCAATGGGACTAGGGCGATTTTTTTAAAATTGGGCTTAAAATTACCTGTATACATTGCAGTTTTACGCCCAATATGTAACATATTGTTTATTTTGGTTTTAAGGTACTCTACAGCGTTTTTAAAATCAACAGTTTTTCAGTTTAACGATTTCACAAAAATATACTGATGTCTATTGAAAATAGGGTTTACCCTGGGGTTTCTTTGCTAATAAAACATAGGTAATGGTATATATTAATTTTTGTGTAAATAAATTCGACATCACCACCCTTGGTGACCGAAAAGTTAAAAAAACCGCTGTTCGATTACCATAAAAAATATGACCAGTAAACCACATATTTTAAGTGTAGAGTCGTTTTTTATGTTTTTTAGGCCTGCCAGTTGAATAAGAGTGGTCAAGAGTCGATTCGACCACTCAAAACCAGGGTACCTGGGTTCAAATCCTGGTGGGGACAATAATTTCTTATCGTTTTTTTACATCATGTAAGTTTATAACGAAGAATTCGAACCCAGGTACTCTGGCTTTGAGTGGTCGAATCGACTTCGGACCACTCTCATTCACGTTTTAATACAACAAGTATATCCATGATTTTTAGTGGATCATACAAGTTAAGCAGCATTGAGCGTGGTCAGTGCCAGGATGAATGACCACTGGGAAAATGAAACGAATGTATTTACTATCTGAGGACGAGCAAAGCGAGTCTGAAGACGTGTTGCAGTATAAATATAACGACATATACAGGGTGTACAAAATAAAACTCCCTTCCCGAAAGGTGGTCCTGCAGCTCATTTCCAACAAAAAACTTCATATTAACTATGGTCCGATTCTCAACCGTTTTCCCACAAGGTCAAATTTCATGATTTTTTAAAATTCCTTGACTTGCATTTAGAAAATGGCTGATATCTTAGAAAGTTATTTCCAAAAAGTATGTATTCAAGTGTAAAAAATAGGCATAATTCAAAAATTTTGACAAAAAATGAAAATTTTGAAACTTTTTGACGATACATTGAAACTTAATGAGCCAACTTGAGAACCTCTCGTTGCTAAGAAAACTACCTTGAACACTCCTCTTTAAGGTGGCACCCATAATTATACCCATTATGGGTATAATAATGGGACAAGACTGATATAAACTCAAAAACACCCAAACCAAAAATACAAGTTTTTTGTATTTCTTGTGAGTTAATTTATGGGTAAATTTAATTATATTTTTTTATAATAAGGGATTCATAAACTATCAAAAAGTGTTATTTATTTTTATTGGTGATAAAGTAAAATTAAAATTAATTAAATTGAAATTAATGTAGTCGTCTGCATAATGTGTTATTATGTATGATTTAAAAAACGTTCGACAATGAAGGCCCCATAAATTAACTCACAAGAAATATCAAAAACTTGTATTTTTGGGTGTTTTTGAGTTCATGAAATTTGACCTTGTTGGAAAACGGTTGAGAATCGGACCATAGTTAATATGAAGTTTTTTGTTGGAAATGAGCTGCAGTACCACCTCCTTTCGGGAAGGGAGTTTTTTTTGTACACCCTGTATATGTCGTTAAATTTCTACTGCAACACGTCTTCAGACTCGCTTTGCTCGTCCTCAGATAGTAAATACATTTGTTTCATTTTCCCAGTAGTCATTCATCCAGGCACTGACCACACTCGATGCTGCTTAACTTGTATGATCAACTAAAAATCATGGATATAATTGTTCTATTACAACGAAAATTAATACACTTATTTATTACCTCAAGTGATACACTTGCACCAAATTTGAACTTAATTGGATTTTTTACAGTTTTTTAAAAAATGTTTACAAATTATTCGATCGAAATTAAACTAATGCTGATAATGAGATGAAACTTAACACATTTGTTATTCTTATACATAGTTACATGCGTGCTAAATTTTAATCGTATCGTCATAAGAAAATTATTTACCAAATAGCACAACTGCAGTTGTAGACTGATTTTTGTACAAAGTTTCAACTCTCTAGCATAAATACACTGGGAGCTACGATGATAACAGACACACACACATACCCATACAGACTGAAAACTTTGCAAAAATCACTCAGGAGGCCTTAAAAACACCTGAAACGAATAATTCCGGTTTCGGATTTTTATGCAAACACAATACTTTTCCTATATACCTACGGTATAAATGAGGAAAAGTAAAAATTGTATGCGTTTAACGAGCATTATTGTGTCCGTTATTTTACTAATTTATTTAACCACGTTTTATTAGGACCAGATTTCTCAGTCCTCTCTTCCATTTTACGTAAACGTTTATAACATTGCAAATTAGTTTAAATTTTCGCCGCATTATAGAAAACCCCTTTTTGCTGTTTCGATTTTTTTTTAAATTTTATATAAAACAAGACGCTCAAAAAAGCGTTTTCGTGCTTCCATAAATCTTATTATATTGTATCCTTTCATTTTTAAAGAGCAATCTAAAAATTTGCTAGTAACTCCTTATCATTTATTTGACTGCATGTGTTGGAAAAGCAAAGGTAGCTTCAAGTGTTATGACATATTTTGTAAAATTATATTCATCTATCATTGATTTATTTTTATCGATTTCATTATTATTTATGTAATTAAGGAATCTGTAATTAAAAATTTTTGAGAAAATTGGCCATATTGAGATAATTAGTTAAATTTTAATGTAATTACTATGTTAATTGTATAATTACTCCACTTACTTTTGTTATGTTAATATAATAGTGTAAATATAGCATTGCATTAGGTTATTAGTAACACTTTTTGTGCAAATTTCTTCACATCATTTCTTTGTAATGGCTCTCAAATTTGTTTACGAGCACTTGAAAAATTTACGAACTAAATCTAAACACGCACATTATATATATATATATATATATATATATATATATATATATATATATATATATATATATATATATTATATATAATATATATATATATATATATATATGTATATATATATATATATATATATATATATATATATATATATATATGGTGTTTCATATTAAGTGTTCAGCAAAGAAGGAGGTGATGGTTCTTCTTAAGAGAAACAAAAATGTCCTATAGTATATACTGCAATCTCCAACCGTTTTCTTACTAGGTCAACTTTAATATTTTAAAAAATTATTTGACCTCGCTTCATAAAAACTCGTTAATAGATGTTAAACTGTTTAAGCTAAAAAGATAAAACTGGTCTCGTTGGAAATCTGAGTAAATTTCCTAAAGTACAAACTATTAACTATGTCAAATATTTTTGGATTACTACCGAAAAATTTGATAGAAAAATTATGTTTTGCAAAAATTTTAATTTTTGGAATTTTTATGGTTAGGCTTTAGAGAAAATATGAGATGAGCCAAATTTTAGCTAAGAGCGGAAAAAACTTCTCTTATCGTTGCCCTTTCAGAAAACCCAAACATTTTTATTCATTCAATAACCAAAATTTTAAGTTATTGTTGCTAGAAGTTGGAAAAACTGATCATTTTTGGCACTTTAGCATATCTACAATGTTAAATTAAATGGCTCACAAAATAATTTAAAATCTCTAAAACTGGGGGAAAGAGAGGTTTTAGAGAAAAATGAATGAGGATAAAATATGTTTATTTTAGCCCCTAGAGTCTGAAAAACTCATTATTTGCTCACTGTCGAAAAGAAATATTTTGTTTAAATAAACAAATTATTTTCATTTTTATGATACGACAAATATTATTAGTTTTTCTACTTTCTAGCAACAATAGCTTAAAATTTTGATTATGGAATGTATAATAAGGTTGTGTTTTCTTAAAGGGCAATTATAAGAGAAGTTTTTTCCGTTCTTGGCTAAAATTTTGCTCATCTCTTACTTACTCTAATGCCCTACCATAAAAATTTCAAATTTTCAATTTTCAGCAAAAAGTAATTTTTCATGCAAATTTTTCGGTAGTAGTCCAAAAATATTTAACATAGTTAATAGTTTGTACTTTAGGAAATTTACTCAGATTTTCAACAAGACCAATGTTATCTTTCTATCTTGAACAGTTTAAGAGCTATTAACGATTTTATGATGCGAGGTCAAATAATATTTAAAAATATTAAATTTGACCTTGTGGGAGAACGGTTGGAGATAGGGTTTATAGGACATTTTTTGTTTCCCTTAAAGAGTACTATCATGAAGACTTTATATGAAACACCCTGTATTAAAAGTTTCGCAAAAAGTGTTTTTTAATGGTTGGTTAGGGACCTCTCATCTTGATTTTTGACACACTCCTACTTCGACTCCAACAAGACACCTATTTCAGTATCCAGAGACCTGATTAAATATAATATTTAGGTATCGAAATGAAGTTCGCAACTAGGCGAACTACTAACACTATGGGAAGTAGGAGGGCTTTGAATAAAGAGACAGACACGCTATAATAAACGTTAACGCCTTACTGCCTTAAAACGTAGTAAGGTATGACTTTGTGGTATCCCTTTTAGAAGAGTCAAATTATAAAATTTATCTAGTGGGTTATACCTTTGGGGTCGATGGGCCCTTTGACTATGACCATTGGCACTTGGAATTAAATTGATTTAAAATGCAATTTAATTTATTGGGCTGACATTATAATGCAGTTAATTTGTAATTTTCCCCTCTATGGCTCAGAGCGTAAGCTCTACTAGGGATGGTAAAATTTCCTCTTCAAGTTTTAAGGTATAGCATACAGCAGGGTTTCCTACTGTATTCTTAAGTCATCCCTTAATTCTAAATCGCGTGTTCCAAATGACTTTCCTTTTTCCTTTGTATTTCAATAACAAAATACTTTACTGAATCAGGCCTCTGGTGATTTTAGCATGATGACCTATCACAACTAAACAATTTACATCCATTAAGAGCCTCTTAAAATTAATACCAGTCGTAAATTAATAAAGATCAGAATAAATTACTATATCTTTGTCAAATCTGAGACCCTTGACCTTATTTCAAATTTTCCAGCTACTGATTTTGAAGCAACATTTTTGGCGAGGGGCATCCTTGGCTGAAAATTTGGCAATGCGTACTAAATCACGTTTATTCTGTTACATAACGATGATATTTTTTAACATCAATTTGTTTTTCTAAATATTTAATTTTTTTAAATTATGCCCTGAGTAGGTATTTCTTTTAGCAAAGAAATGGTTACAATGTTTAGCGATTGCTGTTTTGATGTAGTGTAATTTTATTAAGAGCTGTGCTCCAGTGTTCGCAGATGATTATTTATTACTTGGGACAACTTGAGACTATTTGAATGCCCGTCGGCTTACCTTTAATTGAATAAATTAATAAAAAGTGGCTGTTATTCTTGTGTCTTTATAGGCTCTGGCTCTAGGATTTGCGTGCTTATTGTGTATTTGTGTTAAATTGTTGTTTGCTCTTATCTTTTATTTGAACTGTACATTAAATAAAAACCTTGTGCATAAAATGTCAAAATGAACCCCACGCTTAGTTGTGCAGCAGATTTTTGCGGAAGACAAAACAAGAGGCCTATAAATATAAATATATATATATATATATATAAATGTGTGCGTGTTTAGATTTAGTTCGCAAATACACAATAAGCACGCAAATCCTAGAGCCAGAGCCTATAAAGACACAAGAATAACAGCCACTTTTTATTAATTTATTCAATTAAAGGTAAGCCGACGGGCATTCAAATAGTCTCAAGTTGTCCCAAGTAATAAATAATCATCTGCGAACACTGGAGCACAGCTCTTAATAAAATTACACTACATCAAAACAGCAATCGCTAAACATTGTAACCATTTCTTTGCTAAAAGAAATACCTACTCAGGGCATAATTTAAAAAAATTAAATATTTAGAAAAACAAATTGATGTTAAAAAATATCATCGTTATGTAACAGAATAAACGTGATTTAGTACGCATTGCCAAATTTTCAGCCAAGGATGCCCCTCGCCAAAAATGTTGCTTCAAAATCAGTAGCTGGAAAATTTGAAAATAAGGTCAAGGGTCTCAGATTTGACAAAGATATAGTAATTTATTCTGATCTTTATTAATTTACGACTGGTATTAATTTTAAGAGGCTCTTAATGGATGTAAATTGTTTAGTTGTGATAGGTCATCATGCTAAAATCACCAGAGGCCTGATTCAGTAAAGTATTTTGTTATTGAAATACAAAGGAAAAAGGAAAGTCATTTGGAACACGCGATTTAGAATTAAGGGATGACTTAAGAATACAGTAGGAAACCCTGCTGTATGCTATACCTTAAAACTTGAAGAGGAAATTTTACCATCCCTAGTAGAGCTTACGCTCTGAGCCATAGAGGGGAAAATTACAAATTAACTGCATTATAATGTCAGCCCAATAAATTAAATTGCATTTTAAATCAATTTAATTCCAAGTGCCAATGGTCATAGTCAAAGGGCCCATCGACCCCAAAGGTATAACCCACTAGATAAATTTTATAATTTGACTCTTCTAAAAGGGATACCACAAAGTCATACCTTACTACGTTTTAAGGCAGTAAGGCGTTAACGTTTATTATAGCGTGTCTGTCTCTTTATTCAAAGCCCTCCTACTTCCCATAGTGTTAGTAGTTCGCCTAGTTGCGAACTTCATTTCGATACCTAAATATTATATTTAATCAGGTCTCTGGATACTGAAATAGGTGTCTTGTTGGAGTCGAAGTAGGGAGTGTGTCAAAAATCAAGATGAGAGGTCCCTAACCAACCATTAAAAAACACTTTTTGCGAAACTTTTAATACAGGGTGTTTCATATAAAGTCTTCATGATAGTACTCTTTAAGGGAAACAAAAAATGTCCTATAAACCCTATCTCCAACCGTTCTCCCACAAGGTCAAATTTAATATTTTTAAATATTATTTGACCTCGCATCATAAAATCGTTAATAGCTCTTAAACTGTTCAAGATAGAAAGATAACATTGGTCTTGTTGAAAATCTGAGTAAATTTCCTAAAGTACAAACTATTAACTATGTTAAATATTTTTGGACTACTACCGAAAAATTTGCATGAAAAATTACTTTTTGCTGAAAATTGAAAATTTGAAATTTTTATGGTAGGGCATTAGAGTAAGTAAGAGATGAGCAAAATTTTAGCCAAGAACGGAAAAACTTCTCTTATAATTGCCCTTTAAGAAAACACAACCTTATTATACATTCCATAATCAAAATTTTAAGCTATTGTTGCTAGAAAGTAGAAAAACTAATAATATTTGTCGTATCATAAAAATGAAAATAATTTGTTTATTTAAACAAAATATTTCTTTTCGACAGTGAGCAAATAATGAGTTTTTCAGACTCTAGGGGCTAAAATAAACATATTTTATCCTCATTCATTTTTCTCTAAAACCTCTCTTTCCCCCAGTTTTAGAGATTTTAAATTATTTTGTGAGCCATTTAATTTAACATTGTAGATATGCTAAAGTGCCAAAAATGATCAGTTTTTTCCAACTTCTAGCAACAATAACTTAAAATTTGGTTATTGAATGAAATAAAAATGTTTGGGTTTTCTGAAAGGGCAACGATAAGAGAAGTTTTTTCCGCTCTTAGCTAAAATTTGGCTCATCTCATATTTTCTCTAAAGCCTAACCATAAAAATTCCAAAAATTAAAATTTTTGCAAAACATAATTTTTCTATCAAATTTTTCGGTAGTAATCCAAAAATATTTGACATAGTTAATAGTTTGTACTTTAGGAAATTTACTCAGATTTCCTGATAATATAAATATATATATATATATATATATATAATATATAATATATATATATATATATATATATATATATATATATATTTTTATTATTAGTGCCTTCCAAAAAAACCACCCCCAACCCTACTTCCTTCCATGACTCCAACCTTATAAGCTATATTTTTCCTTTGAAAAATCGCGTAAATTCTTTATGTTGTGATGTGGCCTTCACACCTCAGAGCTCGCAAATTTTAATGAGGCTGTAGGTCCGTAAAATGGAGGCTTGTCTTAAAATTGGCCTCCTTTAACATAGAAAGCTATATAAAGACTAGCCAGCCGCATAAAAGGAGCTGTGGCCCCAGTTTATTGGTGTAAAAACTACTTTTTAAAATATTTTAGCGAATTTTTATAGACCTTTATGCAAGTAGACTTCATCTTGTGTAAAATTAGAGACATCTTGATTTTTCAGGTTTGAAGTACCTCCATTGTTTTGCCTCATGGCGTTTTATGAGGCATGAGTTTTATTTATACATACAAAACCGTTCCATAACCGTTCTATATATACATATATATTTATAATATATACAAGTAGGTTTTACTTGTAAATCTTTTTAAAATAAAAAAAAAATATTTCGCGAAACTTATTTTATTAGTTTTCACATTGTCTAGGAAATACTTATTTATAGGAAAATTACAGAGTTTGTTAGAGTGCAAAAAATGCGCAAAATTGATTTTGGAATGATAAGTATAGTTTTGAACGGCAATATAGTGTATGATATAAACATAGAAATTTCCCTTGAAAATCCGTAAAAGTAAATGTGCATAAGGTCGAAATTAAAAAATGTCCTAGAGGAAATTCGGTTATGTTTATGAAGCTTGGCGCTACAATTTTTTATGGTAGCTAGTTTTCTTTGCTATTGACGGTAAATCATACTGTGTCTAATTTTCTAAAAAATATTTGTTGATGTGAATTTAGATTTATTATACATTTTATTAATTCTTTAAATTTTTAATCTTTATTTATTTTACGTATTATTTTATCATTTTCCTTTTTTGCTCCCATTCCCCCCCCCCCTATTTAATTCGCAATTGAAAACTAAGCTTTAACCAACACAAAGTCACAAAAATGTTTTCTTTAATTATCAGTTAATTTATTAATCATTCCACATTTTTGTCAATTTATCTCTAATAACTTTGAATTAAGAAATTAATTGTCTAAGATTAAATTAATTACCATTATAGACATTGTTATTGACCAGTTAACGTCCTAGTATATGCACTTAAATTAATGGACCAATCTATAATAAAAAATCAGTACATGTTACAATTATATTTAAATATTTTTAATTATAATACTTTTATATTAATATTATATACTTAATATATTAGGGTCAATCCATATCAATTGTCCAAGACTTGGATGCTCAAAAAAGACTTGGATGCTGGGGGGGACAATGGGGGCTCCAAATTTTAGGGTTTCTTAAAAATATATGAAAATTATAACATTTATTATAATATGAAGAAATCTTAATTAAGAGCTCCCAATTTTTTAGGAGTTACTTACTTTAAGACAAGCAATCAACAAAATTGTCAAAGCATTAATATAATTCGTTTATGAGCTATGATTTTTTGAATATCCATATTTTTAATTTTTGGTAATTTTTGACCTTTAATATCTCCCTTGGACATGTATGTATACTTTTTAACAAAAATCATATCACAAAGACCCCTTACCAGTGTCAACATAAACCACCAAAAATACTTTTGTGTTTTCCCCTCAAGCAAAGTTATAGCTAAATCATGTATGTGTGATTTTCCAAAAATTAATTTTTTTTTTTTTTTTTTTTTTAATGTGAAGAAATCTAAATTAAGTACTACCACTTTTTTGGAGTTGCCTAGATTAATACAAATATCCAACCAAATTTTTAAAGCTTTAATATAATTCGTGTATGAGCTATGATTTTTTTTAAAAATCCAATTTTTTAATTTTTGTTAATTTTTGACACTTAATATCTCCCTTGGACATATATACTTTTTAAAAAAAAATATATCACATAGACCCCTTACCAGTGTCAACATTAAACACTAAAAACAATCTTGTGTATTTGAGCACAAGCAAAGTTATAGCTTAAAAGCATATGTGTGAGTATACATTTTCTTAACAATAAAGTAAATTACTAAGGGCTGCAGTAGGTAAAGATATAAAATTACAGTAAATTTATATTTTGTGATTTAAATTCAACGTTACACTTAAAGAAAATTATCTTTAATTGTTGAAAGGGTCTTCATTAACTTAAGATTTTAATTGCTCTAATTTTTTTATTATGATACCTAATTGGTGAGGATACCTTATATAATTATAGTGAGTATTAGGTAATATTGTTTAAAATTAAATATTAATTTATTTTTCATTTCAAGTCTTATGGATTTTGTTCTTGAGTTAACACTGTTTAGTTTTTGTGCGTTAGTTCCCTTGTGAAAGCTTTTTAATAGTAAATTTTTGTTATTATTTCATTTGATGATATTTTTGTTTGAGAGTTGCAAGTAGTTTTAGTTATTTATTGTTTCGTTTGGATTTTTAATTTATAAAAGTGGATAATCATTCTTACCACATATATCCTTATGGCACTCCACATTCATAAATAAACATCTAATCCATCTTAAATTACAATTTTTTAGTTAATTTAATTTTTTTTATTAAGTTTAATTTTTTTTAATATTTTGAAAATCACACATACATGATTAAGCTATAACTTTGCTTGTGCTCAAATACACAAGAAATTTTTTAGTGTTTAATGTTGACACTGGTAAGGGGTCTATGTGACATATTTTTTTTTTAAAAAGTATATATCTTCAAGGGAAATATTAAATGTCAAAAATTAACAAAAATTAAAAATTTGGATTTTCAAACAATTCATATCTCATAAACGAATTATATTAAAGCCTTAAAAATTTGGTTAAATGTTTGTATTAATCTAGGCAACTCCTAAAAAAATTGGGAGTACTTAATTTAGATTTCTTCACATTATAAAAAAAATATATATATTTTTTTAATATTTTGAAAATCACACATACATGATTTAGCTATAACTTTGCTTGTGGGCAAATACACAAGAGTATTTTTGGTGGTTTATGTTGACACTGGCAAGGGGTCTTTGTGATATGATTTTTGTTAAAAAGTATTCATGTCCAAGGGAGATATTGAAGGTCAAAAATTAAAAAATGTGGATTTTCAAAAAATCATAGCTCATAAACGAATTATATTAATGCTTTGAAAATTTTGTCGATTGCTTGCCTTAAAGTAAGTAACTCCTAAAAATTGGGAGCTTTTAATTTAGATTTCTTCATATTTAAAATTTTTATATATTTTTAAGAAACCTTAAAATTTGGAGCCCTTTTGCCCCCCAACGAGCGATCATAGAGTAAAAGTGTTAAAGGACCAAATGTAGCTCAAAGCTTGCTTTAAACAGATCCGTTCATATTTTTGCCGTAGTACAAGCGAGAACCGAGTATCGGCTGCTTATCTGAAGGTCACTAAATTTTAGGGTCGGAGGACCATAAAAGTGACCATAAAAAATAAATATTGGTCATTTTTTACTCACCATAGATATGGGTATCAATAGCAAAATAATTATCAAAATACATTTTTTTCGAGCGATTTTTTTTATTTTTTTTTTTGACGCTTGATATGGATTGACCCATTATTCTTTAAAATTTCACCTCTTATCGAATTTTGGAGGTTATTTGATATTAAGTTTGTTGATACAATTTGGAGGCCAGAAATTTAATTATTTTTATTAGAAATATATTTTATCCAAATGCTTTGGTTCAAAAAAAGTTCATATATTTTTCGTAATTTTACCTTGTACTGAATTTTTCGTGTTGTTTCATGGGTGTCAAAAGTTATGTCTTGGCCCAGTTAAAAGTCAAAAAGTTTTAAATTTTTCATTATGGAGCTTCTTTTAAATGTTTGTAGGTATATTATAATTGGGATAGCTGTCAATTAAAAATTAATTTACCGTCATATTAAGTTGCAAAAAAAGTTTTAATATTATACGAAATTCCGTCCCGTTTAAAATTTGGTTTGAAGCCAACAATGTTTAATAATTAACATTGTTCAAAGGATTATTATTGATTGATTTGTCTTTGTATGCTTTTCAAGAGCTCCAGTAGTAGGGGGCAAGGGAATATACTATGAAGTTAATCACTGATTAAAATCTCTTCCAATAAATCTCGTAAAGCTAGATTAACCAGCACATTATTATTGTTACCTAGTCACTGCTAACAACCATTTCCAAAATGACTTATTGTTCTCTATATTTAATAAAATTTTCTAATTTAATTAATTAATATTTTTTTGAAATATTGTCAAAATTACATTTTATTTGAATCTGTGTTAAAAAAAACGTTTTTAGTTTTTTTTTTTATTGTAGATAAGTAATTATATTTTTTCATATTTGAAGAAAAGTACTTATTTGTATTAAATTTAAAATAATTAAACATTAGGCTTATAATAATCAATTAGTGTAACTAAAAAATAAATTTTGAAAGGACTGAATAAATAATTTAAAATAATAAAAAAAAACATTTTTGCTTTGTAAATTTTGTATAAATACTCAACAAAAAATATTTATTAATTGTAATAACTTTGTATAAGATTCAAATTATTTTTAAGAATTATATAAGAAACGAAATATTTTCGTTTAATAAGTTTTCTATAAACGCTTAAAAAATTAATAATAAATAATCTTAACTTAATATAAGAATCGTGTAAACAAATTTTTAATTGCATTTGTTTAAAATATTAATTATTTGGTAATAATTAATTTATTAAACTTAAGCATGGAGGATAAAGTAAAAGGTAAAAAGATGGAGGTATCTAAATGTAATGATGCCCCTGTAAAAGGCAAAGGTTAGTATAGTTAATGATCTTATTTATTTTTACACTTGCTTATTTATTTCGTTAATTATTTTTTAGCCTGTAATTATTTATTATTTGTATGAATTCACTTATTATTAATATTATTAATTATTATAATTTACTTATTATTATAATAATAATAATAATGATAATGCCCGTTTAGAGCCTTGCGGCTCATCAGGGATAAACCCTGCGGGAACCACCTCGGGTGGTAGTAGCAACCGTTACGCTCAAAGTGTATTCTAAAGTTGGCGACAATTTATCTAAACAATAATTTTATATAAACTGAGAGCGTAACCTGGGATGCGAACCCCAGACCTCCGTGGTGTCAAAGGTCAGTGCAAAGACTAACGCTCTAAAGACCTCGGCCACGGAGGCGGTCTTAATTATTATTACTGCAACTATTTACTTATTATTTCTACTATTTTTTATTATACTTATTTTTACTTGCCCTCATTTATACCGTAGGTATTTAGAAAAAGTAGTGTGTTTACTAAATCATACTAAACCGGGATGTCACCGCAATTCTCCGTTTCAGGTGTTTTTAAGGCCTCCTAAGTGGTTTTACAAAGTTGTCTATCAGTGTGTGTGTGACCGTTATCTTTGCAGCTGCTAGCGTATTTATGCTAGAGAGTTGAAACTTGGTACAATAATCAATCTTTAGGTCTTGTTGTGATATCCGAAAAGTAAAGGTACTATGACGTAATTAACCCACAATAATGACATTTTGAAAATTCATAAAACGTGGAAAAATGTTTTGAGCTATATGAGATTAGGCACGCATGTAGTCATATTTTAGTCCAACATATGTGCCAAGTTTCATCAGCATCAGCATTAGTTTAATTTTCATCAAATGACTTGTATACGCGTTTTAAAAGATTGTAAAAAATCGAAAAATAATCCAATTGAATTGTAATTTAGTACAATTTACGTTCATACTTTACGTAATAGATAAGTACTCCATGTAAAGACCGACTTTCGTTGAAACACGACAAGTATATCGATGATTTTTGTTGGATTATAAAAATTAAGTAGCATTGAGCGTGATGAGTGCCTGCATGGGTGACGGCTGGGAATGAAACGGTCATATTTACCATCTAAAAAGAGCGAAGCGAGTCGAAAGACGTGTTGCACTATAAATTTGATAACGAGCGAAGCGTGAAGTAGGGAGGATTAGCGTAGCAAACCTGATGTGATGGTTAAAGTTGCGAGGGTCCCCATACTTGATTTTTTCATTATTTTAACAATTACTTATCCATTCTTTGTTTATAATTATTTATTCTTTTACATTTAGCGTGAACTTATTTATTTTACCTACGACTAGGAACACAAAGGTGGACAAATAACTTCGACAGAAAAACAAAACTGAAAATTTGGGATACTTCTGTGTGCCCCCCCGTCACTCCCCACTACCCCCCACAGACTTCTCTATCTTTATATTTGTATATTATATTAATTACCTCATAAATTCATAAAATATAATTATGATTAACTGTTTAAAAAATTATTTTTTTATATTTACAGCCAGCTGTAATAATTACAGCTGTCCGTAAACATTAACATTATCTTTTTTTTCTTAATGTCTTCTTTTATAGTTGACTAGTCGTAGATAAGGTAGATGGTAGATTTAATATGCATCACTGATGGAAGACTTCCATCGATTTTTTTTGTTGCCCGCTTAAAAATAAAATTAGAAAAAAAGGTAAAACAATAATTCTGAACTGGTGTCAGGCTCTCCAGGTCCCAACTTAAAGACCAAAAACGCCTTATACTGCAAAAATGTCTGGCTCGCTGGACTCGCCAATTTATAATTTGTCACGTGCTCCTACAAAATAAGCAACTGTCGACAGTTATATATAATTTTTTAGTTAATATATTCTAATTATATTTAATTAACTATTCTTGTTATTACAAATCCAACAAAATATAAAGCCTGCCCTTTGGACAACAACATAGTTGTTGTCCTATATCAGTTCGTCATACTAATAGTTTATACAATTGGCATACTGCCAAATTATAAGCGAATTTTCGTATGTATTCATCAAAAAACGTGCTTTGTTTACATTATGTTTTATATGTTAATCAATAACACCGGAAGTAATACTAATAATAAAATGGAACTTCGTATGTTTGTTAACCCAACATGGTTGTAAGTGTGTACAATTTCAGTCCTTTTGAAGATTTAGTGATTTTTTTAATTGTTTGTGAAGTCAATATTGTGGATTTAATGACGTCACACATATTTCGTAAACAATAGGATTGGGGACATTAACTTGGTTGGTTTTTGTACCAAGTTTCATCCGTGAATATATATATATATATATATATATATATATAATATATATATATATATATATATATATATATTCTTGATCAGTAAGTCTTCCCCTTCCATGACCCTATCCTTCCTACCCTAGAAATTCGCTATAAATAAATTTCCGTACTAAAATCAGATAAATAACCGACTTGGCTTTAAATGTAACATTTTTTTGTTGAAGGGCCTCTTTTTAAACGGATTTTAACTAATAAACTCATCTTAAGATTAAATAATCATTTAGTGTAATTTTAAAGATTTTAATTCTTTAACTTCTGCTTGGTATTTTAATTATCTTTCAATAGGATTATTGATATGTCTTTTTGATTGATCTAATTTTAAATAATATTTGTTTACTACATTTGATTTTTTATTTAAAAAATTGATTTGTCTCTGAATGACAATAATATTTAAAACATGCGTATGGATTTCATTGAAAAATAAGTTATTTTAAGGGAATCAGCTTCCTATTTGAATGTTCGGCGTCGACCCCTTTGGACTGCTCCGCGGCAATATTGTTTTTAGACGCTTAAACACGTAGAGTCATTTTAGCGTTTCTCCTCTACTGAGTAGAGTTTAATCCCTAGAGTTTATGGACACAATGTACCAGGGAAGATCTCGGTACTTCTACCCTCCCCTATACGGAACTGCACCTGTGACCAGTCCACTGTTTGTCTCGTATATTTTCTCTAGTCCCACTAGCTATTCTGATTCCATTAGTCTTATCTAGTCCGCCAGTTACTAGTTTTTACCAATCTCACCAGTTCCTCTAGTCTCACGAGATACTCGTTATACTTAATGCTCTGTCCAGTCGGGTACAGCTCGACAGGAAGAGACGCCGGTAGCAATCCCAAAGTTAGTGTGCACTAACCCATTCCCACTGTACAGACCTGAAACCTGAAGTTCCGCTGATCACTAGGAGGCGTCTTCCAGAACCGAACACATCATCCCGAATCACATACGCTAGTCTTAAAAGCACAAACGCCGCTTAATCCGGGTCTCTACTTTCACAGTGCTCGGTCCGAATTTTCAGTATCTTTCCGACCCTCCACCGGCCCGCAGAACTTTGTCTTTACATGAGCTGAAGACTACGGAAACATGAATCGAGACTTGTCTCTGACGAAATCCAACACCGCATTTACGTATCAGCCAAAAGGAACCACGTAAAACCTAGGCTGGGTTGGCCAGCCTTGAATTTAATACCTCTCGATATTTTTATATCAGGTCCTCCCTCGGCAGAATTTAAACCCTCGAACTCCAGGTCGTAAGGCGAGCGCTCAACTTTTGAGCTACCGGTCCTCGGTGGCAACATTGTTGTTGTTTTATTATTAGGTTTTCTTTAATTGTATTTCATCCTTTGGTAAGCAAATTTTCATCGTCTCGCCTCGTGGCTCGCTACGACCTCGACCTTTTCATAACCGTATAGATGTATACATATGTATATCTGTACATATAATAAAATCTTTATTTCATAAAATTATTACAATACAAATATAGTAAAAAAATATATTTTACATTTTTATTGTATCGCTCTGTTTTTTTTTGTTTGAATAATTCTTTATTTACAACAAATTTAATTTATGAAAAACTGCTTCTTTTCTACGTCTCCAAAAAGCAATACTGCTTGAACCTGGTGATGTAGTTTTAGTTATTAATTATTTCTATATATATATATATATATATATATAATATATATATATATTATATATATATATATATATGTGTATATATGTATATCGATTGGTCTCAATCGATTAAGCTTGTCATCTACTTGGAAATATGACGCCTTGTTTTAAGTCGTCGTTTTAAGTTTAAAAAAAAAATATAACTTTGTTTAATGACTCGCCACTTACGATGAACCGATTAAATTGAAATTTGGTCCCTATGTTAAAAATACCACTTTGCGGGTATTCTGCTTTGCGTACCAAACTGGTTTTCCTGGGCTCCTTGGGGGCTACATCTTTACACACTGTCTGGAATAGTAAGCTCACAAGGGGCTGAAAAGGGACTTGGTCGTCTATAAATAGCTTAAGCGCACCCTAGCTAATTTACCCGATACTCTCAATTGTCTACTAAGTGTTGGTGTTTAAGACTCGACTCATTGTCTACCTCTATACTATTTCTCACTTACTTGCACTTATACATCACTATCTTCTACTTTTATTTCATACTATAAATCAAAATTTCAATAAAACGAAACATAAAAAGATTACTGTTAAAATTGTATATTATATGATACTAGCCCAAGAGTATTAGCGAATTTCGAAGACAAATAATCATATGAGGTTGGGGTCATGGAAGGGGGTAGTGGTGGGAGTAGATTTTTGGAAGAGGGGACTCATGCTAAACAAGAATATATATGATATTATATATATATATATATATATATATATATATATATATATATATATATATATATATATATATATATATATATATATATATATATATATATATATATATATATATATATATATATATATATATATATATATATATATATATATATATATATATATATATATATATATATATATATGGTGTTTCATATTAAGTGTTCAGCAAAGAAGGAGGTGATGGTTCTTCTTAAGAGGAACAAAAATGTCCTTATAGTATATACCGCAATCTCCAACCGTTTTCTTACTAGGTCAACTTTAATATTTAAAAAATTATTTGACCTCGCTTCATAAAACTTGTTAATAGATGTTAAACTGTTTAAGCTAAAAGATAAAACTGGTCTCGTTGGAAATCTGAGTAAATTTCTAAAGTACAAACTATTAACTATGTCAAATATTTTTGGATTACTACCGAAAGATTTGATGGAAAAATTATGTTTTGCAAAAATTTTAATTTTTGGAATTTTTATGGTTAGGCTTTAGAGAAAATATGAGATGAGCCAAATTTTAGCTAAGAGCGGAAAAAACTTCTCTTATCGTTGCCCTTTCAGAAAACCCAAACATTTTTATTCATTCAATAACCAAAATTTTAAGCTATTGTTGCTATTGTAAGCTATTTTCTATTTACATATATATATATATATATATATATATATTATATATATATATATATATATAATATATATATATATATATATATATTCTTAGAGAAACAAAAATGTCCTATAGAACAGCGTTTCCCAACCTTTTCAGTACCGCGACCCTATAATTTGCTTTTCTAAAGTTTGGCGACCCAAATGCATTTATTTTGCATAACCTGAAAATTGCAGGCGTTTTTATTTATTGCCGAACTAGTTATGATCCTACAGACATCGTCAAATCATAATTTTCATGAGGTTTTTATACTTAAATAGAAAACTACACACTAATTGGAGTTCAAAAGAAGTATATTATATACATAATTATATAATAGCAATAAAATAAAAAAAATAATTAAATATAAAAATTAGCATTGTTAAATATAAAAATGAGCATTTATTATTTAAAGGAAAAAATCAAATAATGATTATAGTAAGCAAAAAAAAGAATAAAAAAATAAAATATGTATGATATCAATGACTAATTTGTTGCTGTTGGTTTCCACTAATAAGTCAAGTCGTGTTTTGTTTATTCATTTCACTACTTTAATTAAAACGGAAAACTATAAAATAAATAAACTGATGAAACGATTTAAATTAAAAAAACTTGTACGCCATATTAAACTACGTTGATGTTTGTTAGAACCAAATTCACATATAATTGAACATTATAATTTTAATAACCCGAACCTTTAAAAGAAGTAATAAGAAACTGTTAAACACAGTATTATCATAGTTATAACAATTCATCAAAGTTAGCAAGAATTAGATAAAAGCGGGTGCCTCTGTCGGTAAAGGACTTCTAAGAAATGTTTTGGCCGCGGCTTCTTTTGTTATCACATGTTTAAAGTATTATCAATTTCTCAAAATAATATCTATTTAAGCAAATTTGTTATTTGCTTATAATAATCTTTTCACATAAATCTTTGTAATTTTTTGGTTTTAATAATAAAAAATTTGGCGACCCAAAAAATTTTGTTCGCGACCCAATCTGGGTCGCGACCCAAGGGTTGGGAAGGGCCGCTATAGTATATACCGCAATCTCCAACCGTTTTCTTACTAGGTCAACTTTAATATTTTTAAAAATTATTTGACCTCGCTTCATAAAAACTCGTTAATAGATGTTAAACTGTTAAGCTAAAAAGATAAAATAGAAAGATATATATATATATATATATATATATATATATATATATATTATATATATATATTATATATATATATATATATATATAAAAGATATATATATAATATATATATATTATTGTGTACGAGATTTTTGTCCCTGGGACACGATAACTTTCGAACGCTTTTTCTGATCGAAATGAAACTTGGTACGAACCTTGTTAATGTCCTAAACCCTACTGTTTCAGTAGGGTTCACACACATTTGCATATTGAAATGTGTGTGACGTCATTAACCCACAATAATGACCCCCCAACCCACAATATGTTAAAACTTATTATTTATATATGCAACAAACTTAGCTATCGGCCGCGGGGGAACCATAAATACATTAATAATATTGTCCCTAAAGAGCCGTGTGTATGTCGCTCCTAGAAAAGATTTCTGGACTCCCTAAAAAATGCACTTGGTGACTGACCCTAGACAACCCGAGGCAAATAGGCTAATACTAGTATTATTATAATACTAGAGGATTAATTGAACCTACTAAAACAATTTGCAGACTTTGAGTGTTTAACAGCTGTTCGTTTTGTAGGAACATCGAGGTTCACTTGTGGATCTTAAAGTCTATCGTTTAAGCTAGGGTTAGGATTGTACCTTACTAAAAAAGGGATCCTTGTTAAGCTATAGCTTACCAGGAACCACCACTAATAGCCCCTAACTCAATGCAATTATTGTTATCTGAATAAATTGCATAATAGTCTATGCCAAACAGATTGTCCGTAAGTCTTTATGACTCAAGCTGATAAGGCTCATCTCGTAGCTATAGAATTTTCTAGTTTATCTCTTTTTTATTACTTTGTTAACTATTTCTTAGTCTTTTCAAATGAATTTTTGGGTTGTGATTTCATTTCTTTTGTGCATTCAAACAGTTAACTACTGATTAATACGCGTGTGTAGAAAATAATCTTGTGTATATAATCCTCTAAAGTTTCTAATAATGTATATTCGCTAAATTTAGTGTTTTAATTACTTATGTGTGAATAATATCGTCGGAATAAAAGCCAGACATGTTTGTTGTTTATGTTGTCACTAAGTCTAGACTGATGACATTTTTGGCCAATTAATTAATTTGTCATTTACAAATCAGGATTTCAATACCAAAAGGTAGTAAACACTTATAAACAAGTTAAGAGTGGCTGTTATATAAGGAATTTGTGATTATAGAATCGAAGTGGTTTCAATTTACCTGCTTTCCGGCCTATGCTATGTAATTGTTTCCTTATAATGTTATAAGGAAAACCAGCTGTGCTGGTTACTTTTGGTTATTTTTGATCACTGAAGACGATGATGACAATAAAAAAATTCTTAAGGGAGCGACAGAAATGACACTAGCGCTCAGTTTATTTTTATTGATTATTATTTTATTGATTTTCTTGCCGTAAAACGTAAGATCTTGTTAAACGATAACTAAAAAATCGGGTACGAGTTACCTCGAAACTTTTATATCGGATTCGCTACGCTCATTCTCACTTTTTTGGACTCGCTTCGCTCGTCTTTAAAATGTAAAAATCGCTAAATTTATACTGCGTCACTTCTTAGAATACGCTCAGAAACTAAATAAATTCGCTCAATTTCCAGCTGCCATCCGTCCAAACACTGACTTTGCTCGATGCTGGTAACATTTATGATCCAACAAAAGCCATAGATATACTAATAGTCCAAGAGCCTGGCCTACAAAATTTGACTCATTTAGTATTACTTAAAACCATATTTTTCTGAAAATGACCTTAAAATATGAAGAATAGCATAGTCTGTCTATCCAGAGTGGAACCCATCATATGATTGCGCATGCTTAAAATTATATTTTATTTTATTCATTTTTATACAAATTTCAGTTTTCATGCAATAAGTGGTTCCCTGTTGTTCATGTGCAAAAGATGAAGAAAACATTTTTTAAAGCTGATAAAATTTCCTATAAAATGAGTGTTCTTTCGTCAAAATCGGATAAATGTAACTAAAGTTATAAAATTTGTTTAAAAAGTCTATATTTTTTCTAAGAAATTAGCTGAATTTGCATACATTAACCACTATTGGTGTTTTTGTAATGCCACAACTTTAGTTGTGGTCTTCCGATTTTGATGATTAAACACTCGTTTTATAGAATATTTTATTACCTTAAACAAATGTTCTCTTCATGTTTTGCACACGAATCGTTTATTTCAAGAAAACTGCAGTATGTGTGATTTCATACTATTTTGAGCATGCGCAATCATATAAAGGGCTCCACTCTAAATAGGCAGAATATGTCTTTTCTTTATAATTTAAGGTATATTTTCAGAAAAACTTGGTTTGTAGTAGTGCAAAATAAGTCACATTTTTTTCAGGTTTGGACATTAGAATATGTGTCTGAAATATTTTTTAGCATTTTATAAATTTTCAAAATTTTTTGCTGATTGATTTTTGCCTGTTTATTGCGTCATAAAAAATATTTTTCCGATAGCACAACTAGACCTTAAAATGGATTTTTGTACCAAATTTCAACTCTCTTTTATAAATACCCTGGGAAATGGGATTATTTATGATGATAATTCGATCATCGCATAGCACGTGTTATAAGGAACTCATGAGACACAGCTGCACTGCAACAGGATCTTGACTCTTTTACTAAGTGGTGTAAAAAACCTACTCCAAATAAACCCGAAGAAATTCCAAGTCATTTTTTTTTTTAAACTGGTGTAGTGATCCTCAGACGATAGTTTTTATTTTAATTGCTTCTTGTTAGCCTAAGTCTATACCAAATAATCAAAAGGCATTTATCAGTCGACAGCTTAGTGGATGATCTTCTGTTTTAGTTAGTAGAGCATTGTGTTTAAATTCCCATCTTTTACTTAATATTAACATCAATTAATCAAAGCCAAATTTTCAGATTCGTCATCCATTTCGACAGGGTTCTCCCTGCACTTTTATGATCACTTACTAATTTTAATGTTTGTGTCTTTGTTCTGTTTTAGAGTGTAAAATGAGACTTAATGTTGTGACCAAACTAGGATATAGTGTTGGTCACGTACTCAATGATCTGTGTGCTTCCATTTGGTTCACTTATGCTTTAGTCTATTATAATAATATCGTCGGTTTAAAGAACGTCGATTCAGGCTTACTATTATTGATAGGACAGATAGCTGATGGTGTTGCTACGCCACTTGTTGGATTTCTCTCTGATAGATGGATTATTAGTAGATGGATGTATAACAATTATGGAAGAAGAAAAACGTGGCATCTTATAGGTATGTGTCTCAAAGTCATATAAAGATTCCAGGGAAAGGATGAATATTGCTTTGGCATTTTTACCTGGGGATAGTTAATTTCTAGAATTTTAAATAAATAAATAAATTCTTTATTGATAAGAATACAACATGCAATGTGTATAAATCTATCGTCATTTATTCGGATTTATCTTAAAATTATTATAATGATAATTTAAAAGAAACAAATAAATATAACAATAAATGAACAATATAACACTAGATAAACACACTGCAATATCACTTATGGATATTTTTAGTAACTTTCAAACGCAATGTATAACATTATTAATATTATGATAATATGCTTTATTATCATAAAGTACTCCAATTTGAAATTCAAAAGTAATCATAGAAAAACACACACTTGGCTGTCTAGTTGTATAATAGGAAGACCATTGCAAATAATATATATATATATATATATATATAATATATTATATATATATATATATATATATATATATATATATATATATATATATAATATATATATATATATATATAAAGTGCAGTTGTGCACTTTGTGAGCTTGCTAGGCCACTGTGACTCATACATACATGTCAAGAGCTGAATATAAGCTATCCCATTTATTTTTTTTCCTTTACCAGTTTCTTGTTTCACTTAGGTTATTCCTATTTTATTTTCCAAATTAACACTTCTCTTTTCCATTTACAGGTACCTTAGGTATTCTATGTTCAATGCCCTTCATGTTCACACCTTGTATAAACTGTCAACATAGCAGTGAAACAATCAAATTAGTTTATTATGCATTATTTATTGCACTTTTCCAAGTTTGTTGGGCTATAGTACAAATATCTCATCTTTCTCTAGCCCCCGATCTTACATTAGATCCTAATGAGAGGACACAACTACTGTCTTTAAGGTAACTATACTTTGTGTCTTATATCAATAATCGTTATCGGTTCTTGTCTTATGTAAACTGATACACCTCTTTACATTGATCTAAATTTTAGTGAGTTTAAACTATTGAGTAGTAATTTTTTGAGTGTATACTCAAGATATCTAAAAAGAAACCCTGCTAATTTTAGTCTACTTCTCCTTTCAACCCGACAAAAAATATAGCATGGATTTGGTGACCAGTAATAATTCAGGTTTATTAAAGATCCACAGAATCAAAGGTGGGTATTGACAAAATAGAAATCAATGCAGAGTCTATTTGACAGGGTTAAAATTTATCTATCTTCATTTTACCTATACACGTATATTTAATAGCCCTTCATTCCTGATTCATAGTGTATTTGTTATAGTCCAAGAGTGGGACCTGAAAAAATGTGACTTATTTTGTACTACTTCAAGCCAAATATTTCTGAAAATATACCTCAAAATTATGAAGAAAAAACATGGTCGCCTATTCAGAGTAGAGCCCTTCATATGATCCCGTATCCTCAAAATTAAAATATCGAACAAATATCAGTTGTCTTAAAATTAGTGGTTCCCTGTAGGTCGTGTGAAAAACACGAAAAGAATATTTTTAAAGGTGAAACAATTTTCTGTAAAACGAGTGTTTAATCATCAAAATCAGATCACTGCAACCAAAGTTATGGCTCTTACAAAAACACTGAAAAAATTGTTAATTTATGCTTTCAGCAAATTTCTTTTTTGTGCATTCTTTTGGCTATTTAACAAATGTCATAACTTTAGTTGCATTTATCCGATTTTGACAAAAAACACTCGCTTCTTATGAAATTTTATCAGCTTTAAAAAAAGTTCTCTTCATGTTTTGCACACAACTTATAAAATTTTGAGCATGCACAATCATATGAAAGGCTCCATTTTGGATAGGCAGACTATGCTTTTCCTTCATAATTTAATATATATTTTCAGAATAATTTAATTTGAAGTAGTATAAAATGAATCATATTTTTTAGACCTGGCTCTTGGACTATTAGGGTTTAAGGGTGATTTGTGAAAAATATAAAATTTGGAACTCTTCTATTTTAGCCCTTTTACGGAATTTTCTAAACCAAAATTATAAAACCCTGGAACAAAGTACCCTTCTTTTCTCTATCTTAATTTTATACTTTGTTAATAATAATATATATCTGATATTGTTTACATAATCTTCTTCAAAAGGGTTCTTTAAAGTTACGAAATAAAACAGAGCTGTTATCAAAAGTATAATACACAATGAATTCTAATATTATAGGGGTAAAATTACGGAAGTAAAACATTTAATTATAATTAAATATCTTCCTCATATCGATGTTTTTAAATTTTAATGATTCCATTAGTTAAATAATTATACAGCTGACTAGCTTTACTTACTTACAAGATCATGATTATCCTTTTTATTTTAGTTATTTATAAACTTATTGAATTATTAATAATAATAATGATAATGCCCGTTTAGAGCCTTGTGGCTCATCAAGGATAACCCCTGCGGGAACCACCTCAAGTGGTAGTTGAAGGCGTTACACTCCAAGTGTACTCTAAAGTTGGCGACAATTTATTTGAAATATAATCTTATAGAAACTGAGAGCGTAACCTGGGATGCGAACCTCAGACCTCCGTGGTTTCAAAGGTCAGTTTAATAACTGATGCCTTAACGACCTAGACCACGGAGACGGCATTGCATTATTAAGTTAATAAATAGTCTTCTTCTACCTGTCTGTCCTCTTTTACTTAGCAGATTATATCAGTTCTTCTAATTCTCCAACATCTTAAATTAACAACATGACAGTAAAAATTAAGCTGTGTCGAAGTATAGATTTTGATAGATCATATTTTTTTAAGCTTTTGTATTCAGAGATTGCAAGTATATATTTTATAACTTGCTTAGGGACCAGAGATAGAATTCTTAATTTTCATTTGAAGCTCTCTATTCAGAGATTGCAAGTATATATTTATAACTTGCTAGGACCAGAGATAGATTTCTTAATTTTCATTTGAAGCTCTCTATTCAGAGATTGCAAGTATATATTTTATAACTTGCTTAAAGACCAGAGATAGAATTCTTAATTTTCATTTGAAGCTCTCTATCAGAGATTGCAAGTATATATTTATAACTTGCTTAGGGACCAGAGATAGAATTCTTAATTTCATTTGAAGCTCTCTATTTAGAGATTGCAAGTATATATTTTATAACTTAGGGACCAGAGATAAAATTCTCAATTTTCATTTGAAGCTTTCTATTCAGAGATTGCAAGTATATATTTTTATAACTTGATGAGGGACTATAGATAGAATCCTCACAGTATACTTTTGCTTCTCAGCATGAGTTAACACTATTTTAATTGAGATTTTTAGAAAGATCTTTGTTTTGGGTCTAAAAAGGTTCTAGTTATGATCATTTAAGGTAAGAGAGGTTTAAACTGATAATCAACCAACAAGGAAATTATAATATCAACCTTGAATCATCAAGACACGAGAAGGGTTCAATTTATCTGAAAGCTGGATAGTAGAGAGTTATTTATTAATTCTAATATTAATTCTATTATTATTTAATATTAATTGATCAATAATAAAATAATTAATATATAGTAATAATTAATTTAATTTACTCGTCATTGTGTTATTTATTAGTATATGTTTAACTCATTATGAAACAATCCTTTAGTAAAGAATATCATATTTTAATCCAGCGATTCATATTGAATGAATTTTGGTAATTATTGATTAAATTTCAGAAAAAATATGGCATAGCAATAAACTCAATTAATGAATCATTGAGTTAAACATTAGTGTATGTTTGAGTCGTTATAAATCAATCCTTTAGTCAAGAATAGCATATAGTTGGATTAAGAATAGTATTCTATGGTAATTCTACAGATTATATTAAATAAATTTAGGGATTATTTGTTGGATTAACCAATTATTATTTTAGTAATTGTTGGTCCAAACATATGGTCAAATGGTACTGATATCCATCACAATTCCGTGGAACTACGGTTATTAAGAGCTGAAATTAGGAAGTAGTTCAGAGAGTTTAGATGAACTATGTTTTCAATAGAAAAACAGGTTTCCAAAGTTTCAAATGCAATTCCTCGCAGATACTTGTTTCTTACATCATCTTATACTTTGTTATTTTTAGGACAACATTTGCTGTTCTGTCTAACATGACTGTTTACTCTGTTGCTTGGGGAGTTTTAGCTATCGACTCTCCAGACAGTACTTTATCACCTAAAGACACTACACCATTTCAGGTAACTTTATTTCCTTTATAAAAAATATTAAATTCACAAGTTTTAAATCTTCCTCAGATGAAGTAAAAAATTTGGGTATGAGGTACCTCGGAACTTCTCCTCATCACATCAAATTCGTTACGCTCATCCTTCCTACTTCGGACTCGTTTCGCTGTTCCTCTGAATATACAATGCGCCAAATTTATACTGCTAAACGTCTTCAGACTCGCTTAGCTTGTCCTCAAATAGTAAATACATCTGTTTTTTTTAGGTAGTACGTAATTGAACACTTTATTGGACTGTTTTTAGGATGAGAAGCCAATCATTATTGTTATAGGGGGTCATTTAGTACTTTTCACATCCGAGGACAATAATGAATGTAAAAAAAACTCCTAGGCGTAAAAGTAATTCATATATTGCCGCATTACTGTAATGAAGCGTGTTCAAAATTTTTTTTTTTTTTTTTTTTTTTGTTTCCGAAAGTGTTCTAATTGACAATTTTTGTGTGTTTATTTGTAAAGCTTTTACATTTTTGAGTAAAAGTGTGAAGCTATGGATGAATTCAATGACGACGATAATATGGAGTTAATATGGAGTTTTTTTCAATTAAGTATATAGCGCAGTTTATTTAATGAGTGCTACCTAAAAAAAAAAAGTGTATGCTATCTGGCTGAGAATGTCTTTATATCTTGGCTATTTTCCCCGACTCGCTTCGCTCGTCGGTAAATCTAATTGCCGTGACATAAAGACACACTTCTCAGCCTTATGGCATTAATAACTATTCTTTCTCAGCTGTCACCCATACAGCACTGACACTTCTGATTGCTGCTTAACTTTTATGATCCAACAAAAATCATGGACATACTTATCATATTGAAATGAAACTTCGTAGGTAAAGTAAAAATTTATAACCTAAAGGTATACCCTTGTATTGAGTTTTAACTCAATTAAATGTTAGTCTTATACATAGCTACATGCATACTGAATCTCAATCTGATCGCATCATTTTTCTGTGTTTATGATTGCTCAAAATTCTTGCTGAGTTATTTTTGCGAGTTAATGACATCATAAAAAATTATTAACTACACCTAAAGACTGATATTTGTACAAAGTTTTAACTCTCTAGCATTAATACACTAGGAGCTACGATGATAACAGACACACACACATACAGACATACAACTTTGTGAAAACTGCTCAGAGGGTCTTAAAATTTTTTGAAACAGATAATTCTGGTGACACCCTGATTTTAGGTCTCTTTCCTAACACAATACTTTTCCTATCTATGGTAGGAAAAGCAAAAATCAGGTATGGGGTACTCCGGAACTTTTCCTCATCACATAGGATTGCTACGCTCATCCTCCCTACTTCGGACTAGCTGTGCTTGTCCTCACAGTAAATACAACCTTTTCATTCCCTGCTATCACCCATCCTAGCACTGACCAAGCTTGATGATGCTTAACTTTTTATGATCCAACAAAAATCATATATAATGAGATAAAAATGCTGATAATGAGATGAAACTTGGCACATATGTTTATCTTATACATAGCTGCATGCATGCAAAATCTCAAATTGATCGCAACACTAAGGAGGTTGTAAAACACCTGAAGCGAATAATACCAATGACATCCCGGTTTCAGAATTTTTTTGCTAACACAATACTTTTCCTATATACCTGTAGTATAAATGAGGCAAAGTAAAAAGCCTGAATTGTTCAACTAGAGCACATCTTTTAAAGAGAATTAAGATAATAAACAACCAAGTCCGGTAGCTAAGTGGTAGAGCGCTCGCCTTATGACCTGGCGATGGTAAATCATAAAAAATTACACGCTTAACTGTATATTCTGTAAACCTCTTGAAATTGAATAAATATTACTTCTCTGAGGGGAGGTAGTTGGGAAAGATATTCCCTATCTCCGCCCTATTTTGCCAACTATTTCAGTCAGTCACTACAATATTATGAAAATTTTCCCTATACAATAAATACAATGCCATGTAATAAAAAATAATAATAAATAGAAAAATACTAAACATCTTGGTAGGATTTATGTACATACATCTGACTTCCTAGTATGGTAATTATTGGAAGAAAATAAATCTAATGAATCCTGATGAATCTTTAAACTTGTTTCAGATAATAGTATACACTATAGTTGCTTTGGGTGCTTTGATGTCTTTTGTTTTTCACTTGGCTGTTAAAGAAAACAGTTCAACACATGAATTACTTGAACAGAGTTTTGAAAGAAGACCTATTAAAGATTTATTCAAGTTACCTTCGCTGTACCAAGTGGCTATTGTTTATATGTGTGCCAGACTATTTGGTAACATGATTCAAGTCTTAGTTCCCTTTTATGCTCATCAAGTAATGACAATCGGAGCTTCAAGTATTGCAGTTGTCCCATTTGTTATGTATATCTCAAGTTTTTTGACATCTTTATTTACTGGTCCCATGAATAAGAAGTGGGGTAGAAAGGTAATCAGTTATTTTTTTATACATTTTATTTACAGTGATAGTTTTAATCAGTTCTCAACATTCTGACTATCAGCAAAGGAAGGAATTCTACTCGGTGTGTGCCGTTCTCTCATTGAGACCCAGGTCAGAATGATCCTGTAGAATTCCTTCTTGGCTGCCAAATATCAGTGAGGGAAAGAATTCTATTTGGTGTATGCTGATCCCTCATAGAGGCCTGGTCAGAATTTCTTCTTTTAAAAAGAGTAGTATTAATAGGGTGGGGAGGCAAAGCCAGGCAAATAGGCCACGTTGTTGGGCCCTTCTTGCCAGCCCCGATTCTCTTTTAAAAAGAGAAACTGAATATAAAATGCTTCATATGTAACTGCGCACACTCTAAATTTCAGAAAATTTTACAAATTTTTAGTTTACAAAAGTGGTTCCCTGGTATAAAAAGAAAACACTTTTAATAGCTTAATTTCTTTAAAAAAAGTGGTTCCCTGTTACAAAAAAAGAACACTTTTTATAGCTTAATTTCTTTAAAAAAGTGGTTCCCTGTTACAAAAAGAGAACACTTTTTATAGCTTAATTTCTTTAAAAAAGTGGTTCCCTGTTATAAAAAGAGAACCTTTTATAAGCTTAATTCTTTAAAAAGTGGTTTCCTGTTATAAAAAGAGAACACTTTTTATAGCTTAATTTCTTTAAAAAAAGTGGTTCCCTGTTACAAAAAGAGAACACTTTTATTAAGAGAAACAGGCTTAATAAGTTTCTAACAATATGATTGTTTATCCTTCAAATTTGGATAATTACAACTAGAGTCATAATGCGTGCAAAACACTGACAAATTAATAAAACAAAATCATTTTTTTAATTTAATTCACTGATATAGCAAAAAATGAGACATTTTTTAGTGTTTTTATGATAGTTATGGTTGTTTTTCTATTTTATGAATTAAACAAATTTCTTTCCATAAATTTGATTTTATAAAAAAAATCTCTTCAAGTTTTCCTGTAGGAATTACTTGGAGACACTTATATAATGAAAACTAAATTGTATGATTTTCTAAATTTTGCTTGGGGACCACCGCACCAGAAATATTTATACTGTTCACTATTATATATTTCACAAAAGAAAGAGTGTTTATAATGAACGGAAGCTGTGACTTTATTAAGTTTTAAAATAATTAATGATAATAGTATGTATTAAATTTATAAAATAATTATCATAATATAAAAACGTAAAGGTAGACCAGTCAGTGGAGGAGGATGAGTGGGGAGAGATGTGTTTTCAGTTAAACAGATATATTATCCCACCATCTACCATTTGATTTCCCATTTACCAATGTAAATATCAATCTGACTTTTGTCTGCCAATGGGATGTGCTGCTACTACACTCTCTAGGGAGGGAGACTGTATGTAGAACTTATAACGCACTGGGTAGTTAAAGAATATTTATTTATTATGTAAATAAATAATTTTCCCATGAACAAATTAATTGAATTGACTTGAACTCTTGTTTAAATTGAGAGTGATCAAAGTTACATCATGTATTCGCCATGGTTTTATTTGAAAATTATCACTATCACAATTTTATCTTTTTTATAAATTGCTTAGCCTTCCGTGGATAATTTAGGTCTTATTGTGGTTATCACATCATTGTAGATGATAAATCAGCCTGTTTGCTTCCACCGATGGTGGCATCTTTAGAGACTTCAGTCATCATAGATGAAAACACTATGCTTTACATAACTGAAGATTGGAAAAGGGGTTGCACTATATTATGGGGGCTCTGTTTATATTTATAGATGACAAAGTATAGTTGCTACCTATGGGGCAATGGTCTTTGACAAAGAGCCAATATACAATTGGCTCGTGTCTTAGGGAATGCTAGTTGATCATATATTTTTTATAAAATCATTTGTACAACCTTGTATTGACGGATACATGCTTTTTCAGATAACTTATATTTATGGAAGTATAGTTGGTACTGGAGGGGTATTGGCAGTATGGCTTGGACGTGGACCAATTTATGCTGAATATATAATATATGTAACAGCTGTTTTACTTGGTAATATATTTTTTATTTTTTTAACTGTGTACTAAATTAGTATTTAAATTATTTTAAGTTGATCCTGGTTAAGTTAAGGGTTTGTGTAAAATTTTTTGACATTATTTTGCTTCTCAATATCAGAAACCTGGTGTCTATTATATAGATGCTTTTCAGTATTTTCATAAACAGTATTTGTGTACATAGTAGTTGGCTATACCGCTAAGCTCAGCTGATTCTTGATTTACCTTGACTTCAAAGGAAATCCTAATATAAATATTTGGTATATGAATATTTATTGTATAAAATATTGGATATAAATGATTTGGTTTACTTCAGCAATTGTTTTGAATTTTTCAAATAAAATAATGGTGATTAAAAAGAACCAATTCAGCTAAACCTCTAACTATTCTAGCTAAAACTAGCATTTGAACTGTTTTGAGTCTTACTTGATCAGAACCCTATCTGTATCATATATGGCTTGCCACTGATCTTAAGACTTTTCAAGACTAAGTTTTTGTTGCTTAATTATTTCACCTAATTGAACTTGGTCTATATCAGAGGCTTAGGAAAGGAAGAGCCCTTTTAAACTTAGCCTTTCTTTGTGATATCCATTTTGAAAAATGTCATGAAAAACATTTTGTTTTCAAAAACAAAATGTTTTTAAAACACTTTAGACAAACCTTGTACCTTTTTTTTTATAAAAAGATAAAAATATCTTGAAAGCTGAGCTAGTAAAAGATGTAGTTGAGGTCTGGCAGGACTTAAAAAATTTCTTATCATTTTCGTTCTATTATTGAACAAAAGTTTATTTGTTGTTTATTATTTCCTCCATATTCTTTGAGTCAGGGTACCAATATATTGAATCAAACACGAAATTAGCTTGCTCAAGATTTTATTACCATGAAGCTGAACTAAAGGTTGGAAAAAACAATTTAAAAGTAAAAATTCTTTATAAATTTATTTGATCTTTATTTAAACTTATTTTCTGACCTAGACAATTTTTAAAATTTAATCTAATTATCTCAGAGAAGTAATATTTATTCAATTTCTAGGGATTTACAGAAGATACAGTTAAGCATGTAATTTTTTCCTTTGTCATTATGCTAATTTTTACAGGCAGTTGTCAATCTGCGTACTTGATTACCAGTTTAGCAACCATTGCAGATTTCATAGGCATTGATACTGGCAATGGGGCTTTTGTTTATGGAATGATGAGTCTTACTGATAAACTGTCGAGTGGAATCGCTATCATGGTTGTCCAATCTGTGTAAGTAACTTTCTTAAGTTAATTTGGCTGATGCCTTGCAAACGTATGACATGTATTTTGGGCCTTAGTTACTAATTTCTTTTTGGGGTTAGAACGTGAATGAGGTCGACATATGTTGTCAAAGCCAGTGAAATATATACTGTCCTGACAAGGAATCGAACCCTGGCTAGAACAGGCATTGCTGATTTGCTGAGAGGATGTAGAAGAGCAAACCCCTTTTGATGACTCAGTCATTATAAAAATCCTTAGTTGATGTGGGTTGGAGGCATACCTTAATTAACTATTATAATTATTATTAGTGGTAATAAATGTGTATCATAATGAGGAAACAAATATTATTACTGATAATTTAAGAACATTGCCTTTATAAAGTTAGAAAGTAAATGGATATAATATGATTCATATTTTAACTTTTTGTTTTAACTTTGTTAAAACAAAACGTCACATGAATGCAAATGAATTATTTTTGCATTTTTTTAGGCTACTTATTTATTTAGGAAGTCAACTAATTTACTTCTTCTTTTGGACTCTAATCCTTGGAGGGACCAAACATCTATAGATTTCCTTTCTTATCTTCTTTTTATTGTGTTTGCAAAATAATACAAAACCGGTATGCCAGTGGACATATCTGTTTTCAGGTGTTTTTAAGACCTCCTATGTGATTTTCACAAGTTGTCTGTCTGTATGTGTGTGTGTGTATGTTGTGTCTGTTATCATGGTAGCTCCTAGTGTATTTATGCTAGAAAGTTGAAACTTTGTACAAAAATCAGTCTACTGCTGTAGTTGCGCTATTCGGAAAATAATTTACTATGATGTCATTGACCCACAGTAATGACTCAGCCAAAATGTTGAAATATCATAATATGCAGAAAAATGATTCGATCGGATTGAGATTTGTCACGCATGTAGCTATGTATAAGACTAACGTGTGTGCTAAGTTTCATCTCATTGTCAGCATTAGTTCAATTTTTACCAGATAACTTTTGTATGTTTTTAAAAAAATTGTAAAAAATTAGAACATAATACAATTGAGTTGAAATTTGGTACAAGTGTATACCTTTACGTAATAAGTTAGTAGACTAAGTTTTGCTTCAATACGATGAGTACATCCATGATTTTGTTGGATCATAAAAGTTAAGCTGCATCAAGCGTGATCAGTGCCTGAATGGGTGACCGCTCCGAATGAAATGGATGTATTAATTATCTGAGGACTAACAAAGCGAGTCTAGAGACGTGTTGGTGAATAAATTGGGGGACTTTTATATTCTGAGGATGAATAGTACAGAGGGCGAAGTAGTGAGGTTGAGAGTAGTGAATCTGATGTGATGAGTAAAAGTTCCGAGATACCCTGTACTTAATTTTTTATAAGCTGTTTTTAAGTAATTAAAACTATTAACTTAGATTAGTTTATCTCTTGCATTAGATGTTTATTTCTTAAATAATTTATGTTTCAGTAAACCTGAGGTTATTACATACTTTTATCATTGGTCTATCGTTGCTTCATGCGGTGGGTCAATTTTACTTGGTTCTATCTTCATACTCACAATTAAAATAAGAAATCAAGGTAATTTAAAAAAAAAATATGAACACTATTTTAATAGTGTGGCTATTTAATAATTACATTAAACGAAAGGGTACTTGGAGTTATTGGAGGATTTTGTATTAACAAAGAATTTTAACTATGATGGCAGCATTGGTTTTGATGCGTTAGTTGTCTAACTTATACATCATTAGTCTTGATGTGTTAGTTGCCTAACTGATTCAGTATTGGTTTTGATGAGTTAATTGCATACCTTAAACATCATTGATTTTGATGAGGTAGTTGTCTAACTTAAACAGCATTGGTATTGATGAGTTAGTTGCCTTACTTAGGGTATGTATATTAGTTTTCAATACCTGGATTGCGAGAGGTCTCTGGGCTCTAATTTGTTCCCACCAATAATTCATGGTGGGAACTTACTGTTGTAACGATTTTGTTTATACCATCCTCTTTATTAATTTTAGTTCGATAAAATTACAGGAGTGTTTTTAAGTTTGAGAGGTATTTTACTTTTAAATTGAATTTAGGCGCCAAACAGTTAGGTATATCTGGGGCAACACTGATTTATTTTATTTCCCTTTATTTTATTATTTACGTTGATGATTTTTATTTGCTTTCTTATTTAAAGTTTAGAATATATTTTTATGAGTGGTATATCTAATTTTGAGAGTAGTATAAATGAATGTTGTGTACTTAGAATAATACTATATATAGAAGGAGCACTACTGATAACACGAAAGGCGGTTCACTGGTGCAACTAAGTAATGCTGCCACCCTAACAATATACTATTTTCTAAAAAAAGTTGGAATACTTCCGGTTGCTGAATTATTATGTTCTATTATTAATTAATGATTGATTATTCATAAAATACTAAATAAATATCGGTGCTTTACAATATTTAAAGCATTTTAATTGTAGTTTAACGTATTATTTAAAAGTATATACAAATATGTCCTCGTCAACTAAATGTAGATTCTCGTATCCGCCACCCTTTTGCCATCTAAGACCATTTATTAAATACTCTGCAGGTGTTTTAAGTTATTATATTTGTTCTTTTCGATATTTCTTCATTAATAGATATTTATGACAAATATTTAAAGTAATATTTTGTTGTCAGGTTGGCAGCATTACTTAGTTGCACCAGTCAACCGGCTTTCGTGTTATCAGTGAAATTACATTGTGTTTACGGTCCTGTGCTCCTTCTATATATAGTATTATTCTAAGGTTGTGTATATTTACTGTTGGTTAGGAAGGTTACAAGGTGTGTGAAAGGTTATGTTGTGAGCAACAGGTGTTACACATTTTTGCTTGTGTTTTTGAGTGCTAGTTTTACCTTTTTCTGAGGGATTATCAAACTAATCTTGGTTAGTAAGGATATTTGAGAACGCTGTTCTCAAATCTTAAGTTTGAGAGAAACCAGTGCACCGAGAATTATAGTCTGACCATTAGCTGTTTGAAACCTGCTGCTGCTGTGTTTGTATCGCCTGGCTTACTTCCACTTTGGCTATTTTGTGATTTACTTCATCTACAAGTTATTAAATTCAGTTTGTGATAGACCCTACTACCAATCGGGGTCTTACCTGTATTTCTCCTCTCCCCTACACCTACCTGACCATTCGTCGTCTACAGCTAAGTACTTATGGGTTTTAGTTAAGCTAGATTAAACATATTTGTACACCCAGCCTTCAAGTTAGGAGCAGTAGAGGACTATCGCTATTTAACTTTGTAAGGGCCCCAAAACATATTTCTAGTTTTAAGTCAGGTTATGTTACCTATTTTGATATTTAGTCTTATGTGGGAGCTCAGTCTACTTACTGAAAATTAGGAATTTATTGTATGCTTTTATTTTGGTATAAGAACCATTTTTATTTTTTTTTTTGTTGATTGGTTAGTTTTGGGTTACCCCCTCTGGGTGACTGTTGGTTATCTGACTGAGCCCCGAGATTTAGATTTTGGAGTGAGCAGAACAGAGGTTGTTCTGTTTCATTCAATACAGACTTATATTTTATTTAAGCTCAAATTGTGTTACCTTTCATTATATGTTACCTGGTGATCATGTAAGTGACCACCATCCGATCTGTAAAGTCTCTAATTCATTCCTTTGTTGTAGGGACCTGTCTTACCTTATTCCTTGCAGACTGTTTTCCACATTCGGCAGTCTGTGCACCTACCTTCCTTATCCCCTCCTATTGTAGTTTTTGTAGGTGTCCGCTGAGGTACGGTGTACCTCATTGTTTGTGTTTTATTTCCTTTGTGTTACCTTACTCTTATAAATGTGGTGGCGCCTATTTACAGCCCCACAAAGCTTACCTACGCCCAGAATGCGTACCTACTGAGTTGGGCATACCACTACTCTAAACACCCCGTAGTTGGTTATACTGTTACCAACTATGTCAAAATTAATTGCCCTAGTTGACGGGATGTCATAGGGATATAAATGTTATGAGGCGTTACCTTTAACTGATGAAATCAATCATTACTAATAATTTAACCCACTTATAGAGATAATTATTACTTTTTAAACAAGTATTTCCTTTAAACTCATTTATTTTTATTTTCAAAGAAATAATGACTATTCAGTGTTGCCTAGTTTAGAAGTAGAAAACTTTTTGTCAGTAAAAAGGTGTTGGCAATCCTACAATTTTTCACTCATAAATGGTGTCAGGCGTCAAAAATTACCATATCTTACCAAAAATCACTTATGTGGTCAAAAAACTCCCTGGCAAATCTTTGGTCCAAAAAATAAGTATATCAACTGTTCTGTCCCCCCAAGTCTTATCCGTATTGGGTGGAGATGGTCATTGGCGTTTCAAACTGAAGTAGATAGGTTGGCAATGGTTAAGGGCCCTATTTACATTGAGAGGTAAACACCAGCTTCTTCTAGGCTGCAAGCCAGCGGTGTGAACAAGTTGTATAGTTTCTTTTGCTATATTTTGAGATATCAAACAATTCAGGTGCTCGTGGAGATTAATCATAACAGATTTTAGCAGTTGTCATAATTGCAGCAGTTTTCCTTACCTGCATGGATCCAGTAGTTTACTAAAGAAATTAATGAATAAATGAAATGATGAGGGTACGATACGCCCTATATACCCTTGCCAACACTACCTCTAAGGTTTATACACTTTTCTGGCACGCTGCCAAGAAGAAGAAGCTGATGATTGCCTCTCAATGTAAATAGGGCCCTTAGCTATTACCAACCTAGCAACTTCACTTTGAAACGCCAATGAATGTCTCCACTCAAGAAAAGTTGATTGATTACCCTACTTTTTGGGCTAAAGACTTGGCGGGGAGTTTTTTTATCAAATAAGTGGTTTTTGGTAAGATTTCATGACTCCTGTTTTTATGTAAAAACAGAAGTAAACAAATAAATGTGTAGTACGTGTAGTAGATAAAGCTGTTAAGAGTGTCAAGGTATTGTATACACTACTCTCAAGCTCTGTTTTCTGTGGCGCGTACAACATAGGAATTTTGAATTTAGGATTTATTGATTTAGGAATGTCAAAAGGCATCAGACAAATCCAGAAGTCCTCAAACACCAAAGTCTATTCATTAGTAAAGAGTATAGGTGGGTCAATTTATATAAAAAGTAACATTCGCTAGCTTAGTTTCTAGCTCCGTGTTTAGCTCAGGAATGTCTAATTTGACATTTTATCAGGTAGGACTACACACAGGCATAATAAAAGTTCTAAAAGACACCACACATCAATAATTTGTTCAATAATTTAGGCTGTAGGTGTGTCAATATATAAAACTACCGTTTGCTAGCTTAGTTTTTCACTCTGCGTTCAGCGTATGAATGTCAATTGGAGATTTTATGAGGTAGGAATGCACACAAGCATAAGACGAATCCAAAAAATTCTCACACGTCAAAATCCATTCAGTAGTTTAGGCTGTAGGTGCATCAACAGGAATTATACAGGAAGTATAAGAATAAGAAGTCGTCCAAAATACCATTTTCAAACCTCTTTTTCTCCTCTTCTACTTGGCCGATTTAGATAATTTTTTTTATATTTGATCTACAATCCACGTCCTTCAAAGAGATTATAATATTATTTATGTTCCTATAGCTGGTTACACGCTACAGACCCTCAAAACCCAGCAAGTAGACCTCGTTGGGCCCTTTTGTTAACCCCCCCTTAGAAGATAGTATTTCCTCCTTATGATTCCTAGTGTAGGCATTTGCCTCTAATCCGCAGAAGAGCCGTAACTTTTACTAAGATTCTATAGCTTTCACAAGAAACAACACGAGCCCCACTGCCAGACCAAGCTTTCCTGCTCTCAAAACCATAATGCAGAAACAAATGTATATTTTAATATAAACTACTATTGAGGGTCCTAAATTTTTCCTAAACCCTGGTTCATTTAGGGTTAGGGATCTTTTACGAGTACCTGAAATCGCACAGGCTTAGAGCTCATGTTTTGCCCCGCCTGCTGATGATGCCATTATGCCGAAACTACAGCAAGTATTGACGGTAGCTGATTCTTCAATAATAATTATTATTTAATTGAATTAATTCTTATATTAGTTATCACTGGGAAGAAACACAGCTTAGGGTTTAGGGTTGTAATGAGAGCTAAGAATACTCGAGTAACTCAGGCTTTCAAATTCAGAAAATTAGCTCTGCTGTTAGTTTAAAAGAACTTTTGAAAATTTCAAAAGTTCAGACTTACCTGTGTCCAACTAAGCCCTAGTTTTCAACAAATATATTAACTTTTGTACATTTATTTCATTTATAGGAGAACGTGATGAAGTGGGAAATAGTAATCCTCAGCCTGCATAACACCAGTTGAAATTATTTACTGAATTAATTTATTCCATAAAACCAAACATTCCTATATATTTATAAAGATTAGCCAATTGTTATTATTATCAAAATTTAAAAAGAAAACTATGTCAAAAATATAATATATTAAATGAAAACTTTATTATTTCTAGGAATAATTATTTTGTAATTTTGGTGCTAATAAATAGAAATATTTCATATTAAGTTTTAAAAACATCTTAATTTAATTAAGATAAATATAATTAAACACTTAACTATTCAATTGTATGATAAAATGAATCTAATAATGATTTTTTCTCTTTTCTAGTATGTTATAAATATATACTTGTTATTTATTGTTATTGTATAATGAGAAAGAATGCAGCTACTTATGTCTAGAAGTAGTCTAAGAACTAAACAATTAAATTTTTACTACAAAATTAATATATAATTAAAGTTAATACTGCATTGTTTCTATAAGCAAGTTAAAAACTATTCAAAATCTTTTTGCGAATTTTCAATAGAAAATTATGCTTATGAGGTAAATCACATAGTAGTAGTGGGTGAAACAATTATGTTTGGATTCTATTTCAAATATATATGTTGTCCATTGACAACTCTCAAAGACCTTTTCAGATTAAGACAAAATTTTACACTGTCTGTGCTTACAGCCCACTGGAAAGGAGGCTAAGTTATTTGCCATTAACATGTCAAAATGCCATGTAACAACAAATATTACAAAATAGTAACCAATACACAAAGAACATTATCTAAGCATGCCAAGGGCTCTTAAGGTAAAGGCTGCAAGGCAACCAAAGACCCCAGTTGGTATTCAAGCTCTCCACTGACATATATAGCTGTCTATGTCTTTCTTATTATTAAGTAACTGTAATTTCTCTTGTGCAATTTTTGTTAAAAATATTATTATAATTTAGATTTTTTAAAATGTTGTCTTAAAATTTGTGATGGATTGTTCTCATTCTAAAATTGAGTATACGCAGAAAAATAATGAGCTGGGGTAAGTACAAATAAATAAACGTTCACTGGATTTTTGAAACATTTGTAAACATTTTATATCAAGTCTTGTATAAAATTTAAGTCTTATGTTGATATACTCCTCGCTCTATAACATGAAGAAACAGCTGTTTTCAGAAACAGGCGTCCAACTTCAGAAATTAAAAATACCTACAGGTACTTAGTTGACATCGCAGGATAACCATAGTACAACCCCTCGGTGGGCTTGCTCTAAACACACATGTCCTGCTCTATTTAATCTCACACATTCTTGCAAAGCCGGCTCGTTTTTGCGGATTTGTTGCTCTATGGTCAACTAACAAATTAAACGACAAGAATATATTCAATATATAGGTAGATCAAACAACCTGTTCAATTGTTTGAACATACCTTCAAACAATATATTTCAAGGTATGTTGAGGAATACTTCTGGTCATTGAGATACTATTGCTAGAGAGGGCCTTTTGATTGAATTTTAAAACATTAAAAAGAAACCTAAACACATTTGATTATTAATGTAATCAAATAAACTGTACAAAATTACATTAACGCGTATAGTAAAACATTTATAATTCAAAAATACACAATGTATCAATGCTTCTGGTGGGCACCACTCTAATGCATATGATTTTACTTAACAAACTTGTTGGTGGAACCAAAAACATTTTGTAGATGTTTCACAAAACCTCTTCCCATAAATGGTTTTTTATCATTCTTTGATCATTTACTTATTTCTTTCGTCATTTATATCATAGGTATATAGGAAAAGTGTATTGTTGTACTAATAATCAGAAACGAGTATTCAACTTAATTATCCATTCCAGGTGTTCTGAAGACCTCATTGAGTGATTTTTACTAACTTGTCGTCTGTATGTGCGTGTGTGTCTTTTATCACCCTAGCTCACATTGTGTTCGTGTCTTTGTTTAAATTTGGTACAAAAATCAATTTTTCCAAAAAATATTTGTTTATTAATGCCTCAGGATAAACTCATTGTAAGTCCTATATTATGCTAACATATGACTAATTATGCTAAACATGTGGACAAACTAGCTCCGGTTAAAATTTCTTTATTGTGACTGTCAACTAATTATTGGCACCTGCGTTGTGAAGAAAAGCTTGTTTGAATAATCAGCTACATTCAATGCTTGCTGTTGGATATGAATATAACTGGACCAATTTCAGCAACACCATGATCAAATGATAATGGTGTTCCAGGTACACCATCATCAATGATGATAATGTTTCAGCAACACCATGATCGCTGGCATGCTGAACCCAGTCCAGGGATATTCATAATCTAACAGCAGTTACAGAGAGAGGTAAAGTCTTTAATTGATGCTTCAATTTGCAGTAAATATAACCCCTTAAAACTTATGAGGAATTATAATTAGTTTGTGAATGAGAATTGTTGATTTTGGTTGTTTTTGAAGGCTTTGTGATTAGTTAGGAGCTCAGCAGTGCCTACTGGAAGTGTGTCGGTGCTTACCCCAAGATTATATTCAAAGAACTTTTGGCCTACCCAAAAGTGTATTGCAGGCTGCCACCCAGCCTGCAATACACTTAGATCCATGTTGTTTTTATCGTGGAGTTGTGGGCTACTTGTGTAGTGAATCTTTTTAGTGTTGTATATCACTAGCATATTTAAAATTGAATGCAATTATATTATCCCGAGCCAATATTAAAATTATTATTTTTATTAAAAATGTTAAGATTTTTATTTTTTATTTATTTATTGTATTTATAATCTGTTTTAATTTTGATTGTATTAATAAATTTAGTTTTTTATATTTTGTTAATTCACTTGAAGACCATACATATTGTTTTCTTATGCCAATTAATCATTTATTTTCCTTTACATTTGGAATTTTCATGAATGTGTTTAAAGTTTGCAATACATTGAATACTTATCAGTTAAAGAATTAACTATCTTGTTTTCATACATTTGGCAATATGATAAATATTTTTAAAGTTTGGTGTTTTTTATGTGTCTATAATATGCATTATGGGATTAAGTTTCCATCAAAGAGAATAATACTTTGAGGGAAGACTAAGGAAAATAACACAGTGATAAGGGGTCTGGAAGTTTGGCCGTTTCCATTTAATGCCATAACTGTTCTTACTCCTACTACTATACCTCTAGAAGGAGAGTAGAGACTCCCAACCCCTATCGTAACACATATTTATAACGCAACCTACAAATGACAGGCATTTTTCAGTGACATCACATTAAATCACTTTATACATCACTGATAATTTAAGATTATATGCGAGAGATAATAATTACTACTTATTTTATATTTATTTTACCTAATTTAAGACGAAACTGTCAAAAAATGCAATATTTACGTGAAATTGTAAATATTATGAAAAATCAAAAAATGACAAATGTACAGTTATGGTATCAAGCTACCCGTATAAACCTATTAGTGTTATATGATAGTAGTAAGTAAGTATTATTCTCTTTGGTTTCCATCAGACATCATTCTCTATACACTCAAAATTCTTGATGTCCCATAAGGTTGAAACAGGGATAAAAATGTTCCGGTGGAAAATTGAAAGAGAACTACCATCTTATATTTTTGATATTTTACTTACAACCAGGGTTATTCATTGAATAGTGAGTATGCCTTGAACAGGATACTACTCTCATGAAGAATTTGAAATTCTTAAGTTGAACAATTTCAAATTACCTGAAACGGCCAGATATGATTGGTTGCAATTCCACATTGTTGGGAAGTAGTGCATGTATCTGAACACACTTTTAGTAGTGATATCTTATAATATGACATAAAAACCAATTCATTTAAGTTTGATCTACCTATTTTTAACAGCAAATCATAAGATTAAGTTTTATATATTTTTGCTATATACACTTTGCCTGTACAAATTTTAGGAGTTTCACAATTTTTTAGGAATTTCACTGAGATGGGGAATTCTAAACAAATTATCAGTGGATTTGTTTTTTTCTGTTACTATTCAATTGATACAAAATGTAGCTTACTCTCTACCATAGCGATTATCATCAGGAAAATTGAAAAATCTGTGTTAACTATATAATCAACCAGCTTATGGTTGATTTTACCAAAGTGGTTTGGTGGAGTCAGAAATAAGACTAATAACATCTAAAATGTAGTAAGATTAAACATTCATCTTGGCAAAGATTATTTATTGTAACTTAAAGTTCTTTTGGATTCACCTTGCCTGTTTGAGTAATAAAATCACAAGCCTAACATTTTTTTTTAATTTGTGTTATATCAATTAGAATATTAAGACGTGTTACCTCAAATAAATGTATGTGATTAAAAATAATTCAGCACAAATATTTTATTGAAATGTTTTACTGTTATAAATGTTGTACTTTTTTACTATTATAAAACTGTGATATAAAAATAAATCTTATATTTATTTATTATTGTGATAATATTTTATGTAAACCTATACCTCTCAATTAATAATATATATGTTTATGTATACCTCCTATTAACCTTCCTTTCCACCTTTATATTTTATGTTCTATGAAATCATCAACAAATGTATTAAATTTATTTTATCTTCACAAAAATAGGTGTTTTCCTTATTTGACATATCTACTCACAAGCTTTGCTACTGTTTTGAAATTCAGCTGCCATATTTGATGGAAGCTATTGTAAAATGCAATCTGGAATACAAATGTTTGTGTAGGTCCTCTAGTGCCAACAATGTTTTTTGATTTCTTCTCTCAATTTTAAATGGTTTCTGGGACTTCAAAATAAATTCCCATTAATCTGCTATAAAAAGATTACTTTTTATTGTCAGAGTAATAAATTATAATTCTAAAGGGAACTAAGTTCACTAAATTTAGCGAATTATCAAAGATGGTGACCAACATTTAGCTGGTTTGGGTTTAAGAAAATCATTAAGTTGACAGCAAACAATTTTTTTGCCTGTCAGTTGAAACTGCTTTACTTCAGTTTTTTGAGCATTTAGTTTTCATCCCTAATGTCCTACATCCATGAAGATGCCTTCAACAGTGAAAGCCAAATGAAGGCTTACACAGTTTATTGTATGCATATCATTTAATAATGATAATTACACTTATACTAATAATGAGATGAAACTCAGTACGAAACTGGACTACATGCATGCTGAATTTCAGAGTGTTCCGATATTATTCTGTGTTGATATTTTTTTATTTCCTTATTTAAACTGTAGGCATATTCTGTGTAAAATATTGTGTTCGCACTAAACATCCGAAACACAGGTGTTATGAGACATTCCGAGTGGTTTTAACAAAGTTATATGTATGTGTGTGTGTCTGTTATTATCATAGCTTCCAGTTTATTTTAGCTAGAAAGTTGAAACTTTTTACAAAAACTAATGGGGTATTAGTCTATCTGTGCAATTCAGCTGTAAATAATGTTTTCACTCCAGTAGAAACTTATTAATGAGCGAAGTAAGGTAATAATAAATTTCTTAATCTATAAATATCACTTTACTTTGTATTAGAGTGCCTGAATAATGATTATACAGACACTCTACTTTGTATATGCCATATTGCATATACAAATTTTATAGCAACAAGCTTGTTCACAAATCAAACATAAATTAAAAATAATTTAACATGATTGAAAGTAAATTTGGTTTTTTAATATGTAAAATTTCTTCCTTTGGAATTGCTGTTTGTTTAACAATATAATATTATGGACGAAAAATGCTTTCGCGTTTTGTATGTTATGACAAATGAATGAAAAATAGGTTACATTGGGACATTTTTCGTTTCATCGGGATTTTAAATTTGATCGGGACAAAGGTGTCAATATCGGGCCTTTCCCGCCGAAATCGGAACGTCTGGCAACCCTTTCTGGGAGGTGCCTCCTTTGACGCAAATGTTCAGTGTCACAAACGGCCATGGGAGCAAATCCCCTACTCATCCTAATCTGAGGACAAGCAAAGTCCGATGTGGGTGAATATTGTGAATATAGAAAAAGTGTTTGAAGTTGATAGTCCGCTCTAAAGTAATATATAAACCAAGTAGGGAAACAACTATATTAACCTGTGTAAAAAAATCAGACATGCGTGACAGCTGGCTCAAAAAATAAAAATAGCTAAAATTGAAATAACTGTGAATAAACATTTTAGGATTTAGGTTTTTAATTTAATTTGATTGGCAACACTGATAACATTAGATGAGTTTGAATTTTTGTCGAGATTTCGTACTTTTATATGTCCGTGCTAATTTAATGATTTTGTTTTAAATTCTGTGAAATAATTGTTACAATAATTTAGTTAAAGAAAAAGAGAAACTATAGTAAAGGTAAATCACATGTGTTAATTAAGAATTTGAAGAATATACAGACGACAATGTAATGCCTTAAATATAACTTTAAATTACGATTCCTTATCCAAAATTTTTAGGTTAAAGTAGTTAAATTAAATTTAATATTTGAAGGAAGAAACAAATATCACTCGCAAAAATTTACTAAGTAAATTTTTAAGTGCATACGAAAAAAAGTTTAATTAGCCGCTCATTTAAGGTAATTTAAACAAAACTAGTATTTCAAGATAATCACTTAAACCTCTATTGAATGTGTCAAAACATTTCCTTACACAAATTATTAACAGTTTACTCTAACATGTACATAGAAATGCAGTAAAAACATTTTTTTTTGTTTAAGTTATATAGTTATGTAGTACTTAATTTAAACATTATTCAAAAAAATCCAAAAACAAATTGGGCACGGGGTACCTCGGAACTTTTCCTCATCACATCGGATTCGTTTCACTCGTTCTCAGAATATACAATTCGCCAAATTTATACTGCAGCATGTCTTTGGACTCGATGCGCTCGTCCTTTGATAGTAAAGGCATCCGTTTCATTCTTAGCGGTCACCCATACACAACTGACCACACTCAATGCTGCTTAATTTTTATGATCCCACATAAATCATGGATATACTTGTATTGAAACGAAATTTAGTGTACTAATTTATTACGTAAATATACCTTTTTGTACTAAATTTTACCTTAATTGGATTCTTTCCTGATTTTTTACTATTCTTTAAAAATCGTACACAAATCATATAATAAAAATTGAACTTATGCTGATAATGAGATGAAGCTTAGCACATATTTTAGTCTTATACATAGCTACATGCGTACTTAATCTCAATCCGATCGCATTATGTTTTCGCGTTTTATGATTTTTCGAAATTTTTGCTGAGTCCTTATTGCAGGTTAATGACGTCATAAAAATATTTTCAGTGCACCTTTAGACTGATTTTTGTACATAGTTTCAACTCTCTAGCATAAATACACTGGGACCTACTATGATAATAGACACACACACATGCATACAGACAGACTACTTTGTGGAAGCCACTCAGCAGGGCTTTGAAACACCTGAAACGGATAATTCCGGTGGCATCCCAGTTTTGGATTTATTTGCTAACCCAATAAAAAGAAAAGAAAAGTAAAAATAAAAAGTACAGTCTGACAAATTGAATGTCGCACATATTAAATTTGGACATTAATAAATAAGAAGAGAACAAAAACGATAATTTCTTATGGATTTTAAACCTCAAATTCACTTTAAATTGGCTGATGAATTTAACACAGCCATTAACTGAGATCAATTCCTCACGTGCACGACTAACGCAGTTTTAGTTTAATTAAATATAGTTTTACATTTGTATTTAAAGTCGGGGTTTTAAAAATTGAACTAGGAGCATTACCATACACTGCATTCTAGTGGTTTTTACCTGTACTAATTCTAAGTTTGAATGAACTGTACAGACATCTAGTGGTCAGTTATAAAACTAATCTTAAAACCCGAGGAAACGGTCATTTTTAAACAACTCCCACTCTAGCTAAACTGGTTTTTTGCTTTTTAATCTTGTTGGTGTCAGTTAAGGTTAAGAGCCGCAAACCTAAGTTGTCTTGTGTCGACGTGTGATTTAGTTTAAAATATTTGTTTTTATTCTATGTTTGATGTAAAAAGCTCGATTATTTCGACTAATTTCATAAATATCGTTGCTTATAGTCTGTTGCATTCGAACGTTTCATTATAATGTCGTTTCTTTATCGAACTGTGTAGATCTTTTGTGTCTTTTTAAATAAATAAATACAAGTGAACAGTGTATTTGTTTAAGTGGATATAATTCACCAATATTGTGATTTTTTAACTGATTTTATTGACACTCGAAGACGTTTATGAAACGATGTGTTATCTAATTTACGTATTTTACTTGAAGAGGATTACTGATCTTTTTATTTATTGGTAAGTCTTATTTTTTGTTTACAAACTTTGTATCTATTTAGATGATAATTTCTTATTATTATGAGCTATTAATTTCTAATTTTATAAGTTCTATTAGGACTTGGGTTTAGTATCAATAAAAAAGTGCGGACATTTCTTATTATCAATACAACAAATCGATAACTTAATGGAGTTGATCTCTTTATTGATTTCCTTTGTTGATTACTAGAATCAAGCCATATTTACTTCTTAAATAAAAGAGTATCGACTTAGGCTTAAAATTATTTAAGGTCTAAGTATATTATTTATGAATTAGTAGTGGTATTAGCCGAACTGCAAAAATTGTTTTAATGTACCAATTTTATTTACTCCATATTAATTTACCATTCCCATCCATTCTATTTACCATTTTGTTTTACTCTTTTTTGTAAGACATTTGATTTGTCTATTTACTCAATGAAAAAAAAGTAATAAGGAGTAAACTAGCCTTTAAATATTAAGGTTCACATAGTAAATTATTGAAAGATAATAAAGGACTTGACAGATAAGGGCTAACAAAAGTATCCATTTTTGAAAGTCAAGGCCAAGTTTTGCTCCCATTAAAGGGTTATTGTGAGCCATACAGAAGAGTTGAAATTCTTACACACTCACATACAGATATATAGTATATAATATATATATATATATATAATATATATAATATATATATATATATATATTTCTGTAGAAAAATAAATTACATGTTAGAAGATTATTGCATATCAAGTATAATATCGCGATAGCATTTAATAATAAAATCACAAAACAACTTATGTATTTTTTCTTCCCTTAAAGAAATATTTTTTACATACTTTTGAAGTCATGACATGATAACCTCTCTATATTTAACCCTCTGGGCTTAGTCTTAGGATTAAATCACAAAAGGTTGCATCGGGACTTAAACTGGAGTACACTACTCTACTCTTCATTTCTCTCAAATTTTTCTTAATGTTGTAATCTGGGGTAAATTTGAATAAACTGTAGATTGAAGTAATAAAAATCGTTATAATCAGTCGACAGCTTGGAAAAATAATGTGAGGGAGCCAATGAAGTTAGTCCTGGAGGTTAATCTAACCCCACAGTAAGACCAACCTCATTGGTGCCTTAACAATATTTTCCCACGTTGTCAACTGACTAATACTGTGTGTTTTACTATTAGTGTAAAAAAAAGTAAATAACCTTCCTAGGTAACCTGACCTTCTTTAATAAACAAAATAGATAATACAAATTTACAATTTATCTACAGTTTTTGTTTAATTAATTGAGTTGCTTTGGTAAAAAAATGTGTTTATTTAACAGTATCTCAAATGTTTTAGGCAGTCCTGTCTGTATTTCAGTTAAAAAACACGTGTTAATTAATTGTTGACTACCTTAATCTTTGTTTAACTTACGAAAATATTACTAGGAATTTGAGTAATTAGTTGTTATCTTATTAATCTATACTATCTTTTGTAAAAAAGATAGTGCTCTTATTGCCATGTGTGCTTTGCAGCCAGATAGTTGTTGTCCTATACCAGTTTGTCAAATTACTAGTTTATATAAGTGGCATACTGTCACGATATAAGCAATTTTTTAAATACATTAGTTAATAAACGTGATTTGTTTACATTATGTTATATGTGTCAATCAATAAAATCAAAACTAATACTGATAATAAAATTAATACATTAGTAAAAATTTCAGCTTGATCTAAACACTTTATGAAGATTTGTGATTTTTTGAAATGTTTGTGGGGTCATTATTGCCGGCTAATGGTGTCACATATATTTAGTAAACTATAGGGTTCTGGGCATTTACAAGGTTGATTTTTTTACCAAGTTTCATTTCAATCTGAGAAAGCATTTAAAAGTTACTATGTCCCATATAACCGTCTGGAACAAAAATCTTGAACATACGTACATGTTTTTATATATATATATATATATATATATATATATATATATATATATATATATATATATATATAATAAATTTATTATATTTTGGATCAGTGAGTGTAAGCCCCCCCCCCCCCATGACCCTCAACCTAATAATTAATTAACCTCATAATAATTTTTTTTCTTCAAAAATTTACTTTATGAAATACCAAGTGTAGGATCCTTACAGGATTCTACTCCATATACCTGAGTTATCTGGTTAATTTCTTCTGTGACCATTCCTGCTTATATTATGATTTTGACTTGTCCATTGAAACATTTGTAGGACTACCCTAAACCACTTGTATTCTTAATGGAACATGTTCTTTAATTGGGAAAAAATGTATAATATATGCATGGCGTTTGAGAAAGTAAGTTTTTGGTATACCCTCTGATCTCTAATGATATGAACTATTAATTAGATACAAAATACAAATTAATTTTTTTTATTCTTAGAAACAGAAATGTTATTGTTTTAAATTTGTTTCAAAGAAATTAGTTGGTACTTAAGAAATAATTTTTATATAAATAAATAAATAATTAACCATTTATTTGCTATCTTTACATATTTCTCTCATTACAAAAATTTAAAATATTATGTTCACAATTTTAAAGCTGTTCGTCAATGAGCCGTGGTACCTCTTTTTGAGGTCGGAAACATTGGTTTGTACATCAATGGTATACAATTTAATCCAGGAATTTTCAAAAAATCATACATCGATAGTTTATACAAATTTGTTTAAAACTAATAACAATAATATTACACACGAGAATAAAATAGAACAATATAATACAAGAATATAATATAACATAATATAATAACAATATTATAACAAACAAGAATATAACAGAACAATATAAGAAATATAACACAAGAATATAATAGAACATAATATAATAACAAGAATATAACAAACTAATAACAAGTAATATCAAAGGAATATAATAAGAAGCAATAACAATTACCTCCTATTCCACTTCTTTGCTATTAAAATCTTTAACTAATTTCTTTAAGATTTATATTTATTTTGTGCTTAGTTATTATTTTTATAAAATATTATATTATATTTTTATATAAATATATAAATTAAATATTTCTAGAATGCATTTTGAGGTTCTTCTTATCTAGTCTAGAATTGATTTACCTATAGCCCAAAAACTCTCTACAATTTTTTAATTACGTTTCGCAATATGATTTTATATCTAAAAATGTACCACAGGCCACTTGAAACCTCTACACTGAGGAGTATTCTTCACCAAATCAGTTCTGCGAACCACCCGTTGGTTGGTTGGCAAACCACCGTTGTTGGTTCACTAGATTAGGTGAAGAAACAATCTGATATGCCCAGCACTCAAATTTTATTATTGTTTTTAAAATTGCAAGGTTTCGATTTTATTACAATCTGAGTATTCAAATAAACACTGAGAGTACTTATGCAATGTTTTAAGTGGTTTTTTTTTACCTAAGATGCTTATCAGTTACAAACATTTACTCATTATCAGATTAAAAATGTCTATTTAAAAACTTATAATTACTTTGAATTGGAATTTTGGAAACTATGTTGTATATTTTCTTGATATTTATAAAAAAAAATAATATTTACTACCTTGATTACATCAACGAAATTTTTTAAATACCTTTTTATTAACTGGTACATCATGATTTATCAGAATTGAAAAAAGTAGATTTGGCACGCATGTAGCCATTTTTAAGACTAATAAATGTGCCAAGTTTCATCTCATTAGTTATTTTTTTTTATAGAGGAATGACTTGTGTAGGTTTTTTTGTTTAAAAATATATAAAAAATCAGAAATAATCTAGTAAAAGTATGAACCTTTACGTAAAAATAAGTACACTAAGTTTCGTTTGAATACGACTATGTTTTTTGTAGCATCACAAAAGTTAAGCAGCATCGAGCATGGTCATTACCTGAATAGGTGACCGATGGGAATACAACAAATGTATTCATCATCTGAGGACGAGCGAAGCTAGTTCGGTGTGATGAGGAATAAGTTCCAATGTATTTTTTTTAAAGAAGTTTGCTAGTTCTGGTTACCAATGATATTTATATTTATACCAAAGACAATAAAAGGCTAAACACAGTACAAAAAAGTATTGGGGGGAGGGGGGCAGTTAAAACACCAATATTTTAGTTTGAATACATTTAATTGGTAATATGCATACGATAGAACGGGCGAATGCTGTGTTCTGTATTGCAATGTAATTCAAAAAATATCCCTATATTAGAATTATGGGCGATTTTTACATTAATTCGAGTTCTGTCACTTTGGACTGTCTTTATTTCCTTCAGCATCTGTTTACCATGTGCAACGTTTTCATTGTTATTTAACCAGTTTTGCTGTGTAGCTTTGTATTTGATGCAGTCATATCTTGCGCTTAACTTTTATAATCATATAACGAATAAAATTGACTAATTAATTATTATTATTAATTATAAATATTTTGGTTCAGAGTAAGATATGTAAAGTTTAAATCTCCTAAAATTTAAATAATAAAAATCTTAAGTTCGTATTTAATAATGATTTATTTAAACTGGCGAAAATGAGACAATAGTCTCCTCTTCCATTCTGCCTGAGAATGGAAGAGGAGGTATTCTCTTCGTATTGAAGGGTGAAGGAAATAAATTTAAATATTATTTCATACCACTAAGTTTTGCAAAACAAATAGTATAATATTTATGAAACGCTTACTTAAATTGACATTTAAATAATTGATGATATTATCGCAGATGTCTACTCTAAAGACCATTTAAATCATTTGATCTAATCAATCTGATATTTACGCAGATGTAGTACTCTATAAACCCAAAAGGCTTAATATATTATCGGCATTATTCATTTATTAAATGACATGTTGACGAATTTTGAAAAAAATCATCAACATTTTAAAAATAACTAAATAAGTACTTAAATTTGTAACACAACATAGTATAACAAAGTTTAATTTCAATTCGGCGTAGTATATTTATGGTTTTTGTCGAATCACGTTAGTAAAGGAGCATCGAGATGTTAATAGTTGGATGGATGACCGTAGGAAAAACTGATCTTAGAATAGAATTAATTTTTTACCACTTACATAATAAGTGTTGTTAAGTCAATACATAAATACATAACATCATAGATAAAACATTTCTTAAAATTAACATTACAAGTCATTTAGTGGGGGTCGCATTTCATGGAATTAAAACTTCAAAAAATGTGCACAAGTATGCAGTTATCTTTCTGTCTAAGGGCAAACAAAGAAAGAACTATGTACTAATGTACCAAATTATAAATTAGGCATTTTTTCGTGTTCCGAGGAGAGCGGAAGCGAGCACAAAGTGAGGATAGGCGTTGCGAGTCCAATAAGGGAGGTTCGAGGTTCCATGTAACCGATTTTTAAAATGTTTTAGCGGCATTTTCTTTGAAATATCAGGGGGAAATGAGAACTGGTAGTAAAACTACCCGCTAAAAACAAAGCATAAATCGAAACAAAAACAAAATAGATTGTTAATGAAGATCGCATTTTTAAAAAATCGCCTAGCATGCGAGCTTCCGCGCCAAAATTACTGATTGTTATTAAATTATATTAGTCTTTCCATTTTAATAACTTTAGAGCTTTTTGAACTATTACAAATTGAATACAATTAAATTAATGAAGACTAGTCCTTCCATTTTTAATTGATATTTAATTGTAATAGTCCAAAAACTCTAAAGATTAAAATGGAAAGACTAAAGTCCATTAATTTAATTGATATTCATTGTAATAGTCCCAAAAAGCTCTAAAGTTATAAAATGGAAAGACTAAAGTCTTCATAATTTAATTGATATTGAACAATTGATAAGTCCAAAAGCTCTAAAGTTATTAATGGAAAGACTAAAGTCTTCATTAATTTAATGATATTCAATTTGAAAGCAAAAGTCTAAAGTATAAAAGAAAGACTAAAGTCATTAATTATTATTTTTATAATTCCAAAACCTCAAAGTAAAAAAAGACAAATCTCAAAATGTGTAATTTCCAATAAACTAAAGTTATAAAGAAAAACTTAAGTCTTCATTAATTAATTGATATTCAATTGTAATAGTCCAAAAAGCCTCTAAGTTATTAAAATGGAAAGACTAAAGTCTTCATTAATTTAATTGATATTCATTTGTAATGTAGTTATTAAATTATGTAAATAAAACTATAAAAGATATTGCCGGTACCAAGATTCGAACCTGGAAATCCTGGTTTATAAAACCACTATAAGAACATCGCTTTAGAGTGAAAACTGAATTTGGGGCTATTTTAAAGACTTTATTCAGAGACCTTTAAAACGGATTGTGGTCATGGTCCGTGAATCGACTCCCGTCAATCCTAATTAGCGAATTTTATTATTAAATTGTAAATAAAACGATAAAAGATATTGCCGGTACCAAGATTCAATTGTCGGTATCAGATTTCCAAAGGAAATTTTCTAAAAGGACCCGAGACCAAAATTGCCTATTCTAAAATGGTAATGCCTCCTAATCCTTTTTCAGGTCAGTAGGTGGTAATGGCTCCTAAGTCAGTCTAGTAGATTAAACCTTTGGGACTCATTGACAGATACGTTTTTGTTTCTGGGTCTGGCTCTACTATTGGGAAACTCTTCTCTACAGCTTAATTATTTTCTATATCTAATTTCATTTTGGCGTGTGACCAACATTTTAGGGTTCTTAATTTATTCCTATTACTTCATTATAATTTAGTGATATTTTGAACTGCAATTGTTCAGAGGGTTACTAAAGAGGCTAAGTGTACGCTATTACTCACATAAATTATGTTAGCTTTAGCTGTTAACCTAAATTATAAATGATATTGAGCTGTGGAGTTTTATATTAGGTATTGAGTAAAAAAAAAATAACTCAATAACTTGTTGTATTTAACAAAACCGATTTTCCAAATCTAAAACCGATTGGTAATTAATTTTTTTGTATTTATTCGCCGACTTTTTCACCTTTTTTAGTAATTAAATTAGGTAGTTTCGTTGTTATTTTTACTTTTTCTCATTTATACTGTAGGTATATACAAAAATTATTTTGTTTGCAACCGGAATTATCCGTTTCAGGTGTTTTAAGGCTTCCTGAGTGGTTTTCACAAAGTTGTCTGACGGTATATAAGTTGTGTGTGTGTAACTTCCAGTATTTATGCTAGAGAGTGAAACTTTTACAAAAATCAGTCTGCCGCTGTAGTTGTAAAATTCGGAAAATATTTTTTTTGACGTCATTAACCCGCAATAATAACACCAAAAACCTCGAAAAATCATCAAATGCTGAAAAATTGTGCAATCAGATTGAAAGTTGGCACGCAAGTAGCCATCTATAAGAAACATATGTGCTAAGTTCATCTCATTATCAGCATTAGTTCAATTTTATCGAATGAATTAAAACAATTTTTACAAGTGTCCTTTTTTTAAAAAACCGGAAAATAATCCAATTTGGTTCAAGTAGATATCTTTACGTAGTAAATAATTACACCAAGTTTGTGTTGAAAACGTGTTGTTCTATAAATTTATTGACTTGTATATCCTGAGGACGAGCGAAGCAAGTCAGAAGTGATGAGGAAAAGTTCCGAGGTAACCGGTACCCGATTTTTTTATACTTAGTTGTTTTAGACACTAATGATGGCTTTGGCTGGTTTTCTTTCACTGGATGAGAGACTGTTTTCTTCAATGGATGTTTTGCACTGATAAATTGAATTTTTTATTATCACTTTTATATAAACTCACTTTTGTATGTTGGAATATTCTTACAATGTTAATATTAAACAGGGGCCCTCGGCCCATGGCCCCTTACTGCTTTGCGGTTTGTGGAACGCTCAGAAGAAGTCCCTTCTTTATTATTTTCTTATTACTTGGCATTTTGCCATGTACTTAAAAAAATATTATCTCCCGCTTCGCGGGTTTGTAAGGCTCGTCAACATCTCACTAAACGCTGTTTTGTTTTGATTCAAGAAATCCTTCGATGGTTATTGTGCACTAACGCAGAGGTTGAAACTATTACATACATACATATAAACTTTGTTATGATTTATATTTTTTGGAAACAAGAAGCCAATTTGAATCGATTTCCCCTCCACTACTGTCATCTAAACAACCTCATAAGCGTAATATTCTGACGAAATATCGCTAAGAACCATTTAGAACTCTATAAAACCTATATCTCGTTATAAAAAACAAAACTGCAACCTAGTCTTATCTATTCTTCAAAGTAGTACTACTTAAAAGTATTTTGTTGTAAAATCTTTCCATATCGAAACATTTTACAAGAAAAAGATTCTTTGTGACCTCTCATACCTCTCATATATATTGTGTAAAATAGTACTACTGAAATATTTTGCATGCGAGGGATCAATTTTGTAACCTTCGATATCAATTCTGTAGAGTTGTATAGGTTTTTTTTTGTAAAATTGTTCGATCTCAAAACATTTTGTTTATCTAAAAACTTATTCTAAGTTCTTTAAACGACCATTCGAAATTCTTAATTAAATTTAGGTACTGAGTCATTTATTTACTTTACATGCTTTAAATGTTACACTAGAAATTGGGCACTAATAGACACCATTTAATTATTTATTATTATGTAATTGTTTGCAATGAATAATTAAAATTACCTGGTATCTCATTAGTGTTCAATTTCTAATGTAATATTCAATAATAGAGAACAATACAACAAATACTGTAAACGCTTTAAAATTTAAAAGGATGAGGAGACAGCAGGTCTGCACTTTATATCTACTATTATGAAAATGCTTGTGAAAACGTTAGTGTTAGTCAATGCTTATTATAAATTATCTCAAGACTATAAAATGTTTGTGACGTGAACTAGACTTTGGAGAGGAGGATATCCCAAGGTCTGTAAGGAGTGGTCTTAGCGACAAGTGTTTCTGACCAAGGACAGGGTACCTGAAACCTTGTGCGCTCAGGCTTAGTGTCCTAACATCATATTACTCCATACATTTACATATTACTTCAACCTACATCTACTTCTTAATAATCTAAAGTTTGACTCATCAAATTCAACTTAATAACTTAAGTGATCGTAGAAATTGTCTCTGTAAGATGTTTCGACATAAAAATATTTTTTATTTGAAAATTCACGAAACCTGTCTTAAATATTTGCTATGACTTACTGCATTTTAAGTTTAAAGATTTTACAGGACATATCTTAAAAGTTTGCAATCACAAACTGCATTTTGATGTTAAAAGATCTTAAAAGACCTGTTTTAAAAATTTGCAATGACGAACTCCATTAGATTTTTAGAGACATGTTTAAATAATTTACCATGACAAACTACATTTTGATATTTGAAGATCTTTTATAACCTGGCCTAAAAATTGATATAACACTGCATTAGATTTTTAGGGACCTGTTTAAAAATTTGCAATGACAAACTGCATTTTGATATTTGAAGATCTTTTATAACCTGGCCTAAAAATTGATATAACACTGCATTAGATTTTTAGGGACCTGTTTAAAAATTTGCAATGACAAACTGCATTTTGATATTTGAAGATCTTTTATAACCTGGCCTAAAAATTGATATAGCACTGCATTAGATTTTTAGGGACCTGTTTAAAAATTTACTATGACAAACTGCATTTTGATATTTGAAGATCTTTTATAACCTGGCCTAAAAATTGATCTAGCACTGCATTAGATTTTTAGGGACCTGTTTAAAAATTTGCAATGACAAACTACATTTTGATATTTGAAGATCTTTTATAACCTGACCTAAAAATTGATATAGCACTGCATTAGATTTTTAGGGACCTGTTTAAAAATTTACTATGACAAACTGCATTTTGATATTTGAAGATCTTTTATAACTGGCCTAAAAATTGATATAGCACTGCATTAGATTTTTAGGGACCTGTTTAAAAATTTACTATGACAAACTGCATTTTGATATTTGAAGATCTTTTATAACCTGGCCTAAAAATTGATATAGCACTGCATTAGATTTTTAGGACCTGTTTAAAAAATTACTATGACAAACTGCATTTTGATATTTGAAGATCTTTTATAACCTGGCCTAAAATTGATATAGCACTGCATTAGATTTTAGGACCTGTTTAAAAATTTGCATGACAAACTACATTTTGATATTTAAAGATCTTACAGGACCTGTCTTAAAAATTTACTATGACGAACTGCATTAGATTATAGAGACCTGTTAAAAAAAATGCTATGACAAACTGCGTTTTGATATTTAAAAATCTTACAGAACCTGTCCTACAAGTTTGATATGACGAACTGCATTAGATTTTTAGGGACCTGTTTCAAAAATTTGCTGTGACAAACTGCATTTTAATATCAAAAGTTTTTACCGAGGAAGACGTTTGGGGTTTTGGTACTATGAAGATTTTTTTCTCATTTATATCGTAGGAAATGTATTGTGTTTGCAAAAAATGCTGGATCCTCACCTGAATTATCCGTTCCAGGCGTTTTTAAGACCTCTTGAATGATTTTTACAATGTTGTCTGTCGTTGTTTTTTCCTGTATATTTATACTATAATAATGTTAGAGAATTGAAATTAGTACAAAAATCTATCTTCAGGTCTAGTTGAGCTATCCGTAAAATAATTGTTTGTCGTCATTAACCTGCCTTAATGACTCAACAAAAATTGCGAAAATTTATAAATCGCAGAAAAAATTGTCGATCAGCGATTTGAGATTTGGCACTTAGGGAGTCATATGTAGACCAACTTATGTGACTAATTTCATCTCATTATCAACATTAGTTATGTTATTAAAAAACCGAAAAACATCCAATTTTGTTGAAATTTGGTGCGAGTATATCCTTTTATGTAATAAATAAGTATACTGAATTTCGTTTCAATACGGCAAACATATCTTCGGATTTTGTTGAATCATGAAATTTAAGCAGCATTGAGAGAGTTCAGTACCTGAATGGGTGTCCGCGGTAAAATGAAAATAATGTTTTTTATCTAAGAACAAGCGAAACGAGTCTTTATTTATTCCCCAAGCTCATCGAAGTAGTGAAAACGAGGCTAGCGAATTCAATGTGGTGAGAAAAAGTTCTGAGATACCCTTTTCCCGATTTTTGTGAATAATAAAATATGTTTTTAGTTTAAATGTAGAAAAGAAAAACATTTGTTATAATATGGAAAAGGAAATGGAACATGCTGATTTCCTGAGTTACTTGTGTGACCATGGTATCTTCGGATTTCATTACATACTGATTATTTGTACTTGCTATTGACGCAGTATAAATTTCCTTATCTTTTTGCTCTGTGTTTTACTGCTGATAGATTTTAAATTGTACATACTGAAGTATTGCATATAATGCTTATTCAACAAGTTAGACAACAGTTAGTTGTTCAGTGAAATTAGAAAATCTACTTATACCGCTGCACCATCAAACACCTACTGTAAGTTCTTTATTTATAGAAGTTGCAGTTTACTATTTAGCTTAAATCATCTGTCCACTTATTATTATTATATTTTGAGGGTAGGTATAAAACCCATGCACTGCGACTTTAAGTATTTTGTACAAATACCCTCGTGTTCACTTCTTACAGAAGATCTTTATACTTGATTAGTTCTAAAATTTAAGTCCTCATCAAACTCTATTTATGGTAGCTTTCCCAAATAACATAAATCTCTTTTATGCAAGGGCTTCACATTCAAATATGATGTTTGTTGCTGATTCAGAGGATATACCACAAAGTCTGCAGACTATGTTATTCATATGTTCGCGTAGGTGGCAGTGACTAGCTACTAAACTTAGGTTCTTCTTGTTTAATTTTAGAAGGCTTTCTGTCAACTTGGCTCGTGGACCTCTCATCATGAGTTTACTGTGTCTTAAGCCTGGAGTCTTGTTCCAGTGTATATAGCTGATGATTGGTTGCTAGCCATTCTTTGATAGCACTCAAAGTTATCTGTCCACTTAATAACAAATTTATAAATTTTGTTATTTATAAACAAAATTAGGCCCGTACTAGCTACGGGCCTGGTTCCATTTTCTGTTCCTTCAGTGTCAGCCTAGTTGATATAGGGTAGGATGTCGTAAAAATACACAAAACTGAACTTAAGATATTTTTGTATGCTTTCGTGACAAGTATACAGTTCTATTCTTTTAGATTTCCTACAACCTTTGTAATAATTTCTGTTTATTTAAACCACTTATAACTCCTTCCTAATAATGTCCCTGGACCATTAAACTTTTTGATCCTAATGTGTGCTCTGTTGACAAGCAATATTTTTGACCATTTAGGTACCTTATTGTTCTAATTCGCGTGATAGGAATAGCCACTTCCTGTCTTAATTCCTACTAAATTTCACCAATAACTGCATATTAAACAAAAAGTACGGTCAATGCTCATTACCTCAACGTGGGACTTCCATATTTGTGTCGTGTTTAGAATAGCCAGCTTTTGCGACGGATTATTAACTTTAATACTGTTATTGTTGTTTTATTGTTATTTGTTGATTTTAAACGTGGTAAATAGTTTATTACAGAGTAAGGTTAAGAGTTAGTTCTTTTTTCCATTGTTTGTTTACATAACAGAGTGAGTTATTTTGCTTAACGCTTGTTTACATTTAAGTGTAAGTTTAAAGTCAGTTATTTTGTCTAACGTTTGTTTACGTAACAGAGTAAATTCAGAGTCAGTTATTTTTTATCGTTTGCTTACATTACAGGGTAAGATTAGAGTCAGTTATTTTGTCTTACGTTTGTTTCCATAACAGAGTAAGTTTAGAGTCAGTTCATTTGTCTAATGTTCGTTTACATTGCCGAGTAATTTCATTGGTCTGTGTTTTACTCATAACGAACAATAGCAATCTAATAGTCAGTTGGTATATTTTGTATTTTTCTGATTTCTCTCACCGTGTGTCTTATAAGGCTAAAGTCCTATTATATTATACTAACGACGCCGAAGGAGAAATTTGTCTTCAGTTCAGACTTACAGGTTGTTATAGTATCTCAAGTTAGCACTGAGCTAGTCAAGTTACTTACGCAATAATCTTTTAACATCCTCTCTCTCCTCTACCTACATATTATTTCTATTTGGTCAAGTAGTCAAACGTTCTTTTGTCTAGTTGATCTAGTGTTATTTTAGAGGGTCGTTTTGTGTATGTATCTAAATTTTGACGTCAAAAATAGATGCCCTGTAAGATACGATTTATGTAATGATTTCTTGTTAGGGACACTAAAAGGACTATTTAATGGTTGTTAAATTATTATTCATGCTTTAAAATATTTCGCTTATTTTTCCAAGCATATTCATGTAAAATTTATTATTATTATTTAATTATTTTTATTTTTATTATTATTTTTAATTATTTTATTATTATTATTTATTATTATTATTATTTAAAAAATTTTAAATATCCGTATTTTAAATTTTAAATATTTGTAATTTCCTCTTCTTTTTTAGATTTTACATAAATATGCTTGGAAAAACAAGCGAAATATCGTAAAGCACGAATAAATAATTTAACAATTAAATAGTCTCTTTAGTGTCCTAACAAGAAATCATTCAACTATTATCGAAACCAATAATCACAAAAATTAATTATCTAATCATGTATTCATTCATTGTTTTTGGGACCCTCCGGGGGTCGCGACCCTCACTTACAGAATCACCGTCTCACTGGTCTATGAGGAATAGCTATAAACTAGAAGTGCAGCCGTTTCATACTGCTTCGTTTATTTTGAGATTGATTTACGTTTCGACGGCAATGCCTATCCCATACCATAGCACTGTCTCTTCCAGAAATCAAGTTGACGGATGAAATAAGGAAAAAAATTGGGGACGGGGTATCTTGGAACATTTCTTTATTACGGATTCGGTATCCTCTTCCTTCCTACTTCGGATTCGCTTCGCTCGTCTTTAGAATATAAAAATCACCAGATTTATACTGCAACACGCCTTCAGACTCGCTCGTCCTTAGATTGAAAATACATTCAATATTCATCATTCCATTTATCATTCCCAGCAGGCACCTATCTAGGCACTTACCACTCTTGATGGTGCTTAACTTTTATAATCCAACAAAAATCATGGATATACTTGTCATATTAAAACAAAACTTGGTGTACTTATTTATTACGTAAAAGTATAAACTTTGACTGACTTTTAACTCAATTGGATTTTTAAACATTTTTTTTTTAAAAGCGTTCACAACTCATTTGATAAAAATTAAATTCGAATGCATATTAAAAAAATTTGATAATATGATGAAACTTCGCACATTTATATATGACTACGAGCGTGCCAAATCTGAAATCGATCGAAATTTTTTCTGCGTGCTATGAATTTTCAAAATTTTCGCTGAGTCATTATTGCTGGTTTATGGCGTCATAATGAAAATTATCTTTTCAGATAGTTTAACTACACATGAAGATTGGGTTTTTTACCGAGTTTAAACTCTTCAACATAAATTCGCTTAGAGCTACGATAATAACAGACACATCTATACAGAGGGACAAATTTGTGAAAAACACTTAGTAGGCCTTAAAATCACCTGAAACAGATAATTCAGATGCCATCCTGGTTTTGAATTTTTTTTAAAACCCAACAATTTGTCTATATACCTACGGTATAAGTGAGGAAACGTAAGAAGGATCAACTTAGTAACTACATGGATCTACGATTAAATCTCACATCACATTCCTTAAGGAGGAGCGGCTAGTTGACAGTTAAAAGGACAAGTTAAAACTCGGCCGTAACCTAACTTGTAGCGTAGCCTCGCATTGCCTGATTTTATAATTGATGATCTTGATACACAGCCATATCTATGTACTATATCGCTATAGTACATAGATTTCTTTTTTTACAAAGACTTACAATACCAATATGAATTATTAATTAAAGTCGGAACAATACATTTTTGAAACCGAAACAAATAAAGGTTGCGTTTGTAAGATTGATATCATTTTCAAATGTGGCATTACCGCAATTTTTAACTTGGTTAGATATTTATCTTATCGTGGTATAAGTTTTGTTAAAGAAGGTAGTATTAAGTATAAGTTTTATTACGTGTGAGAGAAAAGTAGTGGGTTCTGGCGAAGTCCTGGGTACAGGTCCCAGTGTGTAACTGGTCCGTGTGTTTGTGTGTGAGTATGAACCAGTGAGTGGCCTCAATACACTGAAATCTCCACCAATCACATTGTCTTTTCCACCTCCTCTACTTGATACTTGTTTAAGTTCTTGCAGACTTGGCAGCGCCTATACATCGATGTCAGTCTAGCCCGAGTTCTTAATTTACCTAATGATCACACTGTAAAAATGTTGTTGGACGATGGCCGCTCCTCCTTAAGGAAGGCGACCTGAGATTTAATCGTAGCTCACTGTAGTTAATAAGTTGAACTTTTTTCTTCCTTATTCCACCTGTCCACTTGATTTCGGTTCGCCTTAAAGACGATCTGATTTATCTAAAGACACTGTTTCTCCTTTTCTTAAGCTTCATTTGAAGCGTTTGTTTGAGCTTGCCCCACTCAAATAATAAATAACAAAAAGTAAATAGAATACATTTTTATTTTTAAATCAAACGGATGATTTCTATACTGGTTACATAAAAAATATTTATTTTTAGCGAATTTCAATTAAGAGATGACGTTTGTAAGTTAAGTCGTATTAACTACCCTTTTGCCCCTCCCCAATCTCCCTCTTTAAAGGGACAAAAATATATAAGGGCACTGGAAATAAAGTATAAAAAAGCCCTTTTTACGTTAAAAATGAGATTTATTATTGGCGTTTTTTGTGTTCTATTAGTCATGGAGAAATATCTCAATAAAAAACATAATTTATTCTACCTGAAGAACACAAAACAACACTAAAGCAATTTATTGTTTAACTGCGCCCTTTTAAATCTAATTCCTTCATAGGGGGAGTATTAGTGACTAGAAATACAAATCACTCATAAAAATGATTTTCAACTACTCTTTTTGGCATCCTTCTACATTTTTGTTTTTTTCTAGGGGACAAACTATTAATGATAGAGAAAAATTTCCATGAAAAAACATAATTTATTCTACCTAAAGAACACAAAACACCAATAATGTAATTTGTTGTTTAACTGCGCCCTTTTAAATCTAGTTCCTTCAAGGGGGAGTATTAGTGACAAGAAATACAAATCACTCAATAAAAATGATTTCCAACTACTCTTTTTGGCGTCCTTTTGCATTTTCCTCCTGTGAGGGAAAATATTAGTTATAGAATAAATTTAAATAGCAAAATTAAAATTTTAAAGTTGTGTGTCGTAGGTTCCTTTAGGTACACCCATATTCAATATTCAATATTCAATACAAATAAATTTTATTTCGTTACATTTTTTCTAAAAGTGTTTTAATTCAATTAATTTTAGGGCCTATGAACCAAGTAGAATAACTATTTTATTGAAAAATAGGGTTTGATTGTGTTGTAACGAGTATTTAAATTGAGTGATAAGAGATAAAAATTACAATATAGTATTTTATTTTATTTATTGTTAAATTATGTTACTTTTAAATAATTTTAGTTTGCACAATCTCACAAAATTATCTTTTTGTTGCATTAAATTGTTTAAATTAGTTGTAACAGGTCTTTAAATTAACTGATAACAGGTTGGTTTTCACCCTAATAATGTTTTAATTTATTATTGTTTATCAATTTTATTTACTCACTAAAATAATGATTCACTCTTTTTTGTAAAATTCTTGTTTAAATTATCCGTCTAGGTTTTATTATTTTTGGGTTTAATTGGACAAATCCAAATCTGCAGTGATAAGAGCCTGATTCTATATTTAAAATCTTGGAATAATCGAAGTAATTATATATGATATATTGGCGGAAATGTTTTTAGCACTGATGGTCGTTCTAATAACCCATTTATCTCAAATTAACTAAATAAAGAAATAAGAAAGAAATTTATCGGTTCTCATGCTACTCCTATGATGATAAAAATGTTGACCACCCTTTCGTTTTCCCGCCATTTGTATTGCCAACCTTATAACTATCTCTTTGAATCGCGAATAGAAACTTATAGTAAAGCCACGGCTCTTCTGTGGATTAGACACAATATTGCTGCACTAGGACTAATAAGGCAGAATACTATCTTCTTTTTAAGGGAGTTAGCAAAAAGGGCCCAACAACGTGGCCTACTTGCTAGGTGATCTCATCTTTCCCTAATTACTATCACTTTGTTAATGCTTTAAGTAAAGCCTTTTCATAGTTTTGTATTGTTGTCTAGGCTTCCTTGCAAATTTATACTGTAATTTAGATTTCCCTAACTACAATATTAATTTAATATATTTTTAATAACTCCTACAATATTAATTTAATTTACTACTACAATATTTTTTATAACTACTACAATATTAATTTCATTCACTACTACAATATTTTGTTTACTAACTACTACAATATTAATTTCATTCACTACTACAATATTTTATAATAACTACTATATTAATTTTATTTACTATTACAATATCAGTTTCATTTACTACTACAATATTACATTTCCTCATTTATACCGTAGGTATAAAGGAAAAGTATTGTTTTTTCAAAATAAATCCAAATCGGGATGTCACCGGAATTATTCGTTTAAAGTGTTTTTAAGGCCTCCTGAGTTGTTTTTTTTTGCTAAGTTGTCTGTCTGTATGTGTATGTTATCATCGTAGCTCCCAGTCTATTTATGTTAGAAAGTTAAAGTCTTCCTACTAGTTAATATTGAATTCCTTGTTAGTTATTTGTAGTTATGTTGTTTCAATATTACAGTTTAGGAGACATCGTTACTTGTTATTGTATTTAACTACTACAATATTTTTTTAATAAATACTAAAATATTTTTTTAATATCTACAACAATATTTTTTTAATAAGTACTACAATATTAATTTTATATTGTAGTTAAAGTATTCCTACTAGTTAATATTTAATTCCTTGTTAGTTATTTGTAGTTATGTTGTTTCGAGAGACATCATTACTTGTTATTGTAGTTGAGGCTTTTTACAGTTTTTTATATTGAATTTGAAGTTTCCTTGTTGGTTAATAACGCAGTTTTGTTTTTTATAATGTAGTTTAAGGTTTCCTTGCTTGTTAATATTAATAAAGTGATTTTAGTGCTTGCTTAATACTTGATCTGATTGTCTGATCCAAGGTCTTCCCCTTTACTTCATTTTGTCGCACGCCTCAAAACAATTCCATCTAATCCGTATTACTTGAATCATTGCTCTATTGTGCTTTATTTTGATTAAATCAATTATTCCTTTTTGTGACGAAACATTTTGAATTCTTGAGAGCTGATTCCTATATTTTTACCTGGTATTTATTCAATATGATTACTCGCGATTACTTGTGAATACATTATAAAGATGACTTTAAACAAAGATACTTTAAGCAAAGATGCTTTAACAAAAGATAGTTTAACAATGATATTTTAACAAAAATACTTAAAGCAAAGATAATTTAACAAAAAAATTTATTTAACTTGAAGTTTGTTCGTATAAACCTATGAAGTTTCATTTGTTTATTGTCTGATTATTAAAAATATATCAATGACACAATAAATAATTAATAATTTAAAAAAAACAATATATATATATATATATATATAATAATATTTGAATATATGTTAAGCGAGAGTTTCTACTTTTGCTTATTGCGCATGACAACGCTCAAAGACTTTCTCGAATGTATACGAAACTCTGCATACAGTGAGATGTTAGGGTTGTTACAAACCCTTTCGTTTAAATTTCAAGGTTGATTCCATCATATATATATATATATATATAATTATATATATATATTATATATATATATATATATATATATATATATATATATATATATATATAATAATATACCTGCGTAGGTAACCTTTACATTATATGTTAGATACACTAGTTGTAGAGGGCAGGGTAGTTGGGCGCCTGAAACCCCCTGACTCCTCTGGGATTGCTAATATGCATTTAACGCATATTCGTGAATGAAATTATGTCAGTACTCATTCTTTTATCTAGTGTGTGAATGGATCAGTGTTTTGTAATATTATTATTATGATAATAAAGAACTATTATGGTATAGGAAATAGAAAACCCGCCTTGCTTATTCTATAATTTTATAGGTATTGCATATAAAATTATAACATTTATCGGATTCTTATGAATGAAAATTATATCTGTGCGTCTTATATCTATAGCCTAAGAGCCGGACCTGAAAAAATGTGACTCCTTTTGTACTACTTCTGACCAAATTTGTTTCATAATGTACCTTAAACTATGATGAAAAAACATAGTCTGTCTGTCCAAAGTGGAGCCCTTCATATGATTGTGCATGTTTAAAATTTTATAAAATCGCAAACATGAAGCGAACATTTTTTAAAGGTGATAAAATGTTCTATTTTATCATGAGTATTTTTATATTTTATTAAACGAGTGTCAAATCATCAAAATTGAATGACTACAAGTCATTCGAACCGAAGTTATGGCTCTTTAAAAACAAAAAAATGGTTAATTTATGCAGTCAGGGAATTTCTTTGGAAAAATTGGGTTTTTGTACTTTTTTTGGTCATAACTTCAGTTGTAGGTATGGGATTAGCATTGGGAATCCGATGTGGTAAAGAAATATTCTAAGGTACCCGTTCTTTTTCATATATTATATAACTATTATGGTATTTTTATTAATATAAACCCATTGCTTCCTCCTACCTATGTTTCTCTAGTACAGTGGTTCCCAACCTTTTTTATACTTGGGACCCCTAAATATTTGAACTACTTCCCGGACCCTGCTATATAATATAATATATATATAATATATATATATATATATTATATATATATTAAATTGTTTATATTATCATATATAAAGGCAAGGTAAATACAAAAAGACGATATAAAGAATACTAACGTTTATTAAACAAACATACATAGGTAAATATTATTGAAAATATTAATGGCTCTTTTGTTGCTGCCTCTCATTAATTATTTTTTCAAAATGGGGAATCTTTTCACTGATTGCTAGGCGCAGATCAGATTCTGGATTGAGCTTGTTTCTTTGTTTGGTCTTTATTGCTATTAAATTACTAAACCCAAACTCACAAAGACAGATTGTAACAATTTTTAATATAATTTATAACTTATACTTATAGTGAACGGATAGTATTAAATAAAAATTCTAACTCTAATCAGTATTTAAATAATTCATAAATAAATAATAATTTAATTATTTATTGAAGTAACACACACAAAAGAAAAAAAATATATTTTTTTTACTTTTACAATATAGTTTGTAAAATTGCTCCGGACCCCCTAAAAACTCATTTGGGACCCCGAGGGTCCCAGGACCCATGGTTGGGAATCACTGCTCTAGTATATCTATGAATAAAGTTTTCAACGACGTATCTAGTTTATATGAAGTACATGAATGGACCAGTGCACTGTAACGACAATGTTTTGCATCATAAAATAGCCATTATGGCAATAAAAAGTCTTATTTGGACCGAGAAATCTTTTTGCTTTATTCTGGTTTTTTTTATAGATAAGTGCCTTCATACGTGTTGAAAGTAGAATTGAAAAAAAAAGGTTAATAGTGCTATGGCACGTGACACTTTGAGATTATGATTTGAAGTGCAGTAGTTTTATACTTTAGTGTCTGCCACCCATACTTGTATCTGGTTTTTGTATTTTTTATCCATACTTGGAGTGTGTGTAATTATTTATTATGTATCTCGAGCCGTATTGACAGTAAGGCGTTGCATCCGAAACTTACATTATAAAGAATACGAAACATTTATTTGCCATATTCTTTTAATTTAAGTAAGGCGTTACATCCGAAACTTACATTAAAAGAATACGAAACATTTTTATTTGCCATAATTCTTTTAATTTAAGTAAGGCGTTGCATCCGAAACTTACATTATAAAGAATACGAAACATTTTATTTGCCGTAATTCTTTTAATTTAAGTAAGGCGTTGCATCCGTACGAACTTGCCGAGTAAGGCGTTGCATCGAAACTTACATTATAAAGAATACGAAACATTTTATTTGCCATAATTCTTTTAATTTAAGTAAGGCGTTGCATCCGAAACTTACATTATAAAGAATACGAAAGATAATTTATTTGCCATAATTCTTTTAATTAAAGTAAGGCGTTACATCCGAAACTTACATTATAAAGAATACGAAACATTTTATTTGCCATAATTCTTTAATTAAGTAAGGCGCATCCGAAATGTACATTATAAAGAATACGAAAGATAGTTGCTTTGCCATAATTCTTTTAATTGATAGTATTGCGTTGCATCCGAACCTTACCTTGTAAACAATATACAATATATATTTATTTGTGACTTGCCTGTTCTAGGAAAAAATGTACAAATTAAATTTCGTTAATGCTTATATTTATTTTATATTTATGTTAATATACTTTCGTTATATTATTTATATATATATATATATATAATATATATATATTTATATATATGTGTATATATTTGTGTGTGTATATATCATTTGATTCTACCGAGTTTTGCAAAACATGGATAGTTGAAAAAATTATATTATTTCTCGCAAAATTATGTATGTATTATATTTTTTAGCGAAAAAAAATTTTCTGCGTGTTTATGTATATTTTTGGTATCTTTATATTGTAGTCTAATAAAAACACACTTCTCTGGTGCCGAAACCCACTTAGGAGGTCTTAAAAATGCCTGAATCGGTTAAGTTTGATGACGTTCGGTTTTTGGATTTTTCGCATACACTATACTTTTTCTATGTACCTACGTTATAAATGAGAAAAAGTAAAAAAAAAATGATCACCCCACACTAGCGCCTTCTTTCTTTGCAGCACAAATGTACCTTTTTTAATAGCGATTTAAACATCAAGCGTTTTTTGTACAGGAATAAACTATAGTTTTTTACGCATAGTGTAAGTCAATGTATAAAAAGGTCGCTTAGTGAATTAAATGAGAAAAAAATACAATAGGTGACACAGATTTCAGTAATAAAAACAGATATTTCGCTATTTGTTAAAAGGTGAAGGCTTTGATGTTTCCTAATACACTTGTCTTCCTTGCTATTTACCAGAAGCACTGAATATCATTTGAAAATGCCTTCGTATATTCTGTGTGCTTATAATTATTGGTTTAAAAAAGAAATAAATGTAATCTATTGAATAGGCTATTAAAGTTATGTTGTCAACACTGAAGGCAACACTGCTAATTTCCCCGTGAGTTTTTGCTCTACTCGTTTTAACATTAGATAATGTTATTTCTTTTCATTTTTTAATACTTTCTTACCAATATTTATAACCAATATATTTGGTTATAAATATTGCAAACTTGGAACTTATAACCAATGTTTATTATGCTTTGGTTATTAGTTAAGTACAACCTCTTACATGCTGAGAATAGCCTTTAAGTCTGTTTCTAGTAACTCATTAAAAATAGTTTATTTTGCCCATTTCCACTCGTTGCTATCGTATGGCACCATGATATGGGGCCATATCAGAATATTATATAACCTACCTCATGAAACATCTTGTGAAAATATTTTAAGAATAATAGCATTTTAACCCTTTACTCTCTGGGTTATTCTTATCAATTGGTCATATTTATTCACACTATTCAATCAAGGTTAACAGCAGTAGAAAATATTCACTCTTAGTTTACTAGGAAAAATAATTTGTTTGTTATACCCAAATGTACTTAAAAAAACAATGAGGTACAATTCTGTTTAGGCTGGGCTTCGACTTGATAATTTATTGCTCGTTAAAAAAGAGGGTTGGATAAAAAAAAATTACTTGGCATATAAGAGAATTGTCATTAAACAACCCTCTGTAGAATATAATGGAATTTAAAAAAAAATTGATTATTAATATTTTTTATGTATTTTGACAATTTACTTTGTACATTGAATTGTATTTGTTAAATAAAGCTTATTTATTTATTTAAATAATAATTGTAAGAACTAAATAGTTGTGTAAAGAACTCACTTTTATATTGCTTTAGCGAATTTCCTTTGTATTAAGATCAGTCATAGAGATATGTACTAGAGGGGGCATAGCTTATCTAAATACATTGATAGACCTTAAACATCTTTTTGGGGCTCTGTGTAACCTTTTTGAAACCTCCTTCAAGAATGAGTTAAGGTAATTATTAATATATTTATTTTGGTTTCCCGCACATTGTGTTTTGATTTGTATTTTTAACGTTTTAAATATACAGTAATTATTATAGTTTTATAATCTTATATAATTATAAGAAAACTTTCTTTTGTTTAGCTATAAGACTTTTTTTGTAGAAAACTTTTATGTTTATGCAAATAAAGATATTATTATTTGTATTTTTAACCTTTTACTTTATAAATTATTGTAATTTTGTACTGATTATTTGATTATATTTATAAGCGAAGATGGTCAGGCTACTTTTTCGATGTTTCAAAATTTAACTTATAGGGCCCCTCTAGTAATAATATCTCTATGAGATCAGTTAGGTATAGAGGGATAGGTTGAACACCAACGTAGACTTTGTAGTTTTCATACTAAAAATAGTATGAAAAAAGCTACTTTTTCGTATAAAGAGAAATAAACTTATGGGGTAGGCTCATTGTAAGGGGAGAGCTACCTTTCCCTTACTTAAATAAATATATATATATATATATATATTATATATATATATATAATATATATATATATTATGTGTGTGTGTGTGTTTGTGTGTGTGTGTAGTATGTATGTTCATCGTGCATTGTCCCGAGGTTCTGTTTCTTTGTGCTGTTTGTGTATATTTTTGTCTTTATGAAAAGAGTTTAGATATATATATATATATATATAATATATATAATATATATATGTGTGTGTGTGTGTGTGTGTGTGTGTGTGTGCGTACGAAATTTTTTTCTTAAAAGTTTTTGGTTTTTGTAAAAAAGCGATCACTTTCGATTAATATTTCAGATTTGAATGAAACTTTGAACAAAAGTCATCATTATTCTTTTTCCGAACTCTATTATTTATTAAGTTTTTATGATGATTTTTATATTCCCTGGACCAGTTAAGGGACTCCGAAGTGGTGAGGATAAGCGTATTGGATCCTTTTCCCCAATTCGTTTGTTACAAAGAAGCCCCAAAACATTTTTTGAAAATTAAATTCGCTTATGAAACCAAGTCTGTGGACTTGCTAAGCATTAAGCACTACTACATAAAAACAAGGTTAAAAAAATACAATAATGGAATCAAGTCGAATGGTCCGTCACGTTCCTCGCTCTCGGGTTGAAACCAGGTCCATTAAAGAAGCGTTAAAAACAAAATAATAATAAAAATTATATTTTTTTTCAAACGACTTATGAAATAAGCGAAGTTTAATGAAAAGAGAGGTTTACTAACTGGATGACCTCGCTGGGAGTGTGGACTACAGATTATCGTGACTTCTTCAAATAGCTTTAAGCTATAAAGAACTATATAAAATATAAATTTGATAATTATGGAGTGGAAGTTGATGACCATAACACTCAAACCGAGGTTGATCAATTTTGATGCTTTTTATTTGTTTAAAGAATAATTTGTATAATGTTTGCCTTCTTAGATACGCGGTAAGATTGGTTTTACCGAGATCACGGAAGTTTAGCTGTTGTGGGTGTGTTATGAACTTGATGGGTAACCGCCCATTCTTACATTAAGCACGTAGGACAGATACGAATCTAAACGAGAGTAAAGCTCTGTATCATTTAAGTCTTTTACATATTCCGATATGGTTAATATTGGTGTCTAAATTCTTAGGATTTAATGGGTATATATATATATATATATATATATATATATATATATATATATATATATATATATATATATATATATAGCAATATATATAAAAAGAATCAACATTAAAACAGTAAGACTCAAGCTACGCGCGCATGCTCAAGCTTTTGCAGCTTAAAAAGAAGTTTATTTCCGCTTCTATAAAATGTTATTACTTGTTCTAATCATAAAATTATTGTAAAATTAGCTTCTTAGCTGTTATCTATTGTGATTATTCTAATGATTTAGTTAACAGTTCACATTAGGAGTTGTTTTAAAGTAATTAATTCCAGCTGTGCATATCCGGTGTTTTGTAATTTCTTTAACATTTATTCAGTTTATTGATATTTACTTGGTTCACACGCGGGGTTTGTCAGTGGGTTCAACCCCAACTGTTCACACGGTATTTTTAACATGTAGTTTAGACTCTAAACCAATAAAAAATGAGTTTCAGGGTTGAACCCGTGTTTAATCCTGTTCACACAACAATAGCCGTTGAACCCCCTAGAGGGTTAAACACGGGATTGAACTCCCTAGGTGGTTAAACACGGGGTTGAACCCCCTAGGGGGTTTAACACGGGGTTGAACCCCCTAGGGGTTTAACACGGGGTTGAACCCCTAGGGGGTTAAACACGGGATTGAGCCCCCTAGGGGGTTAAACACGGGGTTGAGCCCCCTAGGGGGTTAAACACGGGGTTGAACCCTCAGCCAAATCCCGCCTCTGAATAAAGTAATTATCTGTTATTTTTATGATGAATTATACCAATTATTTGTACCAATAATTACAATAAAGAATATTTGTTACGAGCAATGGATAATAAAGTAGGTTTTTTGCGAATACAGAAATATTTCATTTCAATTTTTTTTATTTAACCAGTTTACGGCGTTTCTACAATAAAAGCCAGTAGTTTAGTCTGGGTGTCAAAAATAAATTTTTAATGTTTGACGGATTCTATTTGAAATCGAAACTACAAACATTCTCAGTTCAAATATATGAGAGGTTTATTTGAGCTAATTGTGGAATAGTACTGCTTTCTCTCTATTTAACGTTTTTTTTAAAGTTAACTGCTAGTTTTGTTATTTTTAAGTAGTTAAAAAATCGGGTACGGGGGTAACCTTGTAATTTTGCCTCAAAACATCGGATTCGCTACGCTTATCCTTACTACTTGGGACTCGCTTCGCTCGTTCTCAGAATATAACAATTACCAAACTTATACGAAAACATGTCTTCGCGCTCGTTTCCCTCGTTCTCAGATGGATGACCGCTAGGAACTTAGAATAATACTATATATAGAAGGAGCACTACTGATAACACGAAAGGCGATTCACAGGTGCACCTAAGTAATACTGCCACCCTAACAATATACAATTTTCTAAAAAAAAGTTGGCAATATTTCCGGTTGCTAAATTATTATGTTCTATTGTTAATTAATGATTGATTATTCATAAAATACTAATATAAATATCGGTTCATTGCAATATTTTAAGCATTTTAAATTGTATTTTAACGTTTATAATTAAAATTATATTAAAGGTAGTCCTCGTCAACTAAATGTAGATTCTTGTATTCCGCCACCCCTTTTGCCATCTAAGACCAGTTTTTATTAATACTCAGCAGGTTTTTAAGTTATTATATTTGTTCTTTACTATCTTTTTCATTAATAGATAGTTATGACAAATATTTAAAATAATGTTTTGCTGTCAGGTTGGCAGCATTACTTATAGGTGCACCAGTCAACCAGCTTTCGTGTTATCAGTGGAATTACATTGTGTTTACGGTCCTGTGCTCCTTCTATGTATAGTATTATTCTAAGACTAGGAATAAAACTTATGCTTTAGTTTTATACTTAGTGGTCACCCATCTTGGCACTGACTTCGCTCGATGCTTCTAAACTTCTATTGATCCCGTAGATGTACTTGTATTAAAACAAAACTTAGTATTTTTATTCATTACGTTATTTAATACAATTGTACTCAATAACATAATACAAATGTCAGCTCAATTAATTTTTTTTCTCGATTTTTTACAGTTTTCTAAAACGTATATACGAGTCTTTCCATAAATAAATAACTAATAATGATATTGAGATGAAACTTGGTACCTATGTCGTTCTCATATATGACTACATGTGTACTAAATCTCAAAACGATCGACATATGTTCCCGGGTTTAATAAACTATCGAAATTTATTTTCGAGTCATTATTGCAAGTTAATGACGTCATAAAAATATTTTCTGATAAAATATACTTTCTGATAAAAATATTAATTCTTGTACTAAGTTACAACTAAAACCAAATACTTTTCTTATATAACTCTTATATAGCTGCTGAGAAAATGAATAGAGGTTTCTAAAAGGTTACACTTCTATTTTTATATCTTTGATTTTGTAATTATTACATGTGTTACCTTGTTCTTTAAAGTTGGTGAAATAGGATAAAAATTGATGACGTTGATTTAGCCTAAGTTTGTGCGAAAATGAAGGAGTTGTTCTTCTCGCTATAGGTCCACTAAGATCTTTGTAAATGCATCTATCCCTAGATTTGTGAGTGCCCTATCCAAGGCTTAGAATAATTTAATATAGAAGGAGTACAGGACCATAAACACAATGTAATTCTAATGATAACACGAAAGCCGGTTGACTGGTGGTCTTAAGTAGGGGTACCACCCTAACAAAACATTATTTTAAATATGTGTCATAAATATCCATTAATAAAGATAGATCGTAAAGAACAAATATAATAACTTAAAACGCCTGCTGAGTATTTATTAAAACCGATCTTAGATGGCAAGAGGATAGCGGAATACAAGAATCTACATTTAGTTGACGAGGACTACTTTTAATATAATTTTAATTAAAAACGTTAAACTACAATTTAAAATGCTAAAAATATTGTATTTATATTATTATTTATTTACGCCGATATTTATATTAGTATTTTATAAATAATAAATCATTAATTAATAAGAGAACATAATAAATCAGCAAGCGGAAGTATTACCAACTTTTTTTTAGAAAATTGTATATTGTTAGGGTGGCAGCATCACTTAAGACCACCAGTGAACCGGCTTTCGTGTTATCAGTAGTGCTCCTTCTATATATAGTATTATTCTAAGATCCAAGGGCTTTTTAACTTACAACCCATAGCAACTGAAGTTTTAAAAGCGTTGTATGACATGTCTTTTCTTCGTGAAAATAATATTGTTTGAGAAAAATCGAAGCTTTGTAAGCATGCATTCTTACGATCCACAACAATTTTCTCTATTCAATATAAATATGTTCGAACTATTTTGCACATTGGTGATGTATTAATTTACTTGTGTTTTTATCCACTTACTCATTTCTCTTCCGGTAAGTGCTGTTCAATTCTTAAATTTTTTAAGGTTATAAAAAGGGGAAAACCCATAAAACCTGTCTATGAAGAAGGAAAATGTGTCAAAACTTTTTTCTGTTTGACGCACTTACCGGATTAAAGCGTGAAAACCTATCTTACAAAACCTTATAGAAAATTGAATGAGATAGATTTACCGCCTTGTTAAAGTAATTTCACATAGCTTTAGAGTATATCTAACTCTGTCTGAAGACGTTTTGATACAGATTGAGCTAAAGATCGATGGGATCATTTGAATGATCTTGGCTGAAGTAAAGCTATTTTTCGAGTCTTTTAGATCTAGATTAGAATGCACTGAATTTTGCAACGATATCAGTAGTATGTCTAGGCGGTTCTAGGTAAAAATGATGGGGCTGGCCTCCTAAGATGTGGAGCATACACACACACACACACACATATATATATATATATATATATATATATATATATATATTATATATATATATATATATATTTAATTTCAGACCAGGAGCGGCTTTAGCCCCTGGTTCCCAGAGGGGCGATTCTAAGGCGATTCCCGCTTAGAATTGCCTTGGTTAATTTTTCTTTAGAATGGTCTTTAGTTGTGAAATATATGTCTAACTATGTCTTTAATCGTTAAAGCTGACATCTACAGCTGCTGTCAAAGAATGTTATTATAAAATTAGTTGGTTTTCATTTTGTGAAAAGTGTTTTTCATCAATACTAACAGGTTAGTGTTACAGATCGCATCCTTATTACTTTAGTTTATAGTGTGATATGAATCAAATACTGCGTGTTTGGATTGATCAGGTTTAACAAATCTATTGTAATTTTCATAAATTACATTGTCGTATAATTTAAGCTGTTTCCTAAAACAGCGTAAAAAACAAACATTTTAGTCGTCCAAAAACTAACTTCTATCTTCGAACGAATTTAGGACTGTTAGCCGATCATTTTTCTCAGGCAGGTCTTAAAAAAAGTTAAATTATATGCTTGTAGAACATTCAATCCTTTAGTCTGAACTACATATATCGAAATTATAATAATTATATCCAGGTCAGTCCCACGGCAAAGTGAAACGAGTCTTGCCAAATCATTTGTTTACTTTCTGTCACTCAATTCTTTATTTTAAACAAAAAAATTGTTACTTCGTTCAAAAAAGATTTTTCTGTACGCATTTAACATGCAAGAATTCCTCTTTCTTTGTTATTTTCCTAATTTAGGTATCCATTGAGGATTTGTATACTTTAGTCTTTCAATATCGTAATGTAGCTTTATACCACTAATTTTAAGGAGCTCCTGTAAATCTTTCGCAATTTCTAATTGCTCTGGAAGGTTCTGTAAAATCTTTCCCAGTTACTAATTGTTTTGGTAGGCCCTGTAAAATATTTTCCAGTTTCTAAGTGTTTTGGGTGGTCCTGTAAAATCTTTCCCAGCTACGAATTGTTTTAGGAGACCCTATAAAATCTGTCTCAGTCACAAATATTCATTGAATGCCCTGTAAAATCTTTTCCAGTTACTAAGTGTTTTGGGAGGATTTGTAAAATCTTTCCAGCTACGAATTGTTTTAGGAGGCCCTATAAAATCTGTCTCAGTCCCAAATATTCATTGAATGACCTGTAAAATCTTCTTCAGTTACTGTTTTTTATGAGGGGTCCTGTAAATCTTTTATAGTTACCAATTGTTATAGAATGTCGTGTAAAATCTTTCTCATTTACGAATTATATGAGACTTCTGTGAAATATTTTTAATTTTTATTTACTTATTAAGGTTCTTCGATATTTATACTTCTCTGATTTTTATTTATAGTGGATAAAATTGTTATATCGACGTAAGATTTTTTGCAAAAACTGTAATCGATATAATGGCTTGGTTTATAGGATTTTGTAGGGACTATGAACTCTCACAAACAAAGCAAAACAGTTGGTATCTGCTAAATTATATTTTCAGTGAAATTATACTTGACAACCTGTTTTATTGACATTTTCACTTATCGTTATCATTTTCAAGTACATACTTCTAATGATACTTGACATTTAAGGACTGTTTAGATCACGTATGTGACACACTCCTCTTTCTTATCTATGCAGTTGATAACATATCGTGTAGTAGATGACCCTCAAAATAATTTATGTTCAACTTATAATCATTTGGTTTAGTTTGTTAATTTAATGTTTTATCAAGACTGTTAGAACTTTTTGCTCAACATGAGCATGGGATATTGCGCATGTCATTGTTTGTTGGAGAATCATTTTTTGTTAGATTGTAAAAAGCGACATTTTAGTAAAATAAATAAATAAATATTTTTTTTTTATTTCTCTAAATGCAAAAAAAGAATACATATTATTTTACTTAACAGTAATAAATTCTAAGGAGATACCCCATTAGGCAACGCCTTGATCGGTGTGTGTCTCATTTTTGACATATTATTAGTTTGAATGTTAATAAAAATTTAGTTGAATGTTAATAAAAAATAAAACATACATACCCTCCTACTCACACAAAAAAAACATGCACACACATACACACACACACATATCTGCGTATTACTTTGATTATATTAATTACATTACAAACTAAATACTAGATTATCACAAGGTAACTGAAGTATTTTTATGAAACGCTTAGCAATTTCGGCCTTAAAGTAATTTAAGTCATCGAGTCTTTTGATACTGTCAGGTAGTTGGTTGTTTAGTTTTGAAGTCATTACCTCATATTGTCTATTCAAAAAAGAGCTACTAAGTTAAGGAATACTGACAAGCATGCTTGAATTTTTTCTTGTATTTTTTATATTTGTTATAAAATGTTTTGGCGATCTATAGTACTTAACCAGTAATGCTTTTTCATAAAGTTCTTTTACGGTCTTAACTGGAAAGTCTGTAAATAAGTCTTTAGTTGGATAGTCACTAGGTTTCTTTAGTATAATTTTAATTAAAGTAGAGAATCTCATTTCGCAAATCAGAATCTAGTAAAAGTTTTCGTTCAGGTTCTTGTAACTATTTGTTCTACAAGAGGAAATGCATCATTTATTTAGCCCACGTTATTTAATATGGAGGAAACATTTAATGGTGTTTGGACACATTGGGGATGTATGACGGGAAACCGACAGAAGCACTATTTCATGGATGTTAAATCTGTTTTTAGATTTAAAAATACTAACAAGATTGTAAGTTGTCAATATTAAACAATAATTAAACAAAAAATGATATTTTGTATCGATGTTGCTCTTAGAATAATACTATATATAGAAGGAGCTCTACTGATTACACGAAAGGCGATTCACTGGTGCACCTAAGTAATGCTGCCACCCTAACAATATACAATTTTCTAAAAAAAAGTTGGTAATACTTCCGGTTGCTGAATTATTATGTTCTATTATTAAGAAATGATTGATTATTCATAAAATACTTATATAAATATCAGTGCATTACAATATTTTAAGCATTTTAAATTGTAGTTAAACGTTTTTAGTTAAAATTATATTATAAGTAGTCCTCGTCAACTAAATGTAGATTCTTGTATTCCGCCACCCTTTTGTCATCTAAGACCAGTTTTGTTAAATACTCAACAGGTGTTTTAAGTTATTATATTTGTTGTTTACGATCTTTCTTCATTAATGGATATTTATGACAAATATTTAAAATAATGTTTTGTTGTCAGGTTGGCAGCATTACTTAGGTGCACCAGTCAACCGGCTTTCGTGTTATCAGTGGAATTACATTGTGTTTACGGTCCTGTGCTCCTTCTATATATAGTATTATTCTAAGATGTTGCTCAACTTCTACTTACAAACATATCTCGTAGAAATACTTATCGTTTGAAACAAAACTTATATTTTACTATACTTATATTTTGCGAGTATAGAAATATGTTATTTAGATTTTTTCCGATCGAAAAAATTGATTTTTTATTCAACGTTTACGGTTCTTCTATAATAAAGCCAGTAGTTCAGTTTGGGTGTCAAAAATAATTTTTTGTAGTTTGACGGATGCTATTTGAAATCGAAACTAACGACAAACATTCTCAGTTCAAATAAATTGAGAGGGTTTATTTCAACAATAATACTTTGTAAATATTATTGCACTCACTGTAGAGCCAATGTTTCTTGGGTCTACCATTATGACAGCGCACTGTGATTATATGTCAACAAACTGTAACTTATAATATTTTTACCATCATTGCGCCTTATATCGTACTTTCCTAGTCGTAATTATTTTCTTATTTAACCACATTTTCTACTTACTGGCATGCTCTAGAAGTAATTTGTTATTCAAGAAAGTGTAATTGCGTATAACTCGACTATCTGACTTTAATAATCTTTTCAGTTTTAAGTTAACTGCCTTTTTCCTGACTTTCTTTAGTTTGTTTAAAATAGGGCAATCAGGCGTACAAAGAGTCAAACAAGTCAGCTGTAAGATAACTGACTTTCTCGATTGTAACTTTGATTATCTGATAGCGTTACAGTTCTGTTTCTTTAAAACATTTCTTCCTCTTGTCGATTTGGTTGCGGAATTATTTAAAGCTCTAGGTTTTGAATAATTGTATGCAACTATTGTATAAGATGGATTTCAAATGTAGAAGGAAACCACTTGTTCACCTTTGTAAGTTGCTCACCTATTTAGAGTCTCAGTGACAAATAAATGACCTCATATAGGTTTAACAAACTGTTGGCAATACCATGAGCAGCGGAAACAAATAAAACAGATATGAACAAGCATTACTATTTAGCTGGCAGTGTCTGTTAAAACCGAAGTGCCTTAGATCAACTCTCGACAATTCTTAACCTTAACATTTTTATTTACTAATTATGCTAATAATTATCTCACAGTGTGTCAAAATAAATATTTTAATCGAACAAGTTGCTAAAATATGGTAACTTATTGTTAGAAAACACAATCAGCACTTGCGTTTTTTTCTGTAGGACCTTAAAAAGATGCGACCTGTTGGCCGCTTCGCAGACACAGGTGTTGTCCTGTGGCAGTGTGTCGCATTACTTGTTTTTGAAGTGGCATGCTTCAACGATATTAGCGAATTTTCACGTTACGATTTTCAGTACTGTTATAAATGTCAAACAATAAAATCGTAACGAATCCTAATACTATTATGAAACTTCGTTTATGTGTTTACATCGTAGTATACTATTTAATTAAGGCCCGGTCCAATAAATTTTAAAATTTTAAAACATTTTGCTGAGTCATTATTGTTGGTTAATGGACGTCATACTCAGCTCATATGGCATAGATTTGACGATAATAAAATCGTATTCTGTTCAAGTCAGAAAATGCGTGAATCATAGAACAAAAAAAATCTCGTACATACATACAAGTGACGTGCGTACGTACAAATATGTTTCGCGAGACTTTATATATATATATATATATATTATATATATATATATATATAATATAATATATATAATATATATTGCTTCCGTATTCCCCCTTTAAACTAAGAGGTTTAAAGGGGACGACCCTAAGTAAGCTTTTTTTCCCTTCTCTAATAACTTAAATTGTAGTAAAAAAAACAATGTCTTGAGAGCTTTTTTCTTTTTGCTTTTAATCGATCTATGTCTTTGTTGGTTTGGTTCTGAGGTTTGCCAAGTTAACTTTTATCAACTATGTTCTTATAAAAGTTTTTAGTCTGTGACGTTAATTTGTCCTTTAAAACTTTTAATAGAATAAATGGTCTTGAACACCATTTTATATTTCTAAAGAGACTCACTTAGACTTAAGAAATAGTTGTAGTAGAAAACTCTCTTAATGGTTACATTTTGTAACAGTAAATCACAACCTGTCTTTAGGTTGTGTAAGTAGTTGTAAAGGAGTTTGGTGGAATTAAACAAAAAGTTTAATAGATCTAAATCTCTTAAGGAAAATCACAGTGAAATGGACCGCAAACAGAGAACAATGTAAGAGATCAAGTGAAGAAAAATAGTTTGTCAACCGTGAAACATTGATTCCACGCTCGCTTATTTAGACTTATCAATAATTTTCCTGCCTGAAAGCTCTCTTGCGTTAGACTCTTTCATTCAAATCTTATGTTACCTCGACCAGGAATGCTACCTTTGATAAAGGTGTTTGCTTATCTCGAAATCCATCTAACTTCCTTCAGTATTTTGATTGCATGTTTAGCAGTATTTTTCCTGTCGGCAGAGTTCGCCTGCCTTAGACATGTTCAGTCTCTCTTAATAACATAAGGGCCTTCGGCCTCTCAGTGGCTTCCTGGAAGAGGCGCTAACACGATATAAGTGAATTTCCAAATTGATTAGTCGAAAAACTTGATTCTTTACCAAATGTAAATGGAAGTAAATATTTAATGTACATGAAATCATATAATATATATATATATATATATATATATATATATATATATATATATATATATATATATATTGCATCTACTAAATGTGTTGCGATGACCATGTGTGTCATCCTTTTAAAAAACCACTCCTCCCCTCTATTACTCCTCTATCTCACTACTTTTGTTTGTTCGCCTATTTCAACGACAACATAATGTAAACCTTTTCCTTCACAAACCACAGTACCTGTTGCATATTATGATAATCACCCTATGAAAACATCCACCTTATGGGATAGCTTTAACTTTTACTATAATTTCTAAAATATTATTGAGACAATACTTCTATCTACAATTTTTACATGTATTTAATATAGACCTTATCTTAAATGCGTATATTTTAAGTATTTTTTTTTTAAATTTTATTTCAACTCCCTTTTAATCTTTGGCTAACATATGTACTTAACATGTGCTTGTTTTCTGTTGCAGGTATGTAGATCTTTGTTTCATATATCTAGTAAGTTTAAATTTTACTCTAAACATTATTTGGTATTTTTTAATTTACTTTATTTTCTTACTATCTGACCACATGCTGTACTTTTTATCTAAAATGTATACGTTATGTATATATTCTAGTACATATTTTATTGTATAGAATATAGTACGTATAAAAAGGAGAGAGTATAATAATATAGTATAAAATATAAGTTTTTAGTTTTGTCTGATAATCTAATATAATTAGATTATATGATAATCTATATCTTATTATATCTTTTCTTATGTATAATATTAGAATAGATAATATTCTCTATTATCTAGATTCTATATACTCGATTATTCTTTTAATTTTTTAAAACTCGATTATACTTCGAATTTTAAGGGAATTTGAAATACAAGCTTAATAAGATTGAGGATATAGAGAGGAGGGAGTTCGGTGGCTATTCCCGATATATATATATATATATGAATATATATATATATATATATATATATAATATATATAATATATATATATATTATATATATATAAATGTAGGTATCAAAATAAACCGAAAGTGAGATTTACTTGAATTATCCGTTTCAGGTGATTTTATGACTTCCTATGTGGTTTTCACAAAGTTGTCTGACTATTTGTGTGTGTGTGTGTCAGTTATCATCATATCTCCTTGTGTATTCATGCTAGAGAGTTTAAGCATGTTACGAAAATCAATCTGTAAGTCTAGTTGTGCTATGCAGAAAATATTTTTCTAAGACGTCACCAACCCACAATAATGACTAAAATTTCAAAAATTTATAAAACGTGGAAAATTTTGTTGATCGGTTTGAGATATGGTACGCAAGTATTTATATATAAGACAAACATATGTGCCAAGTTGTATCTCATTATCAGCATTAGTACATTCTTTTAAATGACTTGTATGCGTTTCTTAAAAAGTCTATATAAGTTGAAGAAAAATAAAATTGAGTTGAAATTTGATGCAAATGTAATACTTCACGTAATAAATTCAAATAAGTTCAATGTTTTAATGCAGGAACTATATCTACTGTTTTTTTTAATCATAAAAGTAAATCATCATCGAGCTAGTTCATTGCCGGGATGGGTGACCGTTAGAAATACGAATGTATTTATTATCTGAAGACAAGCAAAGCGAATCTCAAGGCGCGTTGCAGAATAAATTTGGTGATTTTTTATATTCTAAGTACGAGTTAAGCGAGTTCTAAGTAACAAGGATGAGCGTAGCGGATCTGATGTGTTGGGAAAGAGATCTGAGGTACTCCATACCCGAGGTTTTAGTTTAAGTAACACATCGACGAAGTTAAGTTTAAGTATCAGCCTTAGCTATGGTTTTATCGTTTGACATATATACTTTTATTTGGTCAAATCTCAGTTTTCGACTAACAGATTCTGAAATTCGCTATTATAATAATCTTCATTTATAATCTTTATAATACTAACCTTATGTGTATATTATTCAATGATTTACCCTTTTGTTTTACGAATAATATACTTTAACTTTTACATAACGTTATTTTTAAAACAAAGATACGAGTGAAATTTACAAGACGATCTTTAATTGGTGTTTGTTGTCTCCAAATCTAAGTAACTTTCTCTTTGTATCAGTCTATCAGTCAGAGAGAAAGCCATTTCTTGTTTTATAAGTCCTTCGCCAATAACTCATTAAATATTATGAATATAGAGAAGAAACATTAACATAATTTACGTAATTCTTACTAGATTTTATTCAAGAGTTTTTTTTTTTACTTTTTTCTCATTTATACCGTAGGTATATAGGAAAAGTATTGTGTTTGCGGAAACACTAATCCTAATCCGGGATTCCACCAAAATTTATACGTTTCAGTTTTTTTAAAGACCTCCTAAGTTGTTTTAACAAAGGTGTCAGTCTGTGTGTGTGTTTTTTTTATGTTTCCTCTAGTAATTTAGTATTGATTAATAGAGGAAACATAGGCCGTTTATTTTTAGCACGTTCCACAACTGTAAAAGACGTTACATGTGTGTAACGTTTTAAAAACACCTTTTGTGTATAAATCAATTGAAGAAGAAGAAGAAAAGTATTTATTTGTAAATCACATAAATAATGAGGAACTTTTGTTTACAAAAATAAATGTATACCCCTGAGCATCATTGGCCATCAGGGGGGGGGGGGTTGTTTTATGTTTTTAATTATATCTAATTGAAATCATAAAAAATTTTTTGTTTTCAATTAAATATATTCATTCAAATTAAAATGCGGTTGGTCAATAGAATGTATTTTTCTAATTTCGGTGAAAAATGTTGTATATTTTCAATCTGATGTTTCATTTAAATCAAAATACAAATAAATAGGATTGTAAAATGTCAATTTTTTACGCATGTCTCTTTTTATCTGCTTAACTGTTAATTTTATTTTTCTAAGGGTTTTTGTTTTCTTTTATAGTTTCAAAATCTATGCTTGTAATAAAATGTATGAACTGTTCTTTTATATCTTTTTGCCAAAGTTTAGTTACGGGTAGTGTGTGTGTCTTTTATCTTTGTAACGCCCAGTGTATTTATGCTAGAGAGTTGATAACTTTGTACAAAAATCAGTCTACCGTTGTAGTTATTTTGTTATGACGTCATTATCCCCCAATAATGACTCAGCAAAAGTGTAGAAAACCCATAAAACGCGGAAAAATGATGCGATCAATTTAAAAATTATTACGCATGTACCTATGTAAAATACTAACATATGTGCCACGTTTCATTTCATAATCAGTATTAGTTCAATTTTTAGTCATTAGATAAAAATTGAACTAATACTGATTATGAAATGAAACGTGGCACATATGTTAGTATTTTACATAGGTACATGCGTAATAGTTTTCAAATTGATCGCATCATTTTTCCGCGTTTTATGGGTTTCCTACACGTGTTTACGTTTTTTTAAAAATTGTAAAAAATCGGATAAGGCTTTCGGCGCCCATAATCACAACACCGCATAGCGACTATAAGTCGAAAGGCCTCTTGTTTTTATTTTCTTAGAACAGTTTAATTTTTAAACCCATTTAAACTATGTGGATTATAAGACTTACAACAAACAAAGCAAGTGACTCGTCAACAAAAGTTAGTTATGATGAATTGAAAAGTTTTAAGAACGCTAACTCAAGCACGTCTGTGCTTACTTCTTAAATTTAACAGCTAACTAATGTATTACCATAATAGGTTACAATTCAATACTTAATAGTGTGTAAGTTAATACTTTAGTCATTCAAAGTTTAAATTTCTTATGAGCGATCCTATTCTACGTAGACGTCTTGAAATAAATATGCTTACTCAATTTTAGATTCATTTATTGCAAAACTGGGCTAATCCCCCCTAACCCTAATAATATATTTAAAATAATTCTAGCGCGGTGGTCCGCATGTCCGGCGAATTTTCTTTGGATGCGTGTTGCCGTGCTTAACTACAATCCTGGTTGGTATGATAATTTTTATAGTTTTTGCAATGTAAAAAACTATAAAAAAATTTGTATGACAATACAGAGTAAATTACTCTGTAAATTATATTTTATATATACAGGGTGTACAAAATAAAACTCCCTTCCCGAAAGGAGGTGGTACTACAGCTCATTTCCAGCAAAAAACTTCATATTAATTATAGTCCTATTTTCAACCGTTATCCCACAAGGTCAAATTTTATGATTTTAAAAAACACGTTGATTTAACTTTATAAAATGACCAATTGTGGCTAAACTATAACTGCTAGCTTCAAAATATTGATTTCGCTAAAGCTGAGAAAATTTGCTGTAAGACCCACACAGTTGTATTTTCAAAAACAATTTAACATAACAGCCAAAAATTTGCATGAAATCAAAAATTAGTAAAATTTTATGATTTTCCAAAACTTTTGAAGTTACTTTGATGAGAAACTAGCAAAGTTGAGAACCTCTTGGTTTCAGGAAAACTACCTTGTTTACTCCTCTTTAAGTCAATACCCATATCAATCCACGATGATAGGTTGATTTTTTCAGTAAAAGCAAAAATAGGCTCAAAAAACACGCTAAAAATGACTCTAACGGAAGTGATTTCTGTATAAGTTTTTATGTTAAATTTCCATTTAATTACTTCACATAAAAAATGTCTCAAATGAAGCATTTTCAGCGTGGTTTTTGAGCTTATTTTTGCTTAATGAAAAAAATCAACCTATCAACGTGGATTGATATAGGTATTGACTTGAAGAGGAGTAAACAAGGTAGTTTTCCTGAAACCAAGAGGTTCTCAAGTTTGCTAGTTTCTCATCAAAGTAACTTCAAAAATTTTGGAAAATCACTAAATTGTACTAATTTTTGATTTCATGCAAATTTTTGGCTATAATGTTAAATTGATTTTGAAAATACAAGTGTCTGGTCTTATAGCAAATTTTCTCAGCTTTCCAACGAAACCATATTTGGAAGCTAGCAGTTATAGTTTAGCCACAATTGGTCATATTATGAAGTTAAGTCAACGCATTATTAAAAATCATAAAATTTGACCTTGTGGGAGAGCGGTTGAAAATCGGACTATAGTTAATATGAAGTTTTTTGTTGGAAATGAGCTGTAGTACCACCTCCTTTCGGGAAGGGAGT
>JACMZG010001893.1:17331039-17414887 GCA_018340805.1 Microvelia longipes
TTACCATTATCAATAAATACACATTCTCTTTATACATCACTAGCATTTAGATTGATAATAATTGATAATCAAATCAATAAAGATAGGATACATTTTTTGAGAGTAGTTTTTGTTGATGGATGTTTTATACATCCTTTATAATAGTATTATACTAGCAAGTATTGAATAATTATATATGAATGTAGTCTGAAATTAACAGACTTACTAGACCATTATATGAAATAATTATGGTTTAACATTCATTTAATTCAATATCGTTAAAGATTATTAAAGTGTTAGATAATTATTGTTGAGTTTATTAATTTATTGTTGCCTTTGTCAGTGTTATTGATTGCCTTTATAGTTTAATGACGTAGTCATTTAGTGTTATTTTAACTTTGTTTATTGATACATAAGTACTTAAAGATTTTATTTGTATAGGCTTTTAAAAAAAATCGGGAATAGGATATCCCGGATATTTCTTCAGAATATCATATCAGATTCGCTACGCTTATCCTCCTTACTTCGGACTCGCTTTGCTCGTCCTCAAAATATTCAAGTGGTAATTGTCCTATATCAGTTTGTCGTATTACTAGTTTATATAAGTGACATACTGCCACGATATAAGCGGATTTTCAAATGTTTAAACGTGATTTGTTTACATTATATTTTATATGTCAATTAATAAAACCAGAACTAATACTGATAACAAAATGTAACTTTGTATTCTTGTTAACCAAGCCTATTAGAACATGTGTGAAAAATTTCAGCCTGATTTAAACACTTTTTAAATATTTGTGATTTTTTTAATGCTTAGTGTGTCATTATTGTAGGTTAATGACGTCACAGACGTCACAACAATACAAACAAAAATCTTGTATATACTAAATATATATATATATATATATATATATATATATTATATATATATATATATATATATATATATATATACATATATTTTACATTATACATATACATATATATGTGTGTGTATTTCTAGCAGATTTTTGTAAGCACGCTATCAACGGATTAGTATTTGTAAATTTTACTAGGTACAAATAAAAATGGGGATGTTAGGTTTTTTGCTAATGCAATACTTTCGTCTCTTTTTAGGTGTTAGGAAAGCAAAAATAATTTTTTAAGGGAGGGGGGGGGGTGCTTTTTTATAGATTGGTGACATCTTTGATGTATACATGAGAAATTATGTTAACTGCCTCTTTTCATTAAAATTGAAAAGTATATTTATATTTTTTGTTCCTAGCTATCTACATCATGTAGATCTATATTTATAGATAGCTATCTACATTTGTAGATTGGTGACATCTATGATATAAATGAGAAATTATGTTATCTGCCTTTTTTCATTAAAATTAAAAAGTATATTTATATTTTTTGTTCCTAGCCATTTACATCGCCCCTTTAAATCTTATTACCCCCCAGGGAGGCGATATCTCTGACGTTGTGAACCACTGGTCTAGGCCAACGCCAGGGTATACGCTGTATTAAAATATCGATAGTTTAAAAATCCAAATGCATAGATGACCCTTGATCTGTGGATTTCTACGCTGCGTTTAGACTATTTGATTGTTAGGAGGACTGTAAGACCTAGTTTAAACACGACAATAGAACATGTCATCTTATAAACCCTCATATTACGTCTGACTGACAAGATACCAGCATATTTAGTAAGATGCTATTGTAGGGAATAATAACCTGGTTGCTCTTTCCCCTTTGTATCATTAACACAATTTAAACTAGCGATTCGTGCCAGAAAATACTACACTGTGTAATAGCTGCTCTATTATTCAACTGAAATTGCATTTGGCTTAATAGAAATGTACTTGTATTATTTAAACATAGTTTCGTCTGGCATGAAGGAGAGGAATGAACATAAATTATAGTTTGAACCGAGAAACATTCCATAATAATAGCATATTATGTTACATGACTACGAAGAAGGTCTTTTTAGCGAGCGAAGCGAGACAATTAAAGAAGCCGAGGTAAAAAAAGCCATTTCCAGTCGTGTAGCATATACTATGTTTTAGTTATAGCATATGCTATAACTAGAACATACAACTAAAATATTTTAGTTCGGGCGTAGTAATATTTAGAACTATTTAAAAGTTAATCAATGTAACCTATAACTATTTAAAATAAAATCAATATAACATATAACTATTTAGAATAAAATTAATATAACATATAACTATTTAGAATAAAATCAATATAACATGTAACTATTTAGAATAAAATCAATATAACATATAACTTTTTAGAATAAAATCAATGTAATGTATAAATATTTGCCGTTACACTTCTTTCTATCACCTCGTTGGCCTAAAGTTTCAATTTGGACGGCGTATTTTTAATGTCTGAATCACTATCCTTGATTATTTGATAATAATAAATAATTAATAACTCACTTTCCAAAAATAACAAAACTTCGTTAACTAAAATGTTTTATTATTTATTTGATGAACAAAAGAACTTAGAATAATACTATATATAGAATGAGCACAGGACCGTAAACACAATGTAATTCAACTGATAACACGAAAGCTGATTGACTGGTGCACCTAAGTAGTGCTGCCAACCTGACAACAAAACATTATTTTAAATATGTGTCATAAATATCTATTAATGAAGAAAGATCGTAAAGAACAAATATAATAACTTAAAACACCTGCTGAGTATTTAATAAAACCGGTCTTAGATGGCAAAAGGGTGGCGGAATACAAGAATCTACATTTAGTTGACGAGGACTAATTTTAATGTAATTTTAATAAATACGTTAAACTACAATTTAAAATGCTTTTAATATTGTAATGCACCGATATTTATATTAGTATTTTATGAATAATCAATCATTAATTAGTAGTAGAACATAATAATTCAGCAACCGGAAGTATTGCCAACTTTTTTTTAGAAAATTGTGTATTGTTAGGGTGGCAGCATTACTTAAGTCCACCAGTGAACCGCCTTTCGTGTTATCAGTAGTGCTCCTTCTACTAAGCAAAAGAAGAACAAGGAAGGTTATCATAACCTTTTTGTAAACTACTAGCTCCCACCTAGTGCGTACATTTGAGGAGCTTAACCTGCTTTCATAGTTTTTATAGTCGCCGACTATAAAAAACTACGAAACTTTCGCAGACAGTAAAAACCCCTTTACCTACTTTTTTGAAGAGTTTAAATGCCTTCTTTACAAATAAAAATTACTTGTATAATAATAAATTTCGTCGGTATAGTAGGCAAATATACAGGGTGGACCAAAAGTCTCCTCATCCCTCTCTCTTAAATTTTAAACCATAAATTAATCAAACCTAAATTAATTAACCGTAAACATTAATTTAGTGTATGCGTATTCCGACTCTTTTATTTTATTTATTTTGAACTCTTTAATTTTAAACTATTTTTACTATAACTATTATTTTAGCTCTTACCTTTGACTCATCATTTGCTATCTTTTGCTGACAAATGTACTTAATACCGATTTGTTTTCTGTTGCAGGTATGTTGACGTTTCTTTGTTTCAAATATCACTTTGTAAGTTGAAATTTGTCTCTTAAAAATAGTGGGTATGTTTGTAATTTTTCTCCTTAGTATTGACAGTTTGTCGGACATATAAGTTAGTGGCATGGAGTTTTTGTGGAATTTGTATTCATATTACCACGGTCTACTGCTTCTGTATTGTAGGGTGGGTCGAGAAAAAAAAATTGGTGGTGCCAATTTTCCCCCTCAAAATTTGCGTTTACATAAGAAAATATCGCATGCCACATTTTAGCCCGATCAATTAACATTTAGGGGTTGACTAAAGTTAAAAATGAATTTTTTGTAAAAAACCAGATTTTTCCCTTCCTTTTGCACCTTTTCCTGTAAGGAACTACTTCAATGAGAAATACAGCAATAGATATAAAATTGGCAATTGCTGAGGTTGGAGCATTGCTTGTAATACTTTTAAAAGATTATCATATCGGATTTATTGATCAACCTATATATTTTTTTGAAGCAAAAACTTCGTTTTAAATTATGTCCACTACAAATTTTTAAATAGTCATAACTTGCTTAAAAAAATGGTACAGCTATAAAATTAGTGCCTACCCCCTTAACTAAAAACGGCGATTTTCTTGCGGTGTATAGTATACTCGTAGACTAGAATATTACAGGAATTTAAGATGTGTATGTATACAATTTTTATCACGAAAGTTATCGTGTCTTACGGAAACGTATAGGAACAAATCTCGTAAATGCATACATACTTATATAATATATATATATATATATATATATATATATCCTCATTTCTCTTAGAAAATTCGCTAATGGTCATAAAATTTTTTTACTTTCCTTTTTTTGTGCCGAATAAAGAATGTTTCTAATAAAATGCTCAATTTTATTACTTGTTGTGATAGAATTATAAGATGACCTAATTGGAAACGAAGAAAGTATAGCTTAAAATATGTTCATTTTATTAATTATCTACGAAAAAATACTTAATTGTTGTCTTAAAATAAAGATATAACTTCAATGCGAACAACTACAAATATTGGCACAATCCATCTGATTTCTCCAAAAAATTATGAAATGAGGAAAAAATTCTATAAACTACTTTTGTTTATACTAAAATTTATAAAAAGATGCAAAAAGAACGGTTTAATTGGCTGACTACCAAAATTTTGGTTTGAATAAACACATGCCGAGACAGTTGGTCAGTCTCAAGGCAGGCCTTTTTCTCAGACGTCATTGTGCCCTCCCCGAATACCAAATTTTAATAGATGAAAACAATTTATTTATTTTATTATCAACCAAAACGTTCTGATTTATTTTTTTTAAACGAAATATTCATCTAAAAATACGAATTTTAAACAAAAGAACGTCTGTTCTACAACAAGTTATTTTAGAGCACTAAGAATTAAACGAGAATAAAGAAATGTGAAAAGGCGTTAAAATACTATAAAAAAAGATCACGAAAAATAAAAAAATGGGTACAGGCTACTTCGGAACTTTTCCAAATCACATCCGATTGGCTACCCTAATCCTCCCAACTTCGTACTCGCTTCGCTCGCTTGGACTATAATAATAATTGTAATAATAGCCATTTATTGTGCAAATACGAAAATTATACAAGAAATATTTTCTTGTAAAAAATATACATAATTTTTTAATTAAATTTTATTTTTTTATTTTATTTATAATAAGCATGTGGTTGCCTTACATTCTAAGGCCTCACAATAGTTAATTCATGAATACATATTAAAACATTAAAAAAAAAAAAATTATATAAGACATTATTAAGTTAAAAAGGTACCAGTTTACAATTTTTTAGGATACACTATACTATCATTTAGGAAGTCATTGACACAGTAATAAGCTTTATCAATCAGTATTTCTTTAATTACCTTTTTAAAGGAATCCATAGGAAGATCTACAATACTAGTAGGCAGCTTATTAAAACATTTGATTCCATTCACCATCGGTGATTGACTTGATTTACTAAGTCTGGAGAATGGCATATTTACATTTGTATGAAATCTAGTTGAATAACCATGATTTTTATTATTATTTATTTCATGGTGTCTATTTTTAATGTATAGTAAAACTGAAAAAATGTATGCTGAATAAAGCGTTTAAATCTTGTTCTCTTTGAAAAGTTTGGCACAATGTACATCATATTTTTAACTTTCAAACATGAAGAAATCATAAAAAAAAAATATGTCTGCTATAAATCGGCCTGTGCCGTGGTCGCCTACTAGAAGGTACAAGCAGAGACTAAGTAGTTCTAAGTACTCCGTGGTACAAGTTGTCAATTGCATTGGTTGGTATTTATTAATAAGTCATTTATTTATTTAGTTTTTTTTTAAATGAATTACTTCCTTTATATAAATAATGGTTTTATATTCAATATAAGTATATGTCTATATATATATATATATATATATATATATATATAATATATATATATATATATATATATATATATATATATATATATATTTAACTGGGATGGATTGGTCCTTAAATATTTTTTATTTATGACATATTTATTTAATAATCTTTTCATTTATAAATATAGTTCTATTATTAACTTTTTGGATTATTTGTTTACATATATGTGCTCTTACTCAAACACCCTAACACTTCTATATTCGTACACACTCATACATGCATACGTATAAATACGTACACATATACATTTATACTCACTGACTTATTTGTTACGTCATCTTTTTTGCATTTTAATCCTTCTTACTGTCGCATTTTATGACGATAAGAGCCGTTTTGTTCTCCCTCTAAGTATAGGTCTATTTGGGTTACACAAAAATTCTGGGTTTTACAAAACCAACTTGTCTCTAAGTATAACCCCTACCTGGAGTACCCTTCATTTAACTAAAGGTGTATAATGAATATAAATGTGACAAAAACATTACCGTTACTAGCTAATGCTTTTATCAATAAAAATCTAATAACCAGTTTTATCTTAATCACCAATTATGTGTTAAGTGCATAATAAATAATTTTATTAGATTTTTATTTGAACTGTACAATTACACGCCCAAAGACAGCAAGTTGTTATTAAGTTATTAATGTAAAATTAATTAACAGCTAAAGTTATTAAAGAATAGTTCATAACATATTGTACATTTTCCCCATTTTTCAGTGTGCTTTTTCGGTAAGCCTTTTCCCTTTTATTTGAAGTCTTTCCCTATTTTTCCGCTTTACTTTTTTGGATTTTGTTCGTGGGCTTTTGCCTGTACTTTTTCTGTGGGTTTCCCCTTTACTTTTCCCCCTGTCATTTTTTCGTGTATTCCATCTGTCATTTTTTTCGTGTATTTTCCCCCCAGTACTTTGTTCCGTGTGCTCCCCCCCTTACTTTTGGGCTTTTTTCTTGTATTTTTTCCTACTTTCAGTCCGAGGACCAATGGAACCGTTACCCACAGGGTTTTTGTTGTGCTTTTGATAAGACTATCTCAGGATCTGTAAATTCCTTTCTGTAGGACCGAAAGATTGATTATTTGTATCCAGATGCTGACTGGAAAGTTAGTATCTGCAGTAGTAGTAACAAAACAATAGTACTAGTATGGCTTAAAGGTCATGCAGGCATATTACCTAATGAAACAGTCGACAAAAAAGCAATACAGAGTTGCAGCGATGTTGAGTTAGCAATTTTACACGGCTTCAAGTACAAAACACCCAGTCAAGACCTTAACACTCAAATTAGAAAGAAACCTTCATCGAGGTGGCAGACTTGGTCTGTCACCCAACATACTGGTAGTTTTAATAAGAAAATAGAATCAAATGTAAACAATACACCATGGTTTAAATCACTTCCAACTAACAATAGAAACTTTACTACTACAATTACCAGACTAAGATCTAATCATGGAATCTGCAAACAATATTTCACAAAAATCAAAATAGAAAATAATCCATTATGTCAACACTGCAACGAAATAGAAGATCTTGAACATATAATAATGCACTGTACACATTACTCACAGAACAGACTAATATTTTTAAATCAATTACACATAACACGAGAAATAGCACAACACTACTAGCTTCTAAGTCAATTTCAGTTTATAAACATATCTTCAATATATAAATCTAATATAAAAATATAACAATATACACATAATATAATATACATAAACATGGGTGTATGGTTCTAGTCAACCAATGCCCCCCCCCCCAAAAAAACCCTAAATTATCCACCAATACACCTGCTACGATAGATGAAATTTAAGATGGTCATACCATCATTAGTGCATAGAATATATATATATATATATATATATATATATATATATATAATATATATATATATAATATATATATATATTCTATACGAAAATGCATTTATTGTACCTAAATCGTTTTTATGTTGTAAATAGCCTTATAAGGGCGTTGAAATCAGTAGGTCAATGTGAAAAAGCCAAATTTAATGCTTTAAAATAGGAAATTATGCTTTACAAATTTGATAATCTTTTATATTAATTTCTCAGCCCACCTGTTGATTTGGCCATAAACGTTGAAATTCATTACTTTGCCACGTCAACATACACAATGAGAATTCTTTGTGAATAGCTGAATATTAATCCTTTAAAATAGGTTGTAGAACACGTTCTTATTTTACCTACCTGAATTAAGGGACACAGGTAACTACAAACCCACCTTGAACCCTGTTGTGCATAAAGGTTTCTGCTTATTTCACTTCTTTTCTTCATCAAGATACCTGATATGTGACATATAAACTTTGTGAAGAATGTACTTTTGACAGTTTTTCTGAGAAAACTTATCCAACAGAAAAGAGATTTGAATAATAGTTATTTTTGCAACAAGGGAGTTTTATCTATAAGAGAAATAGTATATTATGCTACTAATATTATATATAATAGTATAGTATTACTGTAGTATACAGACTACTATATTATATATAATATCACTACCCTAGGCTGTAAAGAGAGTTTCATCATTAAAAGAAATAGTATATTATGCTTTTAATATTATAATATACTTAACTGTAGTATATATATAATACTATAGTATTACTGTAGTATTATATGTACTACTATGTTATATTTAATATCACTACCCTAGGCTGTAAAGAGAGTTTCATCATTAAAAGAAATAGTATATTATGCTACTATTATTATAAATAATACTGTATTACTGTAGTATTATATATAATACTATATTACTGTAGTATTATATGTACTATATATTTATAATAATATCACTACCTAGGCTGTAAAGAGAGTTTCATCATTAAAAGAAATAGTATATTATGCTAATAATACTATGTTATTATAGTAATACTGTAGTGTTATATGTACAACTATATTATACATAATATCACTGACCTAGGCTGTAAAGAGAGTTTCATCATTAAAAGAAATAGTATATTATGCTGCTATGCTGTGAAGAGAGTTTTATCGTTAAGAAAAATATTATATTATGCTACTAGGCTGTAAAGTGAGTTTTATCTTTAGGAGAAGTAGTATGTTATGCTACTAAGCTATGAAGAGAGTTTTGTTTCTTAACCGCGGGAATTATATTAGCAGTTTCGCTTCGAGTGTTAATATTGCTAAGGTTATGAAAGAAAAACTTCTGAGTCATAAAGCATAAGCTATTTTTTAGAGGATTTGTTAAATGAAGGAACAAATAAATGAAAAAAAACTTTATTCAGTCCTATTCAATTCTTTATTCCTTTTATAAAGGAAATAAAACTTTTTAAAAACTTAAAAAAATACTGAATAAAATATTACTTAAATAGTATAATACCAAATATACGTAAATGTGATTTACCCATTGAGATAATATTAGTAGAGGGGCCCTATAGGTTAAATTGTGAAACATCGAAAAAGTAACCTGACCATCTTAGATTATACAATACAATCAAATAATCAGTATAATATTACAATAAATTTTAAAGGAGATTGTTAATAATACAAATGAAAACACGAACAATGTGCAGGAAGCCAAGATCAATTGATTTATTATTACCTTAAATTACTCTTAAAGTAGGTTTCAATGAGGTTACACAGAGCCCCTGAGAGCCCCGAAAAGATGTTTCAGAACTCTCAATGTATTTGAGATAGGCTATGCCCCCTCTAGTATATATCTCTATGGATTTACCCACCTCACATATTAATTTAATGATGTAAGAAAAAGAAGATGAAAATGCAATATTCATCTTCTTTGTTGTGTCATTAAATTAATATGTGAGGTTGGTAAAACATTTAGTATTTTACTATTTTATAAGTAATAAAAAGCAATTAAATCTTGATTTTTATGATATTTTTTTAATAATAAAGTGATTTTTTTAAATGTTTTTTACGTCGTTTAGTTTGATTATAGCGCTTAAAACAGTAGTGTTTATTTTTGCGGCACTTTTGATAACTAACTACTCAATTGATTACTTTGTATTTATTTTTAAGTGAAAGATTGTTCAATACAGTTTAGGTACATAAATTAAAAAATGGGATTAGTCTCAAGCTATGTCTTTAGGCTCTAAAGTTATTATTTTACTCAGTGGCTGACTGAGCCAAAAAGGCCCATGCAGCTTAACTTTTATAATCAATTTTTCCGCATTTTATGATTTTTTAAACTTTTCGCTGAGTCAGTATTGCAAGTTGATGAGGTTATAAAAAGAATATTTACTGGAGAGCACATCTACACTAATAGACTGATTTTTGTCCTATGTTTCAACTTTCTAGCATAAATACACTGGGAGCTGCGATGATAACAGACACACATACAGACAAACAACTTTGTAAAAACCCCTTAGGAGGCCTTAAAATCGTCTGTAACTGATAATTTAGGTTACATCCCAGTATCGAATTTTATCGCAAACACAATACTTTTCCTATATACCTACGGTATAAATGAGGAAAAGTGAAAAATATAATTCTGATCTGCCTTTAGACTGCCCAGCACCCAACTTCTATGAGCCCCCAAAATAGGAGAAAAAACCTAATACAAATTTTCGCTGTTTTGACTCTGATTTTATACGTACTCTTGGCATAACTACCCGAAACTGTTTCTCACGATCGGGCACGTTTAATAAATAGATCATTCACACTTTTACCGAAAATCAGCATACAAATAAAATTTGTTTTGCCAGCATTATTAATATTTAAATAAAGAATCAGCGATAAATTAATGAATTTCTCAGTACAAGTAAAAGTTCGGAGGATGGGTCATTGACAATGATTGAGATTCCACCGCATGAGCTAATTTTTACTTTCCATATTCCGTTGGTATTTAAGAAGTATGGTGTTTGCAACCGGTATTTCACCTTAATTAACCGATTCAGGCGTATTAAGACCTTCTAAGTAGTTACACAAAGTTTGTTGTCTGTATGTAGTATAATATATAATAATTTCCGCAAAATCTTATTCAAAATTTATTTTAAGGTAAATAGTTATGTGTGTGAAGCTTCGGTTGTGGATGACCGCTAGAGTGAGTGCCGAGCTTTTAGGCAAACATTTTAGCTTAATTAGGAAAAGTAATATGAAGACAGCAGTCCGAGTTTTATTAATTTATTTCATCAGAGCTTTCGCACAAGCAAAATAATAAGTAATATTACAATATTATTTTAATATTAACTTTGTTTTGAATTGTTTTTGCCTTGTTTTGTTTACTTGTTATTAGATTCACTGAGGATGCCAAGCATTGCTTGTGCGAAAGCTCTGATATGAAATAAATTAATCTAATAAAACTCGGACTGCTGTCTTCATTATTATTTTTCCTAATTAAGATTTCTCACAGTCAATTAAACTTAATTCATAAATTTTAGCTTAAGTTCACTACAAGAACCTTAAACAAAATTGGCAGCTTTTAATATTAAACACACTATCTTGAAAATTAACTCCCAAAAATATCTCTTAGATTTTTATTAACTGGTATACTAACTGGTTAAGTCCTAATACTGCCAGAGTTGTGCTAAATGTTTAACTGTTGTCCTTTAACTGGTATACTAACTGGTTAAGTTATAATACTGCCTGAGTTGTGCTAAGTTTTTAACTGTTTTCATTTTAACTGGTTAACTCCGTCAGTATTATGATTTAACCAGTTATTACTGGTTAAATCATAATACTGACGGAGTTGTGTGCTAAGTTTTAACTGTTTTCATTTTAACTGGTATACTAACTGGTTAAATCATAATACTGACGGAGTTGTGCTAAGTGTTTAACTGTTTTCCTTTTAACTGGTATACTAACTGGTTAAATCATAATACTGACGGAGTTGTGCTAAGTGTTTAACTGTTTTCATTTTAACTGGTATACTAACTGGTTAAGTTATAATACTGCCTGAGTTGTGCTAAGTTTTTAACTGTTTTCATTTTAACTGGTATACTAACTGGTTAAATCATAATACTGACGGAGTTGTGCTAAGTTTTTAACTGTTTTCATTTTAACTGGTGTACTAACTGGTTAAATCATAATACTGTCGGAGTTGTGCTAAGTGTTTAACTGTTGTCCTAACTATTTTGAGACGACATGCCAGGCATCCTTCTTAATCTAATCAGTTCTTTCTCTCATTAATTTTATACTTAGTTTTATTCTTAATTTTCATACTAAGTTTCTTCTTAGTATGTTGTTTGGCCAATACTATATTTACAAGAGTACATACAGAAACAGATTTTTACTTTCCTCATTTATACCGTAGGTATATAGGAAAAGTATTGTAGTATAATATTTATCCACCATTCTTGTTGAAAATTACAATATGTTTGCACAGAGGCACTGAGAGCCCCAAGAAGAAATTTCTGGCCACTTTTTGTATTCGAATAGGCTATATTTTCTCTATAGCTATATTAATATCTCTGTGGGAGAACCTATATTTAAGTGGAACATGCCCGTCAAAAACAAGTGTTTATATTAGTTTTTAACTCAAACCTTGTAATGTTCAAAAATTCAGCACTTCATCTAGAAATCAACTAGTAGTAAAAACATTTATCAGTGTAACAAATCCTAACTATAACTAATATTGACTTAGATAATAGGGCGAAAATCCTTGTGTAGTCAAGTTGTAATTTGTAAGAAAATGTTGGTAGAATTGGGTCATTGCCGTGTGGATAGCTCCATTCACTTAACATTACAGCAAAGGTGTTACACCCTTCTTCTATCAGACGAGATAATGATTCCTATCCCCTTATAGATTATTCGAATGCCATGGCCTCTTGGATCTCGCGAATCTTAGTATTGACCAATATTAGTTCATATACATTTCCCTTTGTATCTAGCTGTTATATTTCTTTCCTGATCCATATTACAGATAAATGTTTTTGCCTTTTGCGCAGAAATATTCGAAATGCGCTAACAAATTATCTCCAGGCGGTACATAATGTGAAGTTTAATTACTAGTTTTTAGGGAGTAAAGAAGCACTTTTTACTCCCTTGGGAGTGAAAAGTAGCTTTTTCTTTTAGCTCTTTAGAGTAAAGAAGCACTTTTTACTCCCTTGGGAGTGAAAAGTAGCTTTTTCTTCCTTAAGAGTGAAAAGTGTTTCTGATAATTTGGAGAAGAGCCCCAAAATCTTATAGGAGTGGATGTTTGTACATTTTTAGGGATCTATAACCTCTAAATCTATAAGGGGAACCCAACCAAAAAACTTTTTTTTGTGTCATACTCCGTTTCAGTCCAAAAAAATTGTTTAGAGCTATTAAAAATTATGATTTTTAGGGGAGGCGGAACCTCTTAAATTTATGAAGGTGTCTGACCCCAAAAATAAATAAAATTTATACAACAAAATGTATGAAAATTAGAATTTAACAATAATTAAATGACGTCAACGTCTGGAAATAAAACATGTATGCACTCTGAGAATAAAAGATTTCCAAGAGAATTCCATCGCAATAATTACTTCTCTTGGCTTTCCTTTGGGAGTTAAAGTCATAAATACTTCAGCTTCGCCTGCAGAAGTTAAATGCTCTAGTTTCTCCGGCTTTCACGTTAAAACCTACTTAAAGTGCTCAGGTAAATAAATGGAGCTTTCTTTACTTCTTTGGTGCATAATAGAACTATAATTGTTAAAGGAAAAGAGCTGATTTTGGAGAAATGTATGTGTGGAAAAACAGAAAAAATTACTTTAAGTTTTACTGATCAGAATTTATCGCATAAACCGAAAAAATCTACTGTTAAGCAAGAATCAAGCAAAAAATGGACTGTTGAGGTAGAATCAAGCAAAAAATGGACCGTTGAGCCGTAATTAAGCAAAAAAATGGACCTTTGAGCTGGAATCAAGCATTCCAAAAGAAAATTCGCCTGGATTGTAGACCCTCGCGTCAGAATTTTTATAAAAAACTATCATCAATAGGCACAATAAATATATAGTTCATAATATGTACTTTATGGTAACAATTATTTTTAATTATTTTAATTAATAACAAGCACGTATCAATAATGATTCCTCATGGTACTAGATCAAAGAAAAACTGCCATAATATGAATTGGTCACGTGACTAATTATTTAATCTATATGGCTTGCTGCACGGAATTAAGAACTAGATATATGACTCAGCATCATTTCTGCTTAGATGGTATAACTACTAGAGTAGCTATGTAAATTAAAGTACAGATAACTATATACTTGTGGCCATAGCCTCTAGCCTCTAGATATATACTAGAGGAGGCATAGCCTATCTCAATACATTGAAAGGCCTGAAACATCGTATTGGGGGCTCTCAGGGGCTCTGTGTAACCTCATTGAAACCTCCTTCAAGAGTGAGTTAAGGCAATAATAAGTATATTGTTTTCGGCTTCCTATACCTTGTTTGTGTTTTGATTTCTATTTTTAACGTATTACTATATAAGTTATTGTAATTTTGTACTGATTATTTGATTGCATTATAACGGAATGTGGTCAGGTTATTTTGTCAGTGTTTCAAAATTCAACCAATAGGGCCCCTCTAGTAATAATATCTCTATGCTTGTGGCTAATGTATAGAGTGATTTGTCAAATTTGTTATACATTTTTAAGACGACGAATAAGATCTTATTCTTCTTAGGTAACGCATACAAGTCTCCTGGTTATTATACTTATAGTAACATTTATTCTGTAATTCTACTAATGGTTTACCTGTACATGTAACTGATAATCTAAATGAGTCTGGTAAAAAAATCAATTAAAAACTAATGCTTAAAAACACTGCATACAGTTTACAGTCTGGTAAAAAAATCAATTAAAAACTAATGCTTAAAAACACTGCACACAGTTTAGTCTGGTAAAAAAAATCAATTAAAAACCTAATCCTTAAAAACACTGCACACAGTTTAAAGTCTGGTTAAAAAAATCAATTAAAAACTAATCCTTAAAAACACTGCACACAGTTTAAAGTCTGGTTAAAAAAATCAATTAAAAACTAATCCTTAAAAACACTGCACACAGTTTAAAGTCTGGTTAAAAAAATCAATTACGAACTAATCCTTAAAAACACTGCACACAGTTTAGAGTCTGGTAAAAAAATCAATTAAAAACTAATGCTTAAAAACACTGCACACAGTTTAGAGTCTGGTAAAAAAAATCAATCAAAAACTAATGCTTAAAAACACTGCACACAGTTTAAAGTCTGGTTAAAAAAATCAATTAAAAACTAATGCATAAAATCACTGCACACAGTTTAGAGTCTAGTAAAAAAATCAATTAAAAACTAATGCTTAAAAACACTGCACACAGTTTAGAGTCTGGTAAAAAATCAATTAAAACTAATGCTTAAAAACGCAGCACACAGTTTAGAGTCTGGAAAAAAATCAATTGAAAACTAATGCTTAAAAACACTGCACACAGTTTAAAGCCTGGTTAAAAAAAATCAATTAAAAACTAATGCTTAAAAACACTGCACTTAATTTAGTGTCTGGTAAAAACCATTTAATTAGCAAATTCCTCTGCAAATTCGCTGATAAAGCACGTATAAATAAGATCTGCATTATATCTGTGTACAAGAATAATGAGTTTATTTTGTCCCACGTTATTATGTGTAATGAATGGCGATTCAACTTATCGATACAACTTATTTATCAAAAAATATAATGCAATTTCACACCGATAATGCAAACAATCAAATATCGAATGGTCAATTCAAATCCTTTATAAATAGAAACCTAATACAACTAGGTAGTAACTGATAATAAAACTACATTGAAATCGATATAAATATAATGTGGCGTAGTTCAACAATTTAACAACAATAACTTGATAACAATTGTAATTATCGATAAAAGAAAACTTTTATCGATAGTAAAACTATTTACATGGCAATTTTCTTATCAAATCTGAGTAAATATTTACGTTCAGATAAACATTTTATTTCTTATCTAAGAAATAATAGCTATTTAAGCTACTTTATTTCTTTTTTTTCTTGATTTTGTCAATTTGGCTTACTCTGCGTGTTTATGCAGAACTTAGTTGATATCATTTCAGTGCAAGTTATTTAATTTTCATGCATTTCGACAGATTTGCAAATGCAACTTTTTTGTTTAGTTGATATAATCGCTGATACTGACAAACAAAACTCAAACTCCTTGAGATCTTTGTATTTATTTAGTTATTCATGGAGTTAAAATTTAATTAAATGAAAATTACTAACATGTATCTTCTAGAAAGATTATCTTAAAATTAAAGTAAAATACAATCAAAACAAAAACAGGCTAGCATTATCAATTAAATGTAACGCTCATCAATAAATTCATGCTGCAATGAGCATGAGCTTAAGCCCATTAGGCTAACTCCAGCAGTATTAGGACTTATGCAGTTAGGACAACAGTTGAACAGTTAGGTCGACTCCAGCAGGATAAGGACTTAATCAGTTAGGGCAACAACAGTTAAAACAACTCCAATAGTATTAGGACTTAATCAGTTAGGGCAACAACAGTTAAAAAGTTAAAACAACTCTAACATTATTAGGACTTAATCAGTTAGAGAACAACAGTCAAACAGTTAAAACAAGAAGATTTAGGTCTTCCGGTGGTGACCGCGTCAATGTAGATGAAGAATCCGACGTTTCGCTTCCTCTGTGGGAGGGATCTTCAGGGATGTAGGACATCATGGATAGAAACACAATGCTCTATAAAACTGAACTGAACTGTTTTCAGTTAAAACAGCTCCAACAGTATTAGGGCTTAATCAGTTAGGGTTAACATCAGAGCATGTAAACAGCTCTGATGATGACGTAAATTCGAATCCGGTCAGTTATAATTTTTTATACTATTGTGGTTGACAATATATTAATTGTTTTAATTCTAGTGTTCTTTTATTAAACATCATGTTGGATTGATAAGCAATAAAAGAAAATTCTCCTGGCTTGCGGACCTCCGCGCCAGAATTATCTGTTATATAATTAATTTTAGGAATGGAAACCTTGTTCCATGATTAGCAGCTTGTTTCTTTATCATTTCATTCAGTGTACATCATACATATAGGGATATAGGTCAGGATATGGAAATAAGTAGCCGTAGCATACGTTGAGAACAATGTATTGTTCGGAATTTTCATGTAAAATTAATATTCTCACTTAGTGATATTGTTAGTGTATAAATTTTACTTTTACGATGAATATGTTTAACTGTTTTTATTGTTATACTTTTTAATTTTTTGCATTAAGACCTGTTATTTATATTTAATCCTGGGAAACTTGCTCCTACTTTAACTGCATGATTATTACTTTTCCTTATACATATCGTAAGTATATAGGGAAAGTTTTGTGTTTGCTCTTAAAAACTGATATTTCACCTAAAAATTTGCGTTTTAGGTGTTTTGAGACCTCCCGAGTGGTATGTGTGTGTGCCTGTTATCATCGTTGTTGAATGTATTTATGCTAGAGTTTTTCTAGCTGGTACCAAAAAAAATCTTTAAGTTTAGTTGTGCTACCCGGAAATTTTTATTATGACGTCAGCAACTAGCACTAATTATTCAGCAAAATTTTCAAAAATTCATATACCGTTGTAAAATGTTTCGATCGATATGAGATTTCGCACGCATGTAGCCACTTGATTATAGGGCTAACATATGTGCCGAGTTTCATTTAATTATCAGCGTTAGTTCAATTTTTATTTATTGACTTGTATACTTCTTAAAAATCAATGATTTCAAAAATTGCTTAAAATGATAAAAAAACAGACGGTAAGTTTTGATTTGAAATTATCCCTTTACTTACTATAAGTAAAGTAACTTTCTTTCAATACGGCAAATATAACTAAAAATTTTGTTGTATCATAAACAACTTTGAGCGAGGCCAGTGCCTGGATGGGGGACCGCTTGGAAAAAATGAATGCAATTACCTTCTGGTCTACCACTGTGATCGTATAGGCATTCGATTTCGGCACCGGAGGTCCGGGGTTCGCATTCTAGGCTATGCTCTAAAATTATATAAATAGTATTTATTTATTAAAAAGATTTCGCCAACTTAAATTAATACTTGAATACATAATAATAGTAGATGCAACCAACATGAGGTGGTTCCCGCAGAGTGAATACTCTGATAAGCTTAAAAGCCCTATTACGGGTATTTTATTTTATTTACCGTCTGAGGACAAGCGAAGCGAGTCCCAAGATGTGTTGCAGTATTTTGGTGATTGTTTATTCTGAGGACAGACAAAGCAATTCCGAAGTAGTGTAGATAAGTGAAGCGAATCCAATGTTATAAAAGTAAAGGAAAAGTTCTGAATTATCCCGGACCTCCTGATTGTTTTATGTATGTATTAATATTTTCTGGTCACACACATGCGCATATGTGTATACATATATATATATATATATATATATATATATTTATATATATTTATATATTATATATATATATTATATATATATATATATATATATATATATATATATATATTATATATATTATATTATATTATATATTATATATTAATATATATTATATTATATGTCATAACTATATATATTATAAGTGATAATATATTTCATAATGGTATATATATATATATATATATATGTATATATATATTATATATATATTATATATATATATATATTTATTATATATATATATATATATATATATATATATATATATATATATATATATACTTAGAGGATTTCAATAATGTTATAATTTTAATGTGTGTGTGTGGGTTTAACTGGTACATTTTAGAAATAATGAATAAGAAGAGAGAATAATTGAAAATTGTACAAATCATTATTTAAAACTGCTAGCTTCCATTTCAGGACAGGTTTTTGCTTTTAAAAAAGTTGTCACCTTTAAACTTAATGTCCAGGTATAATGAAAGTGAATAGGACGGAGATTTTCTTGATATCGGGGTCACCCCTAGTGTGTGGTCACCGGTCACTGGTCACTCTCGCCCTACTACTTTTCGCAATATATTCGTAGAAGCTGTGACTCCCACTGTTTCTTTCGGATAACTATTTCCGGTTCAAGCAATATTTCATCTACTCATGACGCTTCTGTTGTTATTAATCCTCGGAAATATCGAAGAAATGATTTGTCTTCATTAATGTATTCCAATCCTCTTTAATGGCGATTTAGTCATATGTTTCTTAAGGAGATTTTATGGAATTTTAGGAGATTCTTAAGGAATTTTATGAGGATAGAGCTCATGGGGGGGGGGGGTTGAAAGGCGGCTCTTTGATAAAAATGTTAAAATGTTTTAAGTTATATATAAAAAAAAAAAAAAAAAAAATATATATATAATATATATATATATATTATATATATATATATATATATATATATATTATTGGTGTGTGTGTGTATGTGTGGTTGTATGTATGAGATTTTATTTCTAGAAAATTCAGTGAAACGCGATCAATTATGAGCGCTCTTTGGGACATGAATGAAATACTTAGTACAATCATCGATCTTATCAATGTCCTGGACCCTATTGTTAATGAAATATTTTGAAGTCAATAATCCAGAATAAGGACAGCAGAAATCTTAAAACTTCACTTTAAACCTCTTAAAGTTATCTAATCGGGCACACAAAAAAATATATTTGCGTAAAATTAATTAAGCACTTACTACTTTGTAAGCTTCAACACATGGAAGAAGATGAATTTTGTTATAAGCATTTAAGAATAATCAGGCCCGTAGCCATGTAGGGACCGGGGAGGGGTTGCCTCCTTTAATGAAGTGGATTTTAGTAAAACTTTTTTATAGATATGACTATACCCCCCCCCCCCTCACCTTTAGAAAAAATATTCGCCCCCTCTGACGAAGTGAATTTTAGTGTAAGTCTCTTATAGGTATATGGATATTCCCCCCTCCCTATAAGTTATGGCAGGCTAAAAGAATAATAATCGAAAATATTATGTTTATTATTATGCAGAGTGATTAGGTAATAAAATTCTTAATTTTTAACTTCGATTAGTTAAAAAAAAGTCGAGTATAGGGTACCTCGTAACTTTTCCTCATTACATCAGATTCGCTATGCTCATTCTCCCTACTTCGGACTCGCTTCTCTCGTCCTCAAATTTATACTTCAACACGTAAATTTATACATGCCTTTAGACTTGCTTCGCTCGTCTTCAGATAGTAAATGCATCCGATTCATTCCCAGAGGTCACCCATTCAGGCGCTGACCATGCTTGATGCTGCTTAATTGTTATGATCCAACAAAAATCATGTATATACTTGTATTGAAATTAAACTTGGTAAACTTATTTATTACGTAAAGGTATATATATACTTGTACTGAATTTCAACTTAATAGTATTATTTTCCAATGTTGCCAATTTTTTAAGAAACATATACAAGTCATTTAATAATAATTGAACTAATGATGATAATCAGATGAAACTTGGCACATAAGTTAGTATTATACATACATCTTATACATACGTCTTATACTGTATACGTGCCAAATTTCAATCGGATCGCAAAATTTTGTGCGTTTTATGATTTTTAGAAATTTTTGCTGATTCACTATTGCGGGTTGATGATGTCATAAAAAATATTTCCTAATAGAACAGCTACACCTATAGACTGATTTTTGTACCAAGTTTTAACTATCTAGCATAAATACACTAGGAGCTACGATGATAACACACACTCACACACAGACAGACAACTTTGAGAAAAAACTAATCCCCCTCCATGACCCCAACCTCATAAGCTTATTATATCCTATATCATTTGATACTACCGAGTTTTGCAAAACATGAATAGTTCTCGCACAATTATATTGTGTTTATTATATCCTTTTTATATTACGATTGAAAGGATACAATAAACAGTTCTAAATCAATGTTTCTAAAGATAAACAAATTTAAACATTGATTTGAGAATTTAAAAATTCTAAATAACTGGAGTTCTTTTAGATAATTGAAAACTATTTTACTTATTTACAATGATTCATGATTACAATGATTATTTACAATGATTTACTTATTAGATTAATTTGAAAACATGTTAGTGTTTATTATTAACTAGCAGTGATACTTGAGCTTTCTTTGGGAAATACTTTATTTATCAAACAACATATTATTAATTTACACATTCAGGACTATAAAAAATTTGTTAACAGCTCTAACAGCAAAAAAAAATCTTTATTTAAGATGGCAATTCTCAAGCCGTGCTTTATGATTGCTTGGTAAGTTCCTTGTCCATTCTGACTTATGAGAAGTTGTTAAAAGTTTTGTCAATATCCGTCAATTAGGTTCTGAGCTTAAAACACTCGACATTTTTTTTGCACCACACCTATTATTTTGGAACACAGAATAGTTATTATTTGAGTTATATAAATATTATTTCTGACTCAAATGGTGTTCATTGTGAACAGTTGTAGTATAATTGAAAGTTAGGTCACAATGCCCGGGCAAAGTGGGAAATAGAAGCTTATTTAGTCATATTTCCCGAATTGCACCAACATATATGCCCGCAACATATATATTCTACGTTTATCTTCTCTAACCCTACTTTTTCACTTAATGTTTTAAGCATTTTTATATTTGTTGTTTCTAACAACGTCCCCTGGCAGACCCGCAATACACTCCCGCCTTCCTGGTCTAGGCGATGTTTCAAATAATCAAGGAGCAACTTTTGAAACGCCAAATAGTTTTGCAGTGTTAGCAAATGCAAATCAAGACAATCTCGATACCGAGCAGCAAAGTGGAGGACAATCACATCCAAAACCACCACCAATTTACGTACATGGCGTAACTAATTTTTCTAATCTAGTGGAAAAATTTAAAACTGTTCTCGGAAACGATGAATTCACGTGCAAAGCCCGCACCAGTGACGTGGCAATTCAGTGTAAAACCCCCGAAGGTTTTAGAGACCTTGTTCACGCTTTTAGGGCTGATAATGTGTCCTTCCATACTTATCAACCTAAAGAAGACAAACCATATAGAGTAGTTCTTCGCCACCTTCACTCCTCTACTCCATTAGAGGCCATCAAATCTGAACTTGAACAACGTGGTTTTCAAGTAAGGAATATTGTCAACGTTAAAAAGGGTGAAGCAGCCCTTGCTTTATTTTTTGTTGACCTGGAACCTAATCCCTCAAATAAAGAGATTTTTAACGTCTCCACAATTTACCACTGCAAGGTTAAGGTAGAAGAGCCCTACAAACGCATATCAGTGGTACAGTGTACACGCTGTCAAAGTCTAGGTCATACTAAAAAATACTGTAACTTGAGCCCACGGTGCGTTAAGTGTGCAGAAAATCATTTTACACAAGAGTGTACAAAAACCGTGGATCAAGAGCCTAAATGTGCTTTGTGTAATGGTACCCACCCTGCCAGTTATCGAGGATGTACTGTACACAGAGAGCTTCAGAAAAAGTTGCGCAAACCTGAAGCACAACCACAGCTTACAGTACCACCAACTGTAAACCAAACACCTCTGCCACAGCTTGTACCTGCTACTCCAGTCACTCGACCTTATCAAAGCTACGCACAAGCAGCATCGCTAAGCCTAGAACAACCAGCTGTAGAGCCTCCACCATTTTTCAACCCGCCTGCAAATAGTTATGCCTCTGTCACCTCGGGCACTCCTCTCCCAAAAAGACCCCGTCTACCTGCTTATATTCCACCAACTACCGGAACTGATATCTCTTTTTACTTTCTAACTGAACTCCGCCAAATGCTTGAACCGCTTTTTACAGCATTAACAAGTCTCACAACTGCTTTAAGTTCAGCTCTTCCCGCCAGGGCGACGCCTTGACCCCTCCAACGTCCTGTTCTCTTATCATCCTTCTTTGGAACGCCAACGGTGCGACCCGACACCGGCAGGAACTAGACCTTATACTTCAGGACAGAAGGATCGACATTGCCCTCATCACAGAGACACATTTCACTACACGATCACATTTCAACATTGCTAATTACACAACATACAGAACAGATCACCCTGATGACACTGCACACGGGGGTAGTGCGATCCTAATACGTAATTCCCTTTCTCACTATACTATTCCTTCAACCTGCTCGGAAGCTATTCAGTGCACATCTATTTCTCTTAATCTCTCTCCTTTTAATTACACTATATCCTCTGTTTATTGTCCTCCTAGTCAGAGAGTTTCCAATCAAGATTTCCTGTCCTTATTCCAATCCTTGGGTCCTAAATTCATCGCTGGTGGGGATTATAATGCAAAGCACCAAATGTTTGGATGTCGAGCTAGTAATCCTCGAGGCATCGTTCTACATGACGTAATTTCCTCCTCAAATTTCCAAATCCATTCTCCTAATGAGTACACGTACTTTCCTACAGATCAGAACCGTCTACCAGATCTTTTAGACTATTTTGTTTCATCTCCTATAACGCATCCACCCATCATCCTTAGTCCTTAACGATTTATCCTCTGATCACTCTCCAGTTCTCCTTACTCTAGATATTACTCCTCCCACGGTACCTCCAAAACCAAAACTAATAAACGGACGCATAAACTGGGACAACTTTCAGACCTTACTTGATCAGAGACTTGACTTAACTTTACCACTGAAAACAGCAATAGATATAGATAATGCAGTACAACTACTTACTCACTCCATACAGACATCAATATGGGACTCAACTATTGACCTAGACTCAAAGCGATCCTACAAACTGATGACACTACCTAACGAAATACGCACTCTTATTACCGACAAAAGACGAGCTAGAGCACAGTGGAAAAGGACAAGATACCCCTCAGACAAAAGGATATTAAATATAATTAGCAGGACACTAACTAAACTAATAAGACAACATAATGACGCTAAATTCGAGAATTACACCGAACAACTGACAGACAGAGACAGATCTCTATGGAATGCAAGTCGACGGCTCCTATCTCACAAATTCACTCCCTCTCCTTTAAAAAGGCCTGATGATAGTTGGGCGAAGTCGGAAGCTGATAAAGTTGAAGTTTTTGCCCAGCATCTCAGTAATCTTCTCTCTCCCCATCCCGATATCCTAGACCAAGACCACGAACATAAAATCAATAACGACCTTCTTATCCCCCTGCAAATGTCTCCTCCACCTAAAGCCTTTAACCCCTCTGATATTCAGCACACAATTAAACACCTCAAATCCCGAAAATCTCCTGGCTATGACCCTAATAACACCTGAAATCCTAAAGCGCCTTCCGAAGAAGGGTAATTCTTTTCCTTACCTACATATGCAACGCTGTCCTTAGAACAACCCACTTCCCAACCCAATGGAAATTTGCTACTATTATCATGATTCCAAAACCCTCCAAACCAACTCATCTCCCTTCGTCCTACCGACCTATCAGTCTTCTTCCTGTCATGGGGAAAATCCTTGAAAAACTCCTCCTTCGCCGACTCCTTCCTTACCTTAAAGACAAAATTCCAAACCACCAATTTGGTTTCCGCTCCCAGCATTCCACTGTCCAACAATGTCATCGGGTAGTCGATGTCATTGCCTCCAGCCTTGAGTCGAAAAAGTATTGTTCGGCGGTATTTCTTGATGAGGCACAAGCCTTTGATAGAGTATGGCATGCCGGACTGCTTTGGAAACTCAAGAAAATCCTTCCTTTTACCTATTATCTTGTCCTCAAATCATTTCTCACTGATAGATTCTTCCAAGTTAGTTTAGGCTACTCACTCTCCTTAATCTATCCTGTAGGGGCTGGCGTCCCGCAAGGTAGTATCCTAGGTCCCATTCTTTACTCCTTCTATACTCATGATATTCCAGAACACCCGTCCACAATCCTTGGAACCTTTGCAGATGACAAGGCCATCCTATCTGTCCACAATAGCCATATAACCGCTTCCGACAATACCAGAACCATCTTACCCTTCTTGAACCTGGTTGAGGAAATGGAGGATAAAGATAAACGAACAGAAAAGTATTCGTGTCACTTTTCGCTCTTCGTATAGACACTTGTCCTCCAGTCACCCTTAACCAAGTTCACATACCTCAATCCTCCAGTGTCCGATACCTGGGCCTTTAACCTTGACCGTTTAAATTGGCAACATCACACTAAACAAAACGGACTGACGTATCACGACGTTTCAAGTTCCTGTCACGTCTTTTAGATCGTAGGTCCAAATTAACATTGAGCAACAAACTTAGGATCTATAATGTCATATTAAACCATCATGGGCCTATGGCTGGAAGTGTGGGGTTGCACCAAGCGTTCTAACTCCAATCGTCTCCAAGTCCTGCAATCTAAAATCCTTCGAACCATTACAAATGCTCCTTTCTATGTATCAAACCTTACTCTCCACAACGACCTTAATGTTCCATTTGTCCGAGATCTTTCTATATCCCGATATAAACGCTTCCATGATTCCATAATCGATCATCCCAATCCTCTTGTAAAAACTCTATCCTCTAATACCCTTCCTGAAAATCCTATGAGACGCCTGAGGAGGCAGTGGCCTCGAGACCAGTTATCTCTATAAGATCAACATAAATTTATCTAATTATCTTACTACTACATTTTATTTACTCATTTATTTTAACATTTTATTATTCTATCTCTTACATTTCAATAGTGATTAATTTTCACATTTATCTATTTCCAACTCCCGCCTGAGTGCAATCACTGGATTGTTCTCAATCAAGCGCACCAAGCCATTAAAACTGTGCTTCTCTAATACTTGTAACAATCACAATTGTTGTTGTATTATTCAATAAATAAAAATAAAAAATAAAAAAAAAATATTTTATTATGACAGATAAAATTGATTGTATTGTCATTATATTAAAATATATTAGTTTATCGGGGCATGTTGGATTTATATTTTATTATGACAGATAAAATTGATTTGTATTGTAATTATATTTAAAATATATCAGTTCATCTCCAGATGTCTAGCATTCATTTTCCACTGCCAATACCGAATACCAACAGATAGGGATGGAAGCAGTAGCCCTATATTTTCTTTATGGCTGTGCTAAAGATTTTTACTTTGGCTTTGGTCTTCATTCAAAATGTCTTTGTATAAGTATTCTACATATATATTGTTTTTTGTTACAGATATGGGGAAGTCAAGGCTCAAATTGAGTTGATACTGTCATCATGATTCCTTGGCTCATCATCCTATTTTATTTTTTGACATGTTCTGTATTCAACTCTGAAACTTTTTCGTGGATATTTAACCCTGAACGCCAGCCTTACATATATGGTAATTATCTGTTTTAATTAAACTTTGGTGGATTAAGCCCTAAGGCCCCATTATCTAATAAATCATATCTAGAAACCACCTCCTAAAAACAATAAAACTTTAAATAAAAAATTTATTTCTATCTTTATAAAATATTTACAATTCTCTTTAATCTTCAATAATTGAATAATAGTAGATTTATCTTCTTAGTTACCCATAGACAAATGGTGGTTTGTACCTCTAGACACAAATCATTATCTAGGTAGGCACAAAACAAATTTTTGCTGAGTCTTTATTGCAATTTAATGACTTCATAAAATAAAATGTTCCCGAATAGCACAACTGCACGTATTGACTGATTTTTGTACAAAGTTTCAACTCTCTAGCATAAATATATTGGGAGCTACGATGATAACAAAAACACACCCAGAGACCGACAACTTTGAGAAAACTAGACTCTTAAAAAGACTTTAAACGGATAATTCTGGTGTCATCCTGGTTTTGGATTTTTTGTGAACACAACACTTTTCCCTTATACCTATGGTATAATGGAGGAAAAGTAAAAACAATAACCCCCAATTACACTCTTGAAAGCCTAAAAATAGCATTATTTTATGATATGATTGCCAGGCATACTGATTTTGTCGAGAAAGCCCCGATATTGACACTCATGTCCCACTCAAATTTATAGTCCCGCTGAAACTAAAAATATCCTGATATTATTTATTTTTAATAAAATACAAAACTAGCAAGCATTTTTCGTCTGTAATATTATATTGTTAAAAAACAGCAATTCTATAAGAAGGAATTTATATTTTTAAAAACCAAATATACTTTCAATCATGTAAAATTATTTTTTATTTATGTTTGGTTTGTAAACATGCTTGTTGACTTTGTAAAAAATACAATAAACTTATGCTCTAAAATTTGTATATGCAACATGGTTGTAAATTTATTGCCTCAGTTCTCTCGTTAGTAAGTTTCTACTTATTAATGAAGTATTTTTAGAAGAAATTTGTTGAAGTATTTTTTTTAATTTTGATTTTTTCTTGAATTTTAATTATTATTAGTTCCTGAGGTCCCTTTCAGGAAATAGGACAAGTCAAAACATAAAACTAAAAGATTAATGAAATAAATAAATGTGTCCATTATTAGGCTGAAAGTTTTTTTTAGCTCATAATAACCTTGTCCTAAAAGAAAAGACTCAAGCATTTCAATAAAAGCTTCTGGCTCTCCATTAGTAAATAATAATTTAATATCACCAGGAAGAGCATTAAATATTGGAATAGTTTTATAATGAACACTGTGCTCATATAAAGATGTTTGCGTTGATCTAACTTATATATATTAATTTTCCTAGTATTAAACTTATGTGTTATAAAATTATTTACAAACAAGTTATTATTATTTACAAAAAAAATCATTAGTTCTAAAATTTAAAGACAAGTCATTGTTAAAATACCTTTTTCTACAAATAAATCTTTACAGGTGTCTTTATATATTAAATTGTATATTGTTGTTTCACAACATTTTTGTAAAATAAATATGGAAATAGAAATTGGACTATGGCACCAGAAAATTAAGCCATAGGCCATTCTAGATCTGAAGTGTGCATCATTTATCAAAAATCATTCTTTATAGCTGAGTTGCATAAATGGACTAGTGGTTCAGAGAACTAGTACCCCTCCCCTCTCCCTCTTGCCAGATTTGTCCCGCTTGATCTTGGCTGAAATTTGGCAACCCTTGCCATTTACCTAAATGGAAGGTAAATTACCAACAATTATCATTATTGGTCTCATTGTATGATTGATTTATTTTAGATGATGTCAAGTTAGACAGATTTTTGGGAAATGACTCCTATGTTGACTACTTCAAGCTTCTTCTCTTTGACCATTCGACTATTCTTATTGGATCTAGGTGAGTACATGAAAAGTATCAAAATATGCTCTGCTCTAAATTGAGGGCCACTACCTTGAATGGAAAAGCCGCCTCCGTGGCCGAGGTCGTTAAGGCGTTAATCTTAACACTGACCTTTGACATCCACGGAGGTCTGGGGTTCGCATCCCAGGTTGTGCTCTCAATTTGTAGAAGATTATTGTTTAGATAAATTATCGCCAACTTTAGAATACACTTTGAGCGTAACGGTTGCTACTACCACCCGAGGTGGTTCCCGCAGGGGTTATCCCTAATGAGCTGCAAGGCTCTAAACGGGCATCATCATCATCATCACCTTGAACCTTACCTTATGAATTCATTTTGAGCAAATTCTTAGCTTCATAGCAAGCTCTAATTACCCTGAAGGGGCATATTTGTTAGTTTAGACTTTGTCTCTCCTGCTCAGTTGGAATTCTCTCAACTATTTACTTAAATTGTTATTAGCTTTTATCTTAAATTTATCTCATATCTGACATATTTCTCTTTAGTGAATAGCTTATTCATGTTTTAAGGCTGCATCTGTAAAGTCCTTCGATATCAAATTGTAATCTTTTTTATGTGTCGCGATGTTAAAAATGTACAAATATGTAGTTAAAATTACCAGAATATGTTTTTTGTACAAAATAATTTTTTTTTTAATTTAATGTATAATTAAATTCATTTGAATTTAAATAAGCTTGAAGCTTTAAATTTCCTGAATAATATCTTTGTGGATTTACTAGGTGGTATGTTGCCTATGCATTTAAGTATTTTCTTTTGAATGATAACAGTAGCCAAAATTTGTATCCAGCTATAAAGTTTTCCAAACGAGTCCAACTCTATCACTCCACATTCTTATCAGGAATCAAATTAATATAATGCCAAATTATTGGCCAAATATTAAAATGCATTTGTCAAAACCTGGTAAAACAATTTTAATTTAATTAAAATTAATCATTATTGTGGGTTAATGGTATCAAATATGTAAACAATAGAGTTCTGTACTTTTAAATGATTGATTTTGTAAAATGTTACTTTCAATCTGAGAAATCATTAGAAAGATATCAAATACCCCCCCCCCCCCTTTACCATGACTCCTCTCTCAAAAGCTCGTTATGCCCTTGGAAATTCATTAAAAAATTAAGTGGAAAATCATATCCGTAGTTTTACTGTTAATTATTAATTTTTTTTATTTTTTTTCAGAAATGTCGTTTTTAACCTCAGCTTACCTGAACTCAAGGAAAATAGGAGAAAGGTTATATTTCTTTTGTATTGTTTTATTATATCGTTTATTATTGAATATAATTTATCTACAGACAGTGTATTATGTGAAGATTAAAAACTAGTTTGGGAGTAAAAAAGCAATTTCACTCCCAAGAGTAAAAATACTTTTCACTCCCTTAGGAGTAAAAAGTAACTTTTTTTCTGTAGCAGTGAGAAGTATTTCCTATAATTGGAGTTAGAGACTAGACGTTGTAGCGAGCCATTTGGTTAACACTTCTAGTATAGTGTATATTACTGTGTAGGTAGGTATTTGAGTATATCTAGTGAGAGAGGTGGGGAGTAATATTCTTGCGTCTCCTGCAACCAATAAGCGAGAGGGGCTCGTCTCTATAGAATGGATATTTCTTATCATTATACTATTTATGACCGTCAATCTAATGTCAAATTTTTTTTTAAAGCTTAATCTCTTGCACCTACTTTATTAAAAATATTTTGATTTATTCTTCAAGAAATCAGGCTGTGTCTTCATTTATTGATTCAAAGTAAAATAATAGAGATATAACGGTAGATGTCATCAGACATAGAACTATAATATAATATGAAGTACTGTTTAACTTAAAATAAAATACAATAAAACAGAGGAAGAAGAAAACAATTGACTTGAGTTCTATACAATTTAATTTACTTTTAAATTTATTAACTCTGTACAAAAGATACAAAAATACATTAACACACAAAGATTGAAGAATTAGACGAACACGGTGATTAATTTTTAATATGAATCTTAAATTTAATATCAATTTATAATCAATTACGGTCTTAATTAAAATAATAATGCTTACGAGGTATAATAAGGGAAGAACTGTAAAATCTGAAGGGTAGAATAGAAAGACCTTGTGGTTGACGAGGTGGGGGAAGTGGAATCGTATATCCCCATCTCACTGCGAGCTGAAACAACTAATATAAGTGTTAACCAAATGGCTCGCTACAACGTCTAGTGAGTTAGAGGGGGTGTTTTCCCATTTTTTTACCTGTATGCTATAAATTTATAAGGTCACACTCAAACCGGAAAAAATTGGATTCACTCAACATCTGTTTCTGAACACAATTTATGAAGGAGGTCTGATCCAAAAATATTATATAAATGACATCAACGTCTAGACATAAAAGCTTGTATGCGCCTTGAAAGTAAAATACTATTTTCTCCTAATTACCTTCCTCAGCTTCGCCTTGGGAGTTAAATGCTTTGGTTTCCTCAATTTCGCCTCAGAAACTAAGTAACTGCTCAGAGAAATAATATCATTCTTTACTCCCTTGTTACATGATAACAATTATTATTTAATAATAATTTAATCAATTAATATTTAAAATTATTTTTAATATTTTATAATGTCGTATATTATCAATTAAATTAAACTGAGTGGGGGGTCTATTCAGATGCTCCAACATTCATTTTATGAACAAAATATTTTATTAATATTATTGTATAATATTAATACTTTTAAGTAGTTTTGTAAAAGATACCTGCTTTAGATCTGAAGGCCTGCACTGCAGCAGGGATAAAAATTGTTTAAAATAATGCAAAAAAATCGGGTACTGGGTACCTCCGAACTTTTCCTTATCATATCAGATTTGCTACACTCATCCTTTCAAGTTATGTTATTTTTGTACAAAGTTAAGAAGGGTTGAATTAGATTATATTTCAATCATTGTATTTTTTTTTGTTGACAGAGGATAGAATGGCCCCCAACTGGAGCTCATAGAGAACTTTGTGTTTTGAAAGGAAAGTCTGAGGTAATTTTTATTGTTTTTCCTTAGTTATCTTTATTAGCGTTGTATACAAAGCCTTCTAATCTTGATCATTTAGAAGGTTATGAAAATCTCCTGTAGGACCAATCAAATTAATCTTGTGCTTTAGTTGCATATGTGGAAATGCATGCATATGTTGGAGATGGTCTGACAGGGGGGTTACACTAAAAGGATTGCTGTCTCCGTGGTCGAGGTCATTAAGGCATCAGTACTAATAATGAACTTTGACACCATGGAGGTCTGGGGTTCACATCCCAGGTTACACTCTCAGTTTATGTCATATTATTGTTCAAATAATTATTGCCAGCTTTAGATTACACTTAATCTAAGGGCTTTTTTCTGTATACTGTAAAATACCTCCCTTGTGACACCTGCCTAACCTGGTCTATACAGCTTACATAAACAGATATGGAGATCTTTGTCCTCACATATTAATGCTAAAACTTCTAAACCTGGACAGCTTAGTAGCCCTTACACCACCCTCTTTTTGGGTCCACATATTTTCAACAAACTCTGATCCTTTTACTAATTAATATAAAATTTATTTCCTGAAGTTTCAAATTATTTCTTTTGATTTGCAGGAAAATTGTCATAACTACATCAGAGTAGGATCGATTATTGATAAAAACAATTTATTGATATGTGGGTCCAATGCTTACAAACCTCTCTGTCGAGAATACAACATTCAGGTAAAAACATGTCCTTGTTCATTATTTTTTTCTAACCTTAATTTTTAATTCTCTATTATATCTCTTTGTTCCGTGTTAGATGGATTTACAATTTGTATTCCAATATATTTTTTACATTGATAAATAATAAGCATTGATAACAGCGAATGATTTAAAGAAATCGATCTATCCATGATTGTTCTAAATAATTGATAAGATACTTTAAAAACAAAGATTGTTTAATAAGAAGATTGTTTCTAAAAATTAAAAATTATCAAATAGACAATTTAATTATAAAAATGGGAATAATAATCATTTATTCTTTTTTTCATTTTCTATGTTAGTAAACAATAACTAATTTACAAAGAATTTACACTTGAACTCTTAAACAGCAACACTGAAGAATAAAAACAAATTTAATCGTTCAATTTTGAACTATGTAATTCAAGAAATTCAATAACTTTTAAACACTCAAACAAATCTAATTGAAGCTTGATTAATAATTAATTTTTTCATCATTATTGATGATACTTTTATGGCTTAAATGGTTTTATAAATCAATGCCAAAAAAAAAAAAAAAAAAAAAAAAAGATTGTTTCAACAAAAAAACAAGAAAATAAAATAAAGATGAGAGAAAAGCATGTCTTGGTGATAAAAATCCTATGCAGTGTAAAACATTTAATGTATTTTGTTTATAAAATATTTTTTTTATTTTAAAATAAGATATATTGCTGTTTTGCTGACGAGCCTTCAGTTTATGTGATCCAAATGGTTAATATTGATTATTTTATTTTTTCGTAATGAAAATTTTTTAATAGTTTTTGTAAACATGTATTTAAATAGAAATAACTTAAATAATTAACTTATTTAATTTTTTTTTAGGAATCAAAACATATGAAAGAATTTGAAGGACGGGGTTGGTGTCCCTATGATCCAGACCACAACAGCACTTATGTTTTCGCTGGTGATTATACATAATAATAATAACCATTTATTATAGCAAACACAAAAATTATACAATACATATTTTCTTGTAAAAAAGTGTACATATTTTTATACTTGAATTTTAACTTTCAAACTCATGAAAAAATTATTTAAAAAATATTTCTGCTTCGCTGGTGATTATAATTCATCTGGTGATATTTTGTCATCTATATCCATATCTGCAATTGTCAGAGTGTCTGCCAACCTTAAAAACTTTGAAAAAGCCTTGAATTTTGTTTTACCCTTGAAAACCTGGAAAAACCTTGAATTTTAAATTTTTATTAAATTAAAATTTATTTAGTGTAAAACAAAGAATCCTGTAATTTAGCTTGAAAATGAAAGCCCTATTATATTTAATACAAAATAAAAACTATGTTTGAATCTTGATTTTTCATGAATGTATGAAAACTATGTATTAGTTAATGAGCTCTTAAAATTGTTGCTGAGTCATTGTTGACAGTTAGTGAAAAGTAATACAGATTTAATAATTGTATATAATCTTGTTGATCAAGTTCTTAATAAAACTTTTTTACTTTGTTAGATGGGCAACTTTATTCTGCCACTGTTGCTGATTTCTCTGGCTTCGACCCTCTCATTTACAGGGAACCTCTACGTACTGAATTCGCTAACTTAAAACAACTTAATGGTGTGTACTATTTGTTTATTATTTTATTACACTTTTATTCAAGATGTTGTTATATAACTATTGTTTAACAAAAAGGGAAATATGTCCTGGGTACAACATCCAACAAAATATATTGTGTAAAAGGACTTTGAAAGTTCTTAAGCTTAATAGAGGGTAATATGCACTGGAATAGAATTATTATTATTCCGTAAGTTTAAGTAAACTAACAAAAACTACAGATCCAGAAACACCGCTAAACCAAAATGAAAGAAAACTTACCAAAAGTTTTAAACCAGAAAAAATATGAGATAGTGGTTAGAAAATGACCTTAATGAAATTGTGAACCCCAATCTAAAAATAATAATGATAATTAAGGTATTTATTTTCAAAGCCCTAATTTACATAAAGATATTAAAAGTATTATATTTTTGATTTATAAATATTATATATCTAAAATATAATATATCTCACAACCAGCCTATAAGCCAATCAAGAATATAGAGTGATCCAATATGGATACCAATTGCTCAAGAAAGTGTTAAAAAGGCAGGAATAAAAAGTAGAAAGATCTCGATATGGCGTATTCAAAAGGTTGTGAGAGGTATATAAGGAACTGGGGAAGTCCTCAGTTTGATAAGTTTCGAAGTGCTCTATAAATTCATAGACACTTGCGTACTAGGTCAGGTTAAAATCCTGATAACTCTACACATTACACACACCATTTTTCTCAAGACAAACCTGATGATGGGAGAAGTACCTGCTCTCGAAACATCGTTAATTGTCCGTCCAATGTTGTTAATGGATTACGTCCATCTAATTTTACTCATTAAAATTATTCTAGAATATTTGATGCACTAAATTTGAGAATGCTTTGCATAAACGTATTTAATCATTTATTACAAATATTAAAACTGTTAGAATTTTTATCAGAATATATATTTTTTTCTTTTTAATGACTCTTCTTACTAAGAAAAAATTGGGTACGGAGCACCTCGGAATACCTGATCAGTTCACCAAATTTATACTACAACATGCCTTCGGACTGGCTTCACTTGTCTTCAGATATTAAATGCATCCGTATCATTCTCAGCGGTCACCTATACAGCCCTGACCACCCTCAATGCTCCTTAATTTTTATAATCCAACAAAAATCATGGATATACTTATCATATCATTACGAAACTCAGTGTGCTTATTTATTAAATAATAATATACACTTGTACTACTCAATTAGACCATTTTCCAATTTTTTTTAAAAAACATACACAAGTCATTCAATAAAAATTGAACTAATGTTGATAATGAGATGAAACTTTGCTTATATGTTAGTCTTATATATAGTCACATGTGTGCCAAATCTCAATCCGATCACATCATTTTTCAGCGTTTAATAATTTTTTTAAATTTTTGCTGAGTCCTTATTGTGGGCTAATGATGTCATAGAAATATATTTTCTGAATAGCACAACTACAGCAGTAGACTGATTTTTGAACAGAAATATGAAAAATCTAAACCTCAGTTATTTTATATTTTTTAATCCTCTGTAATATAATATTTCTTAAACCTTTTAAATGTTACTGAACCAAAATTAAAACATATATCTGAAAACTAATATATATTTAGTTTTATTTAATCTAAATTAAAACAGTTGATTATGCTGTGTTGGATTCAGATTGTTTCTTCTTTTAAAAAATATTTTAAAATAACAAAAAAGAAAAATCAATTCTAATATAATTTTAATTAAACTTTTTGGAGTTTAAAGAATTCCAGAAGTAAATGTAATTGATGTTGGACGTTTTATATTTTAGTTAATTTAATATTACATTTGAATGAGTGAATTCTCTTATGGACCAATGTAAAACCAATACATTTTGGACCAATGGAGGATAGCTCAGAAGGAAATCTTTATTAATTTGAAATAAAATATATTTTTAACCTGTGATTAAATATGATTTTTTACAATAATTTGATTATTTTTCAGAACCAAATTTTGTTAGCTCTGTTATTTTTGACGATTACGTACTCTTCTTTTTCCGAGAATCAGCTGTAGAGTACATTAACTGTGGAAAGGTTAGTTCCCTTGTTTTTTTATTAATTGTTTATGTTTTGTGTCTTTTAATATTTAAAAATATGTGTTATTTTTTTGACCATATTTGAGCTGAAAACAAGAGGCGTGCCAACTCTGGCATCGGTGCTGGAGGCCGCTTTCCAAAGCCTCTCTTCAGTGGCTTCAAAACCAAATTGTGTTTGTCTTCTATAAGTTAGATGTATTACTAGTTATTGTTACTAGTTACCGAAGTCCTATGTCTTAAACCATAGGATTCATTTCAACTTTTTGCCAAGACAAAAAGTTGAAATGAATTGTGTTTGAAGTAACCTTTGGAAGGTAACTGAGAGGTTTTAGACAGGGTTATAATATAGCACACGGTTTTAATCAGTTGACCAATGAGGTTGGCTTGATATGATATTGTTGGTGTGGTTTAACATCCAAGGCTAACCTCATTGGCTCTCTTGCAATATTTTCCTATGCTGTCAACTGATAATAACCATGTGTTATAGTGTGGAAATTACTAGAGCCTGGTGAGTAGAGAGTACTTTTGGTTGTTGACTTTCACCCACATCTATTCCCCCACTATCTGAACCTCATCAAAGCTTCTGCTTCAATCAATGAAGGTGATCGTAGACATATAGGCTTCAGTTCCTCCTCATATAGCCTTTAATTTCTCCTAAAATTTGAAATCATGTTGAAACCTTAAAAAAAAAATCTACCTAATTTTTTAAAAAAAATGTCTTTATTACTTAGCAATAATTTTTGTTTGTTTTGCTTCAGTTCCTCTGGACTGATAATATGTAAGTTGATGATTCATTTTGTACTTTGATGTGTTTGACTCTTTAGTTATGTGTTCAGATAGAAATAATAAATCTGTTGGAAATAAATGTTGGAATGAAATTACAATATTTTATTTCAACTAAATTTTCATCTGTTAAAAATGCAGTTTTTATAAATATTGTTGCCGAAGCAGAAAACGCTGGTGTTTGTTTTTTGTTTCTTAAAGCAAAACTTTTAAAACTGTTATTTTGACCTAGATTTTGTGTTACAAATATACAATTTATTTAATCTCTAAAACACTAATTTTAAAATTACTCATTTTTATTATAATTGATCTATATCACGATGAGTTATGTGCACATTTTTTAATTATTCTTACAATGCATCCTTTCATTGTAAGAATAATGAAGCATATAATAAGAATTAAGAATCCTCCAACGTGATTTGTTTACATTATATTGCATACGTCAATAGAAAAAAATAAATAAATAAATGCTGATATTAAATTTAAATTAAATTTCCCCTGGCCATATGTGGCTATAAAAAAATATATACAAAATTGAGACTGTACCTATTTTAGTAGTACATACTTTTCTAACAAAATATTTTTTGAAATGTTTTCTTTTCAATTTATTTTAGCTGTATTATTTGGATACGATTTAATGTTATATTAAGATATTGGCTATATTGTCTACAGGTTATCTATTCGAGAGTAGCAAGAGTTTGTAAGAAAGATAAAGGGGGACCTCATTCTTTTTCGGATCGTTGGACCTCTTTCATCAAGGCTCGTCTAAACTGTTCAGTTCCTGGAGATTATCCTTTTTATTTTAATGAAATACGTTAGTATCCACTTTTTTGTTTGCTTAATATTTTTCTCATATTATTTTTTCTGCTGAGCTATACTCCTCGGGCTAAAAGTTACCTTTAAGCTCTAAATTATTATAAATTAAAATGATAAAATTAATTTATTATTTTTATAAAATTAAAATTTAAATTAATTTTTAAAATTATTTAAAAAATTGTTTTTCCTTGCCTGAACCATAATTTTTATTTACTTTATCAACAACCCTGCTCGCTAGGGGGAGGGGCCAACCCCCCCCCCCCCCCCCCCCCGAGGTAGTTCCTGCAGGGTGAATACCCTGAAGCCAAAAGGCCCTAAAACGGCATTATTATTTTATTATTTATTATTATTATTATTATTATTATTATTATTATTATTATTATATTATAAACTATAAAATAATATTATAGTTGGAACCATTTTTCCTATTTCAAATTCAAAAATAAATTATGACGACCAAGTTGTTATAACTTAGCACGATTGTGTTCCTGTTTTAATACGTTTAATTTTTCACTGCTTCTATGTTAATGTCGATAACATTGTTAGTTGGCCCTAAAGCAGCTAACCCGCAAGCGAGAAAACATGGAAGATTAAATGGATCAGGACATGTGTGTGTAGAGCACGCCCACCAGGGGGTTATACTATGGTTATCCTGTAGGTCATCCAAGTATCTGTAGGTATGTTTTTCTTTCCGAAGTTGGACACTTGCTGCTTCTTTTAAAACAACTGTTTTTCCATATCAAAAGTTATAACTTGCTTGCTTGACCAATACATTTACTTCCAAACCACCCATGTCCTGCCAGCTTTTCTTAATTAATACAGATAAAAATATTTCTTTCTTCCTATTAATTAGATTTTGCCTATATTTTTCACTTTATTGTATATTTGATGTTTGATAGAATCTACAAGCCAGATAGTCGAAGGTGAATATGGAGATAATAGGTTGAAATTGATTTATGGAATATTCACAACACCATCAAATTCCATTGGAGGATCAGCTGTTTGTGCATTTACTTTAAATGATATTATGAACACATTTGACAACGGGGCTTTTAAAGGCCAGGAAAATATGAATTCTAATTGGCTTAGAGTTCAGCAATCTAAGGTATGATTTACAGCAATTTTCTTGTTTTTATGGTATGTGATCTATGTTTCATTTCCCTTTTTTTTGGCTCTCATTACATTAGGGTTTCTAGACATTGTACTGAAAATGGTTTGTAATTTTTTGGTTTTTAATAGTACCTTTAAAACATGTTTACAATTTTTAGCAAAATTGATTAAATAGTTTTGGTTCTATTTGCAAAGTAGAAACCATAAGGTTTGATATTATTCGAAAGAGAGATTGATTAGTAATTATTTTAATCATACAGAATCAGGACCATATGGTCCTCTTTCAACCCTGTCTTCTTCTTTTCCAGTCCTCTCTTCCAATAGTAGGTTCCCATAGTAGGTAAGAAACTAAACATAAATAGCCCCTCTCGTCACCAAATTTTTCTTTCCAGTGCATGTATCACCTTAAATACAGTCTATCGACTTCTTTAAAAAATCTTGACAGGTCAGTATAGGCACCACCGATTCTAAAGAAAATAAATTCCCTACAAGAAGGGAGCGGAAAAAAACTTTGTAAACACGTTTTTTCTTGGCAATGTTGTTTTTACATTTTTTTTATGTAGTTTTATTTTATAATATCATTTTTATGATTAATTAGAAATTAGTTTTCAAAAAGATGTGAACTCAAGATACCACAAGTGAAGTGAACGATTGCCTGGAAGGAGGTTATTTCCTTAGAGCGGTTATGGGAGTAGGGATTTTTTTTTCTTTCAAGTGAGGGGTTGGCAGCTGCTTTTCGGATTGGACAATCCCCAAAATTCTTATAACCTTGGGCATTTTAAAACTAAACGATGGACTGTAATTTATTTTTCTCTATAACAATTTATTTTCAACTTTAACAAATTACTAATGTAATCCGTTATAACGCATAAAACCATTACTCGTGTATTTTCATGCCCAAAAAGTATGTTTATGTGTTCAAATCTTTAACAAGTATATTCATTGACTGTTATCATATCCTATAATGGGTTTCTTTGAATTATCTCTCTAGGTTCCTAACGTGCGTCCAGGGCGTTGTGTTAATGACAGCAGAACTCTACCTGATGCATCTGTTAACTTTGTCAAGAAACATTCTCTTATGGATGATGCCGTGCCTTCGTTTGGTCAACATCCAATTCTCATTAGAGTCACTTTAAGGTATATTTTAATTGTTAAATGGTTATATATGTTAAAATTATTTTAGGAAAAATACTGATAGTCTTTGAAATTATCGACAATCTGGATGCCTTGTGGTGTCCTTTATTTTGTCAGTCTTTTAAAATATTAACAGTCTGAAGTTCTTCTATTACTGTTAAAATAATCACGTACATGTTTTAATATAAGCCAGAGCTCATCAGCAACCTGTACATCAAATATGGGCACACATGTTTTGTCTTCACGTCCAGAGATTTTTGTTGTGAATGCCCCTGATAATATAGTCTTATATATTATCAATCTTAACAAATACTGATTTGCTTCATGACCTCGAAGAGTCACTTTACGATTTTGCCTTGAAGAAAATTTGATGTATACTTTGATATTTTAAACATTTTACTTATATTATTTTTCTATAATGTAGAAATAAATTCACCGCCATTGCTGTGGATCCTCAAGTTAAAACTTTACATGAAGGCTCATTGGATGTAATATTCATTGGAACAGGTATTTATTTTTAATTTTTTTAATAAAATGAAAATATTTTATTTCCCAAAGGTATTTAATGTGAAGTTTATTGACTAGTTTTAATGAAGTAAAGACGCACTTTTCACTCCCAAGGGATTAAGTTAGAGCCACCAAATCTTAATTGCAAGGGGTATTTTCCATTTTTTGGGGGGAATCAATTTTTTTAACACTTTCCTTAAATTTATATCAGCATTTATTATATTTATCATAATTTATGTATTATATATATTATATAATCATAATATTATATTTATTTATCAGCATTCCTAACATTTATAAGAGGAACCTGACAAAAAATACTGGCTCAACATCCGTTTCAGGTCAAAAGTAGTTATTTCTAAATATCTATATCTAAAAAATAGTTGTTTTTTAGGATGGGCCACCCGTAAATTTATGAGAAGGTCCACCATAAAAATTTATCAAATAAAATACAAACAAAATGTAACAATAATTAAATGACGTCAGCGTTCGGAGATAAAATATTGTTTGCACTTTGGGAGTAAAATGCTATTTTACCCCTCACTATAATTACCTCTCTTGGCTTCGCCTTGAATTAATTTACCACCAGGTCATATTGCTATCTGTGGTGAGTAACATTAAATATAAAAACGAAAGGAGAATAATTGATTTTCCCCTTTATAAGAATTCACTAAGAGGTCAACCTCCAATATATGCACACTTTACAACTTGACAATTTTAATCTGCAACATTATTCCTTCCATTTGTGTAAAGAGACATAATTGTGGATAAAGGACTCATTAAGTTTAACACATAGATAAATCATCTGGAAGTGTATTATTCTTCTTGGGTGGTACCGCTATAGGATTAACCCCTCTGCCACACCTGTAACTAGATTGTTATTGGCTCTAACATGAGATGTGTACATTTATTAAGGCACCAACGTTTTCAGTTATTGACATTTGTCAATTGGGTAACCGTGAGGTTACCCCATCACTCATCTCAAGAAGGGATTAAAAAGAGTTCGCGAACTTAACTCTGGTCACGTAGGTGGTAGGGAAAAGTACTTGCTATAATACCTACCAATTTAGATCTAACTGGTCACACTCACAAGCAAACCCTTCAATTTGTATTAAATTGACACAAATTTTTAATGTGTGTTTATTCTTCTAGGCCCCCCGGGGGTGGGGGGGGGGTGTCTTTCCTGGCTACACTACTGATGCAAAGTAAAAAAAAAAATATATTAAAAAGTAAATAAATTCCATCACTTTCAGAATTACATGATTTGTGAGATTATCTGTGGTTTATTGCTATTTTTTATACCTTAATATAAAATTTTAATATCACTTAATTTTTCAGATGAGGGGCATGTTTTGAAATCAATTCATAGATATGGAGACAAACCTACATCATTTATCATTGAAGATATTCGAGTTAAAAATTCCAACTTGCCTATTAAATCATTGTCAGTGTTGAGGTTACCCTCTAAAATACCTAAACTTTTAATAATAACTGATGATGCTATTCAGACTGTTCCCTTGTATAGATGTTCTGATTATATGACGTGCAGGTAATTATTTTTTTATTGGCTTTAATATCATAGTTAATTTTAATATACTTTTTCATTTGGAGACAGGTATGATCAACGATCAAACGTCAGACGTCAACGATCTAAATAAGTTGAAGGGATGTAGCAAACTTATCTAGTTCTTTGGGAGTTACAATCTAAAGAAGTGCCATTTTATCAATGATTCATGCATGCAAGTAAGTGTTAGGGGTAATGGTACAAAGGGGAGATATGAAAACTTCATGTTCAATAATCTGGCAATTATGCCTCTAGAACGCTTTTTACTAACTCCCTATGGATGTGAGTACACTTAACACTTTCAAGCGCCATCCCCAGTGACCAGATTAACCAAGATAAAATCATAAACCAATACTGGCTGATCATTAAGATTATCCTTACCCCACCTATGATCATTAGATAGATATAATTTTTACTTACAGTAGTTATTTTGACTTTAGGCCACAAGTTCTAGATGACTGTGTTGACTTATTAACTTAAACTTAAATTTTTATTTTTAAACAACCAAGAGGCATCAGTAAGCTTGCTATTTAGATTTAAAACTATATGACCTAAGTGAGATTTTAATCTAGAACCTTGAGACTAAGAGATATCCTGGAAGACCTTAAAAAACTAGATGCTCTAACTAATTGTGCTCTATGTGAACCCGTAGTGAGTGATTTATCCAGTCAAAATCAACTCTAAATTTGCTCATACCTCACGAAAAAACAATTAGACTGTGATCTATCCAACTTCTGATCACACCAATACTACTTAATTTTAATGACAGGTGAATTTTGGGCTATGATGACACAATCAGGTCTGTATGTTTGAAAGAATAAAAACTCACCTGTTGCATAAAGCTCCTTTGTGCTACTTATTTATCATTAATAGATCAACGCCTATTTTTTAACCAGGTATAGTTTACTAATTAAAAATTGGGCACTTGCAGGATAAAACTAAATGATCTTTGCTGAATGTTATTTTATGTGATATTTGTTCTTTTTACAGAGAATGTGTGGGAACACAAGACCCGTACTGTGCATGGGATAATCAAGCTTTAAAATGTTTATCTCATGGGGAAATGTATTCTAAGAAACATCTTCTACAAGATTTAATTACAGGCACTCATCCATCTTGTCAGGAGACAGGTATTTTACTATGAATATTTTTTTTTTAAATTTATGCAATTTTCACTGAATTGTAATAAAATAGGGGGTAAGATTTGTAGGTCTTAGTTTAGTGCTGATGTGTGAGTGAGTCAGGATTTTTAATGTTGTTGTGTTGGCTCCCTGGTCCTACCCTAGAAACCGTTGGTAGGGAGAGCATCAGTGGGGGGACAAATCAGTTCATGTCCAATATTCCTGGGTACACTGCTTCGACAACTTAGATCATTAGCAGACCACTCTCCACCCCTAGAATCTATAATTAGTTATATATATTATATATATATATATATATATATATATATATATATATATATATATATATATATAATATATATTTATATATTTTATATTCATTTTACTTTCTTTTTATTTATTATTTATTATTTTTTATATTTTATTATTTTATACTTTAATACATATTGAGTTTTAGGTATTATATATATATATGTATTTATTCCCCCCCTACTTACTTGATGTACATATTTTAAGTGCAGTTTGGAATTTTATTATGAGTTTAGGAGTGCTTGTATTTGTAGTTTTGTTTGTAGTTTGTGTTATATATTCATATTACACTTAATGTTCTTTGTTATTGATTTGCTATTTCATTTTCTTTATTTTATTTGGTTATTTATTTATTTTATTATTATAATATTTCTTATATTTATTATTTTCTTTCATTACATAGTCATAACTAGATTATTAATAAATCTATTAAAATATCACAGCTTAAGGCTCAATTGTTTAGGAGTGGGGTATTGCTTAGGGTTTAATTTATAACCTAGCATTGTGCCCACTATTAAAAGTGAAGTTTAGATCTTCATATTAAAAAAAAGGTTTGACTAGAGGTAGAGGTAAATTTCATGATATAAATTAGTGGCTTTTAAACATGCCAAGATATTATAAATATGTGGAGATGAAAGAGCAAAAGAGTCGTTTAGTTGGAAGTATAATATGATACTATTACCTATTATTTCTATGTATGTTTTAACTCATTTTCATTTCTTTGTATTAATTATTTGTGGCACATCAAAATGACTGTTTTCCTTTTGCTTTATTCCTTATGTTCTGTTTATAAAATAGGAACAATCCAATTATTGCAGAATTGAAGTCGTTCTTTTTCTAATAGTAAGAATTTCTAAACTCTTGATTTTCCCCATGTCTACCTAGTCACTTCTGACTACACATTATTCATAGTTTGAGGAAGTAAATCGAGTATGTTGATTAATTACAAATAAATAAATGCAAGCCTTCCCCTAAAGCATAATATTCAGAGTTATATAATTGTATTTTCATTTATATTTATGTTATTGTATTTTTAGGTATGGATAATGAAATTGAAGACGATGAAGTAACCAAATGTCCTAAATGTGTTACATGCAATCATAAACCATGTTCTAGCAGTGGTAAGATCCTTTTATCCTTATTATAAAAAATATTGTATAATCTACCATAAGAATCTTTAAAAGAATTAGTCTGCTCATCAGCACATTTACCATAAGTCCTCAGTTTTTATTTTTTACCGTAGGTATATAGGAAAAGTATTGTGTTTGCAAAAAAATGTGACACTGAGATGTCTCCTGCATTATCCGTTCCTGGTGTTTTTAAGGCCTTTTATCCTTATTATAAAAAATATTGTATAATCTACCATAAGAATCTTTAAAAGAATTAGTCTGCTCATCAGCACATTTACCATAAGTCCTCAGTTTTTATTTTTTACCGTAGGTATATAGGAAAGTATTTGTGTTTTGCAAAAAAAATGTGGACACTGAGAATGTCTCCTGCATATCCGTTCCTGGTGTTTTTAAGGCCTCCGGAGTGGGTTTGTTATCATCATAGCTCCTAGTGTACTTATGATAAAGAGTTGAAACTTGTTACAAAAAGCTATCCAGAAAATATTTTTTATGACGTCATTAACCTGTAATAATGACTCGTTATAACTTTTGATAGTTCCTAAAACACGGAAAAATGTTTCAATTGATTTGAGAGTAGCATGCATAAGTCATGCAGTCAGACTTAATATTTGCATGTAGTCATATTTAAGTCCAACATGTGTGTCAAGCTTCATCTTGTAATCAGCATTAGTTTAATTTTCTTAAGTTTTTTAATCCAATTGAGTTGAAATTTGGTACAAGTATATACCTTGGCATAATAAATAAGTACACCATGTTTCATGTCAATATGACAAATATATCCATGGTTTTTGTTGGATCAAAAAATTTAAGCTGCATCTAGCGTGATCAGTGCTGTATGGGTTACTGCTGGGAATGAATCTGATGCATTTACTATCTGAGGACAAATAAAACAAATCAAAAGACGTGTTGCACAATACATTCTTTTTTATATTCTGAGGATGATTAAAACGTAAGAATGATAATAAATTTAAAAATCGCTTTAAAAATTTATTATTGAGACGTCTAAATGTTTGGTATTATCTTTTATTGATAAAAATTTAGGTATGGCGAATTCCTATTTTATATAGGGAGCTTTAAAATTATTTCTTTGACTACAAAAATGGCTGCTTCTAAAATTCCGTGTGGGCTATGATTTTTATTTTGGTGGCGTTTGAAAGCTTAAACTTGGCCCTTTTAAATAGATTCTGCTTAATTTTGGATAATTAGTTACAAGTTTTTATTTTGAGTAAATATTAAATAAAAATGCTAAAACCTCAAAAAGCCAATTTTTAAAAATTCCTAAAAAAGAGCTTTAAGTCTTTGGAAAATACCCACTAATTTTCATTTCGGGACTGCTATGGGATTGGACACAGTAGTGCATAACGTGTGTCAAGGTATGTCTAACTGTACATAATTTAAGATTTATTGCATAATCATTGATAAAAATTGCAAAAACAGTGACTTTTTTACACTTTTGACATACCTTGATACACATTATGTGCTACTGTGAAAAATCACATTTTTTGGAAAATTCACCACCCTACTGCGGCAATATGGCTGCACCAAATGAGCCAAAATCTGGACGTTTTCTTTCTTCAATGGTGTCTACCTGTCAGCCAAGTTATATTAAAATCGGAGACATGTTTTTACCTGTGTTGATTTGATATGGAATGACCCCTAGTGTATTTATACTAGAGAGTTGAAACTTGATACAAAAAATTCAATCTTTAGGTTTAGTTGTGCTATCTGGAGAATAATTTTTGATGACTTCATTAACCTACAATAATGAATCGGCAAAATTTTTGAAAAATCATAGAAGGCGGAAAAATTTGTTAATTGGTTTGAGATTTGGCAGGCATATATACGACAAACATATGAGCCAAGTGTAATCACATTATCAGCATTAGTTTAATTTTTATGGAATTACTTGTATACATTTTTTTAAAAAATTACAAAAAATCAGAAAATTGTCGAATTAAGCTGAAATTTGGTACAAGTTTATCCTTTATGTAATAATTAAGTATACTAAGTTTCATTTCAATACGGCAAGGATATCTTTGGTTTTTGTTGGATCATAAAATTTAAGTAGCATAGAGCTAGGTCAATGCTTAAATGGGTGTCCATTGGGGAAAAAAACTCAAGTATCTGAGCAAAGTGAGTTAAGACGTGTGTGAATTTCATATTCTGAGGACAAACAAGCGAATCTGAAGTAGGGAGGATGAGCGTAGCGAATTATATGTGTTTAGGAAATGTACTTGTACATTTACAAAGTACATTGTACTTTTCTTCATGTATACCATAGGTATATAGGAAAAGTATTGTGTTTGCAAAAAAAACCTGTAACTGGGATGTCACCGGAATTATCCGTATCAGGTGTTTTAATGGACTCCTAAGTGGTTTTCACAAAGTTGTCTGTCTGTGTGTGTGTGTTTGTCTGTTATTATCGTAGCTCCTAGTGTATTCATGCTAGAGAGTTGAAACTTTGTACAAAAATCAGTCTACAGCAGTAGTTGTGCTATTAAGAAAATTGTTTTATGACGTCATTAAACTGCAATAATTACTTAGTGAAAAATCATAAAACGCGGAAAAATGATGCAATCGGATTGAGATTTAGAACGCATGTGGCTATGCATAAGACTTAATATATGCGTCTGTTTCATCTCATTATCAGCATTATTCAGATTATATCAAATGACTTGTGTACGTTTTTTAAAAAATTGTAAAAAATCAGAAAGTTATTCAATTGAGTTTAAATGTGGTTGGTACAAGTGTATACCTTTACTTAATAAATAAGTACCCTAAGTTTGGTTTCAATACGACAAGTATATCTATGATTTTTGTTGGATTATAAAAATTAAGCAGCATTGAGCGTGGTATGTGCTGTATGGGTGGCTACTGAGAATGATACGGATGCATTTAATATCTGAGGACAAGCGAAGCGAGTCCAAAGACATGTTGCTGTATGGATTTGGTGAATTGTTTATTTTGAGGACGAGCGAAGCATGTCTGAAGTTGGGAGGATGAGCGTAGCGATGTGATGAGGAAAACTTCTGAGGTCCCCTATACACCCGATTTTTTTATTTTATTTTATTGTATTCAATTGTTGGTAAACTTATTTTATTTTATGTTTTAATGGCTTCTTAAAATGTGTAACTATTTATACTGAATATTTTAGGTTTCTAAATCAGATTTTATTAGACAATATAATTTTGCAATTTTGACAATATAATTTGCTAGATAATACTTGTGTCAACTATTTATGTTTTGTGATGTATCTCATTTAATTCATTCACAGACTTCTCTTGCCATGGAAATCTTTTGTACAATTAAAGCTTGTTTGTAAATCAATAATATTTACTTGATTTTATTTTATAAAGCCCTGCTGATAAGGATTACTTCACTTCTATCTGTTTTAACATATTTTTTTTTTTTTTTAAGTGGAACAACCGATAGTTGGAACCCAAGAAAAAATAGTGATTTACACTGCTGACACTCTTGGAATGGTTGTAGCTACTTCTGTTCTAGCAACTCTCATAGTTGGATTTGTGGCTGGATATTTCTGTTCTCGTCACTTTAGGCCTGAAACTGCTTACACAAATATGCCACCTTTACATGCCCATACACTGAATAGGTATTTTTATTATTTTTTTAAAGATATGTCCAAGGTATGAACAACCTAATGTTAAAAATATTGAAGTGTGGGAGAAGTTGAGGCCAGTCATTACACTAAAAACCTCGGTCCAAAAGACTTGGTGTAGGAATAACCAAGCTATTTTGACTAGTTGAGATAAAATAGTTTTAAATTAATAGTGAGACTGTTGGTTGGCAAATAAAGAAATAAAGAGAATGGATAACCAGAAATAATTCTCATAAAATTAGATCAATCCCTGCTAAAAGATAAAACTTAAAAATATAATATAACTTAAGTGATGTAGAAATTCATACAGTAGGGGTGGGGGCGCGGGACACAGTGGTCCAACTCCCCTGGAATAAGCTGTTTTAGATGGGCCTGCTTTAATTTCTGTTTCTGTCCTAGAGGCTGGTCGGTTCACCTTGTACGGCATATATAAAATAATTAGTCCTTCATTTTCAGGATTTAAATTATTTAAAGGGATCTTTAACAATGTTAAAAATTTTATTAATAATTTTAAATGTAAAATTTTCATAAAATGTTATAAAAATATAAATGCTGTGTTATTTTTAATTAGACCTAATATCATGATAACTATGATGTGCAGAAATGGAAATTAATTTGCGGGTTTACTGCTTTTTTATTTGTTCTTTTAATGGAAAAATGCTAAATTTATCTTATTTTCTAAACAAATAATCTTATAAACAACTAAAAATGTTCAGAAAATCGTCTTGTTTACATTCTAGTTTAGAGACGTCTCGGTTTTAAAACTGATAACAATATTGATAACAGTTGTACAAGGTGAAAACTAGCTATATTTTTTTTCTTTCAAAGTGGAAGTTTAGGGTTCAAATCTAGCCGGGGGAGGACTTTAATATGAGTTTATCCCTTGTACCGTACACTTGGGAGGTTTTAAATTCAAGGCCGGTTTATACATGGTATCTTTGGCTGCTAATACGCAAATTCAAAGACAAGTCTTACGTTTTCATTTTCTCCACCTCACGAAAAGTCAAGGTTTTGCGGGCTGATGAAATTGAAGGTTGGAAAGATATACTGAGCCTTGGTATTTCTGAAAGCTTAGTCAGTGAAAGTGAAGCCAGACGACAAATAGCGTAAGTGACTGACGGAGTGCTCGGTTCTTGAAGACAGACGTCTCTGAGTAGACTTAAGATCAGGGCTAAAGAAAGAGTTTGTGCTCACTGTGGTTGGGTCACTCCTGGGTTGCAGTTCTCTGTTGGATGGCGCTGGACAAGCCAGAGCAGTGAGCCTAGCCAGAGGAGCTGATGAGATTAGTGAGACTGGTTAAATGATAGTGGCCCAATGTGATCTGAGGAGTTAGTAAGACAAGATGGACTAAGCACACTGTGAACTGGTGTTCGACACTAGCTAGAACAGTGAGCCTAGCCAGAGTGTAGCTGGTCTGGATGAACCAGGCATACTATCAACTAGTCGCAGGCATTACCCAGAGTGGTGAGTTGGGGCAGAGTCTGGTTGGGCTAGATGAACTTGGTGTTGCGTCACTGTAGTAATGCTGTTATGTATGTTGCGCTAAACGCTTGTTGACCTAAAACCTTTTTTCCTAACCTGTTACTTGTTTACCTTTTTTCTTACTTGTATTCTCACTTTTTTATACATGCCTTTAATTTTTATACATGCGTTTTTTTTACAGTGTCAAATACATTTCTTTAACTTAAAAGGTCTTTTATACATAGATTAATAAACCTACTTAATCATTTGGTCCTCCGAAAATTACCAGATTTACTATTTATGCTCGCTGTTTTGTTTACTCGTGATTTGCAATAAACCTAACTCGGTATTGTTCTTCAAAGAAGGTGTTTGTCGCCAATACAGTTAGTTCAGTGCCTAGTTAGCCAGTGTGTAGTTAGTGCTTTACCAAAAATTGTGCCTGACATTATGTCAGATCTGAAGAAAACCCTGCGGATTATCTCTCTAGAGGACTCTCCTTAAAAGATTTGACAATAACTCATCCTTGGTTTTGTGGTCCTGCTTGGTTAACCCTTAATACTGAACTTCGATCAGTAAATAAAATTGTTTTAACATCTAAAAACTTTGTCGATCTCGAAAGGTACTCTAGTTATATTAGAATTGTAAGAGTTGTTGCTTACCTAATCAGATTTGTCTCTAACACCCCACTAACTCTTGATGACAGGGAATTAGGATTTCTCACCGTTTTAGAAATTGAAAGAGCTCAAATTGTTCTCTTAAAACTAGAACAATCACAGTCCTTTGCTAAGGAGAAAGCAGCTCTTGAGAAGAATCAACAAATATCTACTAAAAGTTCTCTGTTACCTCTGAATCCGTTTTTAAAGGATGGTTTACTAAGAGTTGGTGGACGGATCAAAGAATCACGAGATATTGACTTTAACGAAAAACATCCAATTTTGCTTAGTAATAAACATCACTTCATCAAACTTATCATTAACTACTTTCATGCAAAAAACTATCATGCTGGTCCTGAACTAAGACTCTCACATGTGCGTCAGCAATTTTGGATCATTAATGGAAGAAATTTATGTTGTTCTATAATCAAACAATGTTTGACATGCTACAAATGCAAGCCTAAAACTGCCTCTTATTTAATGGCAGATCTCCCCAAAGAGAGGGTATCTCAAGATTTTCCATTTCACAATGTTGGACTTGACTACGCTGGCCCAGTAATGATTAAAGAGTCTTAGCTATGAAAAGCTAAAACAATCCAAGCTTACATCTGCCTCTATGTTTGTTTGGCTACCAAAGCTATCCACTTGGAGCTAGTTAGCGACCTCTGCACGAATGCCTTTCTAGCTTCCTTCAAGAGGTTTGTTGCCATGCGAGATCTACCTAATAAAGTAATCTCAGACAATGGAAGAATATTTGTTGGTGCCAACAACATTCTTTGTGTCTGGTACAAACTGATAAGTTCCAAAAACATCAAAGAGAAATTCAGGACTACCTGTTCTATTCAACATATTGAGTGGTCATTCATCGCTCCCCGAGCACCCAACTTTTGGGGCCTGTGGGAGGCAGGTGTTAAGTCAATGAAACACCACCTCAAGCGTGTTATGGGTAACTGCCTCTTCACTCTTGCTCAAATTGAGTCTGCGCTAAACTCAAGACCCTTAATACCATTGATGGCTTATCCAGACTCAAACTCACTTTTTAAGTCCAGGACATTTTTTAATTGGACCGTTAAATTCCATACCTCAACCATCTTTAAACGATAAGGTAATAGACAATCGTGCAAGATGGGAACTCATACAAAAATGTTTTAAATGAACTACAATAGAGAGACAAGTGGATAACTGTGGAACCACCTTTATCTGAAGGTGACCTTGTTTTAATTTGTGATGTGAACAGTCCCCCTCTCCACTGGGCTCTTGGTTGTATTGATAAACTTCATTTTTCTAAAACCTCAAATAGAAGCAGAGTTGCCACAGTGCGTACTAATAATGATGTTTTCTGTAGACCTCTGACTTTGTTGTGTCCACTGCCTATTAAAAAAATTATATTGAAAAATATGTTTGCAGCAATTTAAATTTTATCCTTAAATATTGTGTCCTTACCATTTATGTTGTTTTGTATTTTTATATGTGATTTGTTTTTCTAAACCTAAATTTTATTTATTTATTAATTTTTCTATTAATTATTTTATTGTTACTAATTATTCTCATATAATTTGTATTTTTTTAATAAGAAATGGTGAAAATTTTACAAGTATTTTTAGGTAATTATTTTTTTTTCTAACTTAATATTAATTTTTTTGTTGTTTGGCTAATTTGATTCTATGCACTGATATTGTATAATTTGAAATTGAATGACAATGAATCATGTATTGCTGCATGATTCAGTATGTTATGTTTACTCGATTGATCTACTTAGGGTAAATGTTTTGCCTTTTGTTTCTTTCATTCAGTGCTCTTATTATTTCAAAGTATGTTATTTATTAAATTGAAGATAGCCTTCAATGGAGGCCAATATGTTGCGTCACTTATGTATATGTCACTGTTATGTATGTTGCGCTAAATGCTTGTTGACCTAAAACCTTTTTCTAACCTGTTACTTGTTTATGTTTTCTCTTACTTGTATTCTCACTTTTTTATACATGCGTTTTTTACAGTGTCAAATCCATTTCCTTAACTTAAAAGGTCTTTTTATACGTAGATTAAGAAACCTACCTAATCACTTGGCACACTGTGAGTCTTATGTGCCGCATGTACAGATGGTGTGCTTCCTAGATGATTGAGTGTGTACAAACTTTGGGGTGGATTAGTTGAGTGAGATTTGAGTATGAGGAAAACACAAATTAGTGTTTTTTATGTTTCTTAATTCTTTTTATTTGCTATACTTTCATTTTAGAGAATATTCCACAAGTAACTCATTGACTAAACAAATTATTGTACTTGTGCAAACAATGTTTAAATGCTAATAAAGGATTTATTTATTTGTTTCAGGTTAAGTGATTCAAATATCCACGGAGAATCAGCTTCATATTTAACCCCATGTGCCAATAATAAATCTCTAAACCTTGTTGTAAATGTACCTCCAAAAACATCCAATGATAAAAATGCCAACAGTACATCGGATAATAAAACATTGCAAAAAATTAAGAAGACTTATATCTAATTAATTGTTAAATTTGTCAACTTCTTTATGCTCAGTGGATAGTAGTTTTTTGTTTAAGAACATCTTGCTCAGTTGAATATAAAACTTTTCTCCTCTGAAGGTCAACCAACGAATCACAAACAGAAAAGAAAGTAACCTTAACTACTTATTCTACCTTTGTATTTATATAGTCTCATGTTATTATACTTAACGGATAAATTTTAGATTGCTTTGAAATTAATAAATTTATTTTTCTTTGAATTTTGCCGTTATTAAAATTAGAAGTGTCTTGAAATGCAGTAGCAGTCGATTTACCTTCAATTTATTTTTTAATTATTGAAAGTAATTTTCTCTAAGGGGTACTAATAACAAGGTTTCAATTAGATATTTAGGTCGTTTCTTGCATTTTAGCCTATGGTAACTATTTTGTCAGATGAAAACTCAAATCAAATGATATAAACAACTGTGACAGAGTTCTGAATTCAGTAAGACCTGAATATTTTTTTTAAACTTTGATTTCAATAAGTTACTGCTGCCCTAATAAACTGCGTAGGCTTCCGCGGTTATTGTCATGAAGGTTTAGGTCTTCCGGTGGTGACCGCGTCAATGTAGATGAAGAATCCGAAGTTTCGCTTCCACTGTGGGAGGCATCTTCAGGGATGCCTCCCACAGTGGAAGCGAAACGTCGGATTCTTCATCTACATTGACGCGGTCACCACCGGAAGACCTAAACCTTTACTACTGCCCTGTGCTGATTTGCATAGAACTGTTAGTAATACACACTTTTAATGTTCTTTTTTTATATATAATGCAATAAATGTTTATTAGATTTGATCTGACTGAGAGTCATTTGATCATAAAACCTAGAAAGATGCAAAGAACGCCTCAAGAATTAAATATAATATTCTTGAAACCCCAATTTTTAAAAAAATAATAAATTGAGTATTTTATTAGTAATTTTTAAGTTGCAATTACTTATAGCTACTCTAAAAATAAAAATAATTTATAAATAGTGTGTCCAGTTTAAAAACACAAACTATATGTTATATAAGAACACATATGTATGTTATGTTGGTTGATCTCTGCAAGAGAAAATCAGACGTAAGAGTATTTTTCTAGAACAATATCTTTCATTCAGTCAACTAATGATTTTGAGCTAATAGTAGAACAAAAAATGTTTATTGTCTGAAATGAAATATATAATACATTCTTTATATAGTTGAAATATATTATACAACTTTTTTGCATAGTTAAGCTGTCTGCTTACAGTATCTTTCATATTCTGATTTTCTGATCTTAAAAGTGAATGTTAAGTAAGGTATTAAAAAAAAAAATAATGAAATAATGTAAACCATAATAAGGGTATTTACAACCACACAACCAAGAGTTGTGGGGTTACTCTTATACACAAATAAATATGTAATTTAGTTTCATAACTAAATTAGATAGCTAACTTTCATTTAGTTTGGCTCCAAGCAAATTAAAAATGATAAAAACTTTTGTGTTCCCTCTATTGTAAAATAAAGTAAATAAATTGTTTTTTTCTATTTATGAACATTTTTAATAAAATAAAATTACAAAATTGATAAATTAAATAATCCATATTGACCATTTGTGTTAAATAAGCTCAGGGCTCTCGTGAGCAAGACTGAAAAAAATATTAGTATTGTCTCTTTGATAATAACTCTTTATCTGATTTCTTATATTGTTTTAGTTTCTAACTTTTACGTATAATTTTGCGTATTCATGTCGAAGTAATGTTCTTGAAATAACTTGTAAATCTCATTAAGTGGGAGATATTGTTATTTATATTTACTCTTTTATCTAATTTATATAATTCTGGTTAAATATATTGTTCTAGAAACTCTTAAAACTGATTATTTTATGATCATATGAAAGATATTATAGATTAACTCTTTCATCTGATTTTTATGTTTAGACTTTAATTGGATTATATTTTTAAAATTACTGACACTTTATTAAACTAGTCAATATTTAAACATGTTACTAATCATGGTCTGTTTGGAGCTCTAAAGTTGAAAATCATTAGGATTGTTCTATTTCTTTTGTAAAGTTAATATTATAGCCTATTGGACTATGGTATTAACTACAATCACAGCAAACCTATGCCTGTTAAGGGTTTAGTTGTAATTCCTGCTTCTGGATAAAAGCCTGACATTACAGATCATGGTTAGAGGCTAATCAAGAAGATACAAATACACGAAAAAAAATCTTTTAATCATGGAATTATTATTAGCGAGCATTACGAAAGATTGGTAGTTTTTTTAAGAGAGTTGACGAGTTTATTAATAACTGACTACAAAGTACACCAACTCATTTTTAGCAAGTTTTCTTACAAAATTGTGCCTATGAGGTCATCGGCATTAAAGCAGTGTTTTTATCTTCTTGAGCAGGCCCTTGTAACATTCTTTGTTACAACACTTGTTAAATAATGCCTTATAATCAAATATATTATATTTTTATTTTATTTACAATTTTACTGTGAACTGTAAATATTCCTGTACTGTAATTTAAGAATATAAAACTTATGTTATATACTAGTTATAATGGGATTATATTGAAGAATGGCATTGATCTACGAAGTTAAAGATTAGAATTTTGCCTCAATTTTTTTAAGAATGTGAATCTTTACCCTTTTAGGGCCAAGAAAATTTGTATACATTGAAATTGTTTGTGCTCAAAGTATGTATGTACCCTATGTATATACAAGGAAAATGTGTATATTTATACAAATCTTTAAATATTCTAAGAGCTATATTATTATGATTGAAAGAAATGCATATCCTTTTGTTAAAAAGTATGAAATCTAGAGCTTCAGGGTTCATGAAAATGATCATACAGCATGAATAGTATTAATTTTGATCCAGGACAAGAACAGAATTGGGTCCTGAAAGGGTTAAGAAAATGGCTTCAAAATTGAAGTTATCGTTAAAGTCAGGTGTTACATTCGTTTTAGCATTGTGAATTGCTGTTTCCATGTCTTATCTGTATTCAATCTGTAGTTTTATTTAGCAGACTGGTTTAAGTTTATTTTTAAAGTTCTGTTTTTGTTGTACAGAAGGAACTTAAAAAAATAGAGAAATAATTACATGAAAAGCAGGACGTGATTGTTTTTCAAAACATCATAAGGTGAACCAGCAGTTATCTGTACCCAACCTTTTAAAACTTTTTCTCTATCGCCTAATGGTTTTGTATATATTTAATTTCCTCTCCCTTCCATCATGAACAATTCTTGAGTATGACCAAGAACTATCAATACATTGCTGGGGATAACAGACTATACTGACTTCGGGTGTAAATAATATCTACCTATTTCTTTTCTTCTTAGTATAGCCAGTTTTTTTTAATAAAACCACAAGCCAGATATAATGCTTGACAAATGGATTATTTCTTTATTATTGTTTTTTTTTCAAATACGCTTCAAAAGCATTCCTGCTTGAGCTTTAAATACGTGCCTTCTAAAAATCTAGCCTTTATTTCTAATTTAAGGTTACTCTTAATATATGATTTATCTTTAATATCAATGTGTTATTATCTTAAATAAAATTGTATATTAATTTAAGGGAAATAGGTCATGTTATAAAGTACTAAATAGAAAGAAATGTGTCTATAATATAGGTGTGTATTAGGTTACCTGGGGCCTGTAAATAAAAAAATTAGAATATCATTAGGGTTGAAAACATTTTTTTAGTTAAAATAATGTTTGAAATCTATTCCAATTCATATTTTAACCAGATCTATCATTCCAACTTCTCGCCAGATCTATCATTCCTAACAAGTTTCCAATCTCTATGAGTTTCCAGCAGTTTTTATAAACAGGCCTCTGTTACAAGTCGCTGTAGATTTTTGCTAATTCTATTTTTTATTTTACTATATCGTAGTTAATATTATGCTCTATTGTAATTAAATGAAAATTCAAAAAGTAGGAACATTTTCTTTTGGCAAGATTTTATATTAAATTGGCAGGTTTTCTTATCTTTATTAAGCCAAAACATATTTGCTATAAAGCTAGTATGTTTCAAAGTGTATTTTACTTGATATAATTGTTGGTGTGGATAGCATAAAGGTTGAGCTCAAAACTATCTTGTTTACAGTTGGGTCAGGGCTCTAAAATTGGTTTAGAGATTAGAATTAATGAAATTATTATTTTCTAATGAAGTAAAGTTTCCTGTTCAGTTTTCCTCCCGTTCCATTATTCCTTTGATATGCTAAGAATATTGACGTTCTTAGAGCTATTTAAAAATTTTAATTTAGAAGCTATTGATTTTGATACTTTCACAGTTTTGCCAAACACTGTTGTATTTTTTTTCTTTGTTGCTATATGAAAAATATTTTTCAACATGTATCGGCAAATAAATAATTAACCATCTTTTGGGGATGATCCACAATGCCTTGCAATTTAACTTCCGGTTCTACCCTAGATAGTTAACGATAAAAACCTAAATAGTAGTACTCATAATAATATTAACTTATAGTACTATGATTACATCATCAAATAGTATAAGCTATATTAAAAGAATATAAATGTAACATTAAATTTGTATGAACATACATATCTAAAATGTGCATCTCTGTAATATTTTTATAACCTTTGAGGAAGATTGAAATTGGAATTCCATTGTGGACTGGCCCTTGGTATACGCTGATTAAAAAAATACATTAAATTTACTGATAATTGCAATTACTGTAAAGAAAATGGTATTATGGAAGAAGTGTGAATTGTCATTAATTGAAAAAAATTGATGCTCAAATTAATCATTAGTAATGATTAATTTAGACAATAAACCAATTTAGGGAATTTATGCTTCTTCCCTCACTCTTTATTTCATCTATCCCCTACATTTTTTTTAGTATCAAGTATGGTAAGAACAAATTTAGTTAAAAAATTGTAGAAGTTTCCGTGAAGATATAAGAGAAACAATCTAATAACTCATCTAAATCTGCAAATGGTTCAAAGTTTTGATAATGTGGTGTTCTAACTTAGACCAAATCATAAAGCTAAGTTACACCCCTCTAAATGTTTGAAACAGTGCTTTATATTTATTTAAAACCAGTTTCTTATGCTAACTTTTTAACATTATTTGTTACTACCTTACCTAATTATCAATTTAAATAATTTCCTGTCAACAAAAATTTTTGTTAGAAAATGTTGCTTATGCGATTTTTTTTATATTATCGACGTTTAAATTTAGCATACAATTTTCTTTTAAAAGTGTATATGTTTATTATCTCTTTGTTTGAGACGTTTCAAATTTTCTAAAATTTTATTTCCCTTTAAGATATTAATTATTGTTTTAATCTGTTCAAAAATTTACTTTTCTATTTATCTTTATGTATTTTTTTAAATTCAAATGACATTCATTAATACATTCCACTGTATAATTTGTATTGTATATAATTTTTTTTTAATGCTCATGTAAATATTATTTTTTTGTATTGTATTTGTGAAAATCTATGTTGTAAACTTATTTCTACTTTTTTCTTCATTTATTCCAACTTATTGTATATCTGTGATTTTTATAGTTCAATGTTTATATTTTTATTTGTGTCTTCTCTTATTTTATGTTGTGTACTACAGTTGCATTCGATTATTTCACCAGTTTGTAATAATAGACTTAATAGACAAGTAATGCTTCTAATGTTAGATTATTGTTAGTAACATTTAAATAGTCTTTAAATACTATCAGTTGTTTCTTTTGAAGGACTTTAATTATCATATTATTCTGAAATGGTCGAACTGTTTAGTCTGTGTAATGCCCACAAGAATAGTGCACATAAATTTTTGATGCGCCATCATTCAATTGCTAAAAATATGGGATAAACATGGTCCCTTCCCCTGCTGAATCAATTTATGCTAGTTCAATTGTACCATTTGTATGTAACTATTACCCAAATTTAGAAATTATATTGAAACTATTATTAACTTTAAAAACGTTATATTAAAGCATAACATGATGTTGACTGTTTGAAAAGCAAAATAAATCCAAAAAATTGATACCAATATCAACATTCATAGATCAGTTAGACACATGTAGTTGATTCATGTTCAAAACCACGAAAAGAGCATTTTTATCAAAAATCTATTATGTATACTTAACAATAGCTTTGAACAACCTGAATTAGGTGTTTTTTGTATAAAAATTTCTTAGGATTTATTACTGCTTAAAAACAGTCAACATTATAGTATGATTAAAGATTTAACTTTTCAAAGTAATCAATACTGGTAACCAAACTCTCATTTTTGGTTAATAGTTACTAAAAAATAATGTTACTTGCATGAGTTGGCTTACTGGGGGTAGAGACTACTTTTGAAAGTCTAAGACTATGCTTTCTCATATTTTTTAAGTGTTTATTAATAAGGGCAATGATAATTTACTTCACCATATTTATTTTGCTTTATTATCTCTTGTATGCTTTCTTCATATTCATTTATTATTGCTTTTTTTATTTTGTACAGTGCAGCGTGTGGATTAAAATTGGTTTGATTCATGAATTTTATTGATCTCACATAAAATATGTTAAAAATGTCTAATATTTCTTGTCCCGAATCTGCATTATTTACAATCATTAATTATCTTTTGTAAAAATGACCACCAAAGGACTTCATAAGAATTGTTAAGATTAGTTATAGTTAATTTATAGTTTATATTATGATTCCAACAGTTTTAAGAATCACGTTTTTAATGTTAAAATAATATTTTGGATTTTTCTTTTAAGTTTAATTCCAGCCAATATTTCCCATTTTTACCCCAAACAAGTTTCCAACAGTTTTGAGATGCAGGCTAAGCTATCTCTGAGTTCAAAAACTTTGTGTCTATAACGTCATATTGAAACCACCACTCTGGTCTGAAAGTGTGGCACCAAGTATTTCTACTCCAATTTTATCCTAATCCTACAATACAAAATCCTTTGGACCATCACAAATGCTCCTTTCTATTTCCAAGAGCCAGGCTTAAAAAATGTGACTCATTTTGTACTACTTCAAACCAAATTTTTCTGAAGATACACTTTTAAGTATGAAGGAAGTGCATGGTCTGCCTATCCAGAGTGAAGCCCTTCATATGAATGCACTCTCTCAAAGTATTAGAAAATCGCAAAAATCCCAGTTTTCTTTAAAGAAGTGGTTCCCTGTAGGTCGTGTGCAAAACATAAAAAGAACTTTTAATAAAGTTGATAAAATTTTATTTATTTAACTTTATAAAATTTTGAGCATTCGCAATCACATGAAGCGACAGGATAGACAGACTATGTTTTTTTCTATTATAATTTAAAGTAAATTTTCAGAAATATTTAGTTTGAAGTAGTACAAAATTAGTCACATTTTTTCAGGTCCTGCTCTTGGACTATATGTATCAAACCTAACTATACTGTTGCCTGAAGAGGCATTGGCCTTGAGGCATGTCTTCATTTGGCTCATTTTTAGTTAATTTACCCTATATCGTCATATTTATTTATATTACCTTCCATTCTAACTAAACATGTACCTAATGTACCTAAATACAATTGCTTCTCTTATAAGTTTTATGAAGCCACTAAAACTTTATTAATTATTATTGTTGTATAAAAATCTTAAAGAAAAATGAGAAATGTAATAAACTCATTTTTTCAATTCAATCTTATAACCTTAAATTCCATGTCTTGTTTTAACTTTATTATTAAAAAATGTGGTCATTTTTAAAGATTTAAACTTTATTTTTGTATACTTGTAAATACATGGTTTATAACCAGATTAACTTAAAATAATATATGTAGTGTTAATTTTAAGAATGTTACCATCATAAGTTAGTTTCTTTAAAATATGATGTTTTAGTAAGGCTGTTTCAACAAAAAAATCTCTTGTTCACAATAAAGAGATTCTAACTAACCAATTTCTTATTCCTGAATTCGAGCTGCACGTTAATGATTCAGAGTCTATTTAATGCAGTCTCTTATTTATGAATAGCATTTACTCTCTTCAGTGTTGATTGAAAATATTTGATAATACTTTATGTTAACTTTTAGCTTAGTTTGAGATTGCCATGACATTTTGATTGAGCTAGACATTGTTAGATGTAAAATGCCTGTGGGTGTTAAGAATTGCCCCGAAAAAACCTCTTTTAGCTGTGTATTAGGGTCAACTTCCAGCTATGTAGCTTTGGAAAACAAGATGGTAGAGTGAAGTTGCTACATTTTTGCTTTAGACGTCTGCATAGTTAAGTGAACTTGCTACATGATACCTCTATAGTTAATTAAACCTGATAAATATTTGCTTTAGACGGCTGCATAGCTGAGTGATCTTGCTACCTTATAGCTTTGGATAGCATTGAATGAACTTGGCACCGTCCTACTTTAAATATCTGTATAGTTAAAATAAATGAAATGGACATGCTGCCTTTCACTTTAAACTACTATGACAACTGCAATGGCTTCCATTTAGCTTTGGTCAGCAACATGTAGTATCCGTATTCGATAAGAATTAAAGAAGAAAAAATACTGTTATGTTATCTAGTTTAAATTAATTATTATACTTATGATATCTGTTGCTCATTTTAGTACGTTTGTATATATTACTTTAAGCAAATATTTTATTATGTGTATAAAAATATTATTAAACAAAATGTTTTATTTGATAAAGTATAATTTAAAATAAATAAAATTGTACTACTTCTTTATTATTATTATATTTATCAGTGTCCCTCCAATTTATAGTATTATGTAAATTTAATTAAATGTTATTTTTTTAATAAAAAGAAAAAGCGAATGTAAATAAATTAATTAAATTTTGATTTGTTAATTTATTTTGTTAGAATTTACACATTAGCTTGTCATCAGGGTTTATACTTTTGTCACCGTCAGTTTCCGTAGCCTTACACTGACATCAATAGCCTCTTGACCAAAAGCTTGTGGCATGTATAATTTTTGGTTCCATTATATTGTTGTCTATTTCTGGATTTATAATATCTGCCTCCTTTTATTCTAGTTTTAATTGCTCATTTTGATTTAATTTTCATTTGACATTTTTCTCTAAATATCTTCATTATTTAAATATTACATGTAATAATTCAATTACACTTGAATTTTTTTTAATTATCCATAGTTATACTAGCTTTTTATTGTCAAATTTATCTACTTTCCAATTACATATGTTTCTTGATATTATCATATTTATTTTAGTATTAGCTTATTTCTTCTATAATTTTGGTGTAGTTTTTTTGTCAATTTGTTAGCTTTACTTAAAATAAGATATCTATATTGTTTCTAAGCTTGTAAACCAGGGGGAATAGACTAAAAAAGAATTTCAGGTACGAGTTAAAGTACTTTGATATGGTTAGAGGGAGGAAGTACTGCTAGCGCTTGGTGACCACTTTTGGAACCAATTCCTTCCACCACCCTGCAGCTCCTACCACCACTACTCTGTACTCTCTTCTATCCTTGTCCCACTTACTGCGTCTTTAGCTAAGTACCAGATATTTCTTCAAGTTTGCTGCATGAATAAGATGTAATTGTTGGTAAAAGTTATAATTTAATACAGATTAAATTAATAAAAAAACACTTAAACAATTTTTTATAAGAACAATTTATTTAAATAATTTTTTATAAGAACAATTTATTGCAATAAATCAGATTACAGAATATTTCATACAATAAATACTTATAATTAGACTATAAAATGAATTTATACATAACATTATAATACATTATATACTTTATCATTATAATAAACACAATGTAACCAGTTTATCACCCCCAACAGGCACAGCTAACAGTTCATTATCATATTCATTGCTCATAGTAGGTATTTTCAATGTTCCCTCAAGTATCAAAAATATCAAGTAGATATTCCCTCAGTACACGATAGTTCAGGTTCATCGATAATAAAAAATTAATCTTCCTCAGCAATGCCATAGTTCCTTTATCTGAAAAAAATTTCGTTCATAGAGCTAACATAAAAATTATCATTCTTAATAATAATAAAAAATTATTGATATTGACCTTTAGGAAAATGCTGATAGCCTATTATAACATGTCCCTCTGTTTCAGAGTGGGATGTGACATTGTTGAGCCATCAAGAATGTCAAATGATGAAACAGTTTTTAAATAGAGTTTGCTTGTTACATTCCTAATTGTCTTTAATGTCTTTCTGCTCAATTATATTGACAATTTGTGTTTTGCAAAACTTGTAACATGTATAGTAATATATGTCTTACATGCTAAGCATGATTCTGACAAGAGAGCATCACAGGTAAAAACTTAACTTTTTATTCTTTGGAATTTAAGTAAAGGGCAGAATGAGCTCAGGATCTTTCAATGCCTCGATAAGTTACACATAACAAAACCAATGGGACATGACATTATGACAAGCCATTAATAGTGACAAATAATGGAGAAATTTCAAAATGTAGCATGGCATTTCCTTTGTTACATTCCCAGGTAACTTTAGCTCAATTAAAGAAAATAAAACACCCGTTTTAGAACCTTTTGGCCTATCCGAGTATTACCCAGCAGGAGGAACCACTTCAGGTGGGTTGCATCGACTATCCTCTTAGTATTAATTAAAGTTGGCGAAATCGTTTTAATCAAATGTTATTCATATAAACTTAGGGCATAGCCCAGGCTACGAACCCTGGACCTCCGGTGTCAAAAATCAAGTGATTACTTGATCACAGCCACAGAAGCAGATCTAGCACAATTACACAGCTAGTAGCCTGCTATTAGCCATATAACCATATAATTAGCCAGCTAGTAGCTACTATACACCAATCCTCAGCTATCTACAATAAATAATCACACATTAAAAATTGAATAGTTTTCAATAAAGAATAAAATTTGAAGGAAATAAATTTATGACTTCAGCAGTAAAATGAATAAAATAAAGGGTTGTGGATTTGGACAGTGTTAGTGTTACTAACTGCAACAAAGCACAACAGGTAGTTGATTATTACCCGGCAGGAGTTTTTTAATTTTTAAATGTTGATAAACAGAGCTGTCAATAATAACAATTATTTCATAGTACACAAAATTTAATACTTAAGTTTTAAATCAGCATGTACATATTAATGTTAAAAACCATAGAAATATATACTAAAGGAGATATAGCCTATCTCAATACATCGAGAGGCCTGAAACATAATTTTGAGGCTCTTAGTGATCTCATTGATACCTCCTCCATGAGTAAGTCAAAGTTATAATAAATTAATTCTTTTAGGCTTCCCGCGCATTATTGCATGTTAAACGTTTTACTATGTAAGTAACTGAAATTTTATTCTGTTTAATTGATTAATTTGATAATAGAAGATGGTCAAGATACTTTTTCCATGTTTCAAAATTCAACCAATAAGGACCCTCTGGTAATAATATTTCTATGACTACAACTGACATCAAATAGCTAAAAATCCTTTATCTATGCTAACTAGTGACAGTCAGGTGAATAAAAATACTGCTGCCTTTTGTGGATTCATTCCAATCGGGATTTAGTCCTTGATTTCTATCAGTTTCTAATTAAAACAGTAGTAAACACACACGGCTTTAATCAATGAAAGAATCTGTAAAAATCAGCAAGGTAAAGAAAATCTATTGTTTTCTACATCTAATCTATTGTTTTAAAATCAAGGCTATATTGAATGAATAGAATTACTTTCCCAGATTATTTTGTTAATTCATCCAAGTTTTTATTTAAAACATCCTCTCACAGTCCCAAAATAGGTAGACAGACCTACAGGATGCGTTATAGAACTATTGGAAGTATGGCCTTTCGATTAAATGATTAAATACTATTGAGAAAATAAGCTATGAATAAATGTGATAACTACAGTACAACTACTTTAAAAATTTGACAGATCAGTTTAGGCACCACTGATTCTAAAAAAATCTCTGCAAGAAGGGAGCAGGAAAGTGAAGCATTACTGAACTAATTTTAGGTGAGAAAGTAGTATTTCCCAGATCGGCTGGTAATTAGTCATAAATGACTGCATTTTACCTGCCTAGGTAAGAAAGTAGGATTTTCCAGCCGTCCCTGCCTATGCTGGTAAAGAAAGTTAATAGATAATTTTTGTAAACATGATTAGTTAATAATAAAAAGCCTATTGAATTTATTTAATCATTTATATAATGAATAATTACATTATTTAACTAATTAAAATTAAAATAAAACAATTTGTAATGTAAATCTTTAATTAGAAATAAATTTTATTGATTACATTAAAGGCAACACTTTTTGTCTTGGGTTTATTATCTCATCTTTTTTTGTCAAGTCATTTACTACTTTTATCATACGAACCCGTATTAAATACAGTTTAAAAGTTAGTTTATTCTATAGCGATTCTATAGCGTTTTGTGATAAATATTGTCGAAGATATAGACAAACTTTTTGAACATACCCCGCCGGATGTTTTGGAAATAGCTACAAATGCCAAAGAGAGCCTACTACCCGGCAAATCAGGAAGTAGGTATCTCAAAGCATATGAAGTGTTCAAAGAATGGTGCTATGAGAAAAAAAAGTAAAGAACGTAAGAAACGTTGTGTTAGCGTATTTAAAGGAAGTGTCAAACACAAAATCGAGTGCTACTCTGTGGTCAACTTCCTCGATGATAAGGTCTGTATTATCAGTCAAAGAAAATGTAAATTTGAACATTATACAAACGTAATAAGTTTTTCAACAATAATAGTTTTGACTTATTACTGTTTGCAGATAAAATATTGTGTGGAACAAGGCAGGAAAGGAAACATTACTGACTCGTATATTTGCCTTCCTCGGCTTTACCTCGTCTGTCAAATTATATATTACCTTACTCGGCTTCGCCTTGTCCAGTCAAAATTAAAATTACCTGCCTCGGCTTCGCCTCTGCTGGTAATTTAGATAGCACACCCTCGCCTTCGGCTCGGGGGCTAACTTCGATACTAGTCAGTAATATTCCATTTTCCTGCCTAGTTACACAAATAACTATTAAACAAATCAGGTTATTTTACTCATGTTTTCTAGGCAATGTTTTTATTATTATTTTATTTATTAGTTTATAGTAATTTGTGCCTTTTTTATTTTATTTATTTATTTCATTTTTTTTTTATTAAAGTTTGGTTATTTATTGGGTGGTTTGTTTGGGTTAAGAATAATTTTATATTTTTTAGTTTGGGTATTTTTTTGCATGATTGTAAACATGATATTTTTTTATGGTATTTTAAGCAATTTATAGCAAGGGAGTTTGCAGGAGTGTCAAAGAGGGTTTCCTATGCAGTCTGTGGACTGAATCAATCTGGCATTTACCTATAACATTGTGAGAATCTACAGAAAACCTCGAATTAGGTTGATCGAACACACGGGTCATGGTGTGAGGTTATATATTTCATTATTTACGTTTGTGGGTTTAACTTTTGGGATTTGGTCTCTAGTTTTGTTTTTATCAACAATCAATTGTTTGATATTATTAAACAAATTTGATATTATTATCAACAAAATTAATGTTGTTACACAGAGCCCCAAAAAGAAGTTTCAAGCTTCTCAATGTATTGAGAAGGTTATGCCCCCTCTATAGAATAATACACGGTTATAATCAGTTGAGAGTGTGGGAAAATAATGTGAGGGAGCCAATGAGGTTAGTCCTGGATGTTAAAGCAAGGCCCACAATTTCATATCAGGCCAACCTAATTTGTTCCTCAACATTATTTTCCCACAAAGTCAACCGATTATAACCATGTGCTATACTATAGTAGTGATATTACTCTTATCAGATTCTAAAAAAATGAGCTGTAGAGGAGTTAATCAAAATCAGAGTAATCAAATAAGTCTCTCCACTAATTTTATAATAGTTAAAAAAAGACTCAAAACCTAGCTTCCTAACACCTCACCGGTATGTTTTTTTCTAGTTATATTTTTAACTTCAACTTAAAAAAAATATATATTTTTAACTTCATAGTTTTAGATTTTTACATTTATTTTTAATTATTTGTTTGTTAAGCACTAATGATGACCTTTAGTAGGTTGAAAGCCGGTTATACTATATTTGAAATAAATATTAACATAAGTGGAGTGACTCATTTTATAACTCTGATAACTCTTATGTTTATTAGGATTAAGGGCCATTCCATATCAAATAAACATTGGTTATAATCTTAGATGTATCCTGTCTTCAACCCATGCTATAATGTGCCTGATTTCAATAATAACACAAGCCACAAAATATGGCCGCTTACTGACTTATGTTCTGGGATGATTTTTGATTTCTCTGCACACTCATCACTATCTCCTTTAATATGCACATGTCCCTCAGACTGATCTCCGTATTGTACAAATTTCTGTCAAACAATGTAACCTAATTCAATATCAGGCAACATGATATTTGGCATAACCTTCTCTACAACCTAACTTTTCTTCTCTTGACATTTCCAGTAATATCAAAAGCCCGAAATACATGAGTAAAGTCACTTGTTGATTCTATTCCACTATATTTTAAACTCAATCTGAAAACTAAATTTAGAGTTTCAGAGTTCAACCCCATACCCAAGAGTGTTCACATTATCAACCCTCTTGGAGTTAACGTAGTAAACAGAAGAGCTCACTATGCCCTTGATTCCAATAATTACTGCCATTTAGTGCTGTATACTTGTAGTGTGGTGGAGGTCGTTAGGCATCAGTTATTATACTGGCCTTTGACACCATGGAAGTCTGGGGTTCGCATCCCGGGTTATGCTCTCAGTTTATATAAAATTATTGTTTAAATAAACAATAATTTTATATAAACTTATATAAGTTGTTTAAATAAACAATAATTTAGATTACTCTTGGAGCGTAACGGTTGCCACTACCACTTGAGATGGTTTTCATGTGCTGTGATCTGAACTAGCACTATCATTATTATTTACTTATATCGATTCTTCTGAAGATTGATTGTATTAAACTCTTCTTTATAACCACCACACTTCAGCCGATAAATGACAGGTATAAATATTATAAAACAATATCAATGTAAAACAATAAATGCAATACACCTTTTAAGTTTATTCCCTCACATTTCAGGGCTCGAAAACCTGGTATCTGAAGATAAATTTCTAATAACTCAGTAGCTAGGTACTCAACTCGTCCTTCATAGCGGTACTTAATCCCTCTGGGATCTTAATACTTTTACTAGGAATTAAGAAATTTTTAGTTTTCAACTATATATTTCTAAATTAATATTTAGAAATATTAATTTAAAAATTAGCCACTCCCCATTGGTGTAACATAATTAGCCACGCCTACATGATAAGGACGTCATGTGACAGCGCCACTGTCGCTTTTACCCTTCAATTTTTTAAAATTAATTTTAAATACTTGAAGGCTTGAATTGCTGTATTTTTGGGGTTTTTGCCAATTATATTCACAGGCCGTCCATTCTAAACCATTTCCCAAAATCATGCAAATTTCTCATTTAAGAGAATATGAGTATTTACACTATATTTTTTTAATTTTGAGAAAATTAGTATTGTTTTTTTTCAGTCTTCCATTGGGTATCTTGAATTTTGACTTCTTCTTATAATTTTGAGCGTTTTATCTTGTATTTGGGACAGTCTAGTACAAAATGTTCAACTGTTGGTCTAGGCTGGGGCAGATTTGGGAATATTTAACATGACCAAAACTATCAGTGCTAAAAAATTTTCATTAAATGCAACTACTTAAATTACTTTCAACATTAATCACGAAAAATGAAGAATAAATATGAAACAGGAAATTATAAGCCAACTCCTTTATACAAATTTGGTACATGGGTATTGCTCTCAGTGGCGTTAAAGTACTAAAACAGTTCCAAGGTGACTAACAAGCACTAGCTGTTAATCCAATCAAAATCCTTCAATTTAAGTTGGATAGGGCAATTGTAAACCTTCAAGAAATAAGGGAAAGGCCCTTTCCTTTTTATGACACGTCAGATAGAATTTTAGAGGTATATGATTAAAAACAACCAATGTTAATCACCATTTATTAAAGATTAACAAAAGATAAGAAAAATAAATAAAAAACAAAATCCAGATTGCTCATACCCTTTTATGATTTTATACAAGTCATAACCAGAAAAGGAAATATTTAGTATATTAAGGGTAAGGCTAAATGATATAGGAAATGGGTAGAATTAGAATTTTCCTCAGTTAAAGGAGCATACCGAGAGGAACTTAGGTGTCCAAGACCTGATCTCCCACACCCAACTAGATCCCTATTGTCCCTCTTATTTATTTTTTTTAACCCGACACAATTTAATCAAGAAACTTTAGCCATCTCTGAGATAGGTTTTTTCATTTCTCTTTTACAAGTTTAATAGATAAGTTTTTTCCAAAACTAGAAAATCATGGTAAAAAGATTAAACAAGACTTATGGGCAAATAGCCTAGATCATTACATCAGTGTGAGAGACTATTGGGTTTCCTTTTAACACAGAAATAAGCCTCCCTCAAACATACCAAATGTTGTACTTTACATTCCCTAGTTATATAATTTAGAAAATAAATGAGATTTCAATAATAATATACTAGGTCAATACAAATACAAATAATTACTTATACTTATCAACTAACTTAGGGCTACAGACAGTCTTATCTTTAATATTTTACTTTCATAAAAACATAGGGCAGTATGTATGAGTATAAAAAAGAAGGTAGTGACAACTAAGCACCATGATAATATGTTATTTTAATTAATTATAAAAATAAATTAAACAAAATTATGTTTGGTTTTTACAAGTACGTAAGAAATCAGTTTACAATCAGGAAATTTCATAGCAAGTATCAAATGCATTTGCCTCCTGAAAATGATGATGGAAGATAGCTTCATTTACATTAGACAATTACAAAATCGGGTACGTGGTACCTCGGAACTTTTCCTCATCACATCGGATTCGATACACTCATCCTCCCTACTTCGGACTTGCTTCTCTTGTCCTCAGAATATACAATTCGCTATACTGCAACATGTTTTCGGACTCGCTTTGCTCGTCCTCAGATAGTAAATGCATCTGTTACATTCTCAGCGGTCACCTATACAGCACTGATCACGCTCACTGCTACTTAAGATTTATGATCCAACAAAAAGTATGGATATACTTGTGGCATTGAAACAAAACTTTGTGTACTTAATTATTAAGTAAAGGTACACATTTGTACTAAATTTCAACTCAATTGGATCATTATCTGATTTTTTACAACTTTTTAAAAAATGTACACAAGTAATTTTAATGCTGATAATGAAATGAAACTTTGCACATATATTATTCAGTACTTATTTACTTGGTTCCCAACATAAAGTTGGGACCCAAGTAAATATGGCGATATAGGGCAATTATTCACTTGGTACCGACAATATATTTACTAATTATATAAAAGAAATTATTTAACAATCTTAATAGGGATGTTGTAAAGCAAAGGGGCATTGTATGGGGTTGAGAAGGGGGGGAAAAGCAAAGATTGATAATCAAGTAAATAAGATAATATAGTGCGAAAGCACCCTTGGTTCCCAACATAAAATGGGGACCCAAGTAAATAAGTGCCAGGAAAATTACAAAGTATTTTTGTTCTCATGGCAAAAAACTTGTAATTTCTTAAAGTCTTGACTCAATTACAAATCGAAACTGAGGGATTTTAATGGAGTTTAGGCAGACCTCCTAGTTCCTATACCCAAATCCACTAGATTTTTTTTCAGATAAATTGAGGTTGGAACGAAGTAAATAAGTGCCATTATTCTTATACATAGCAAATTGCGTGCCATATTTCAATCAGATCGCATCATTTTTTCGCGTTTTAGGATTTTTCAAAATTTTCGCTGAGTTATTATTGTGGGTTAATGACGCCATAAAAAAATATTTTCCAAATAGCACAACTACAGCAGTAGACTGATTTTTGTACAAAGTTTCAACTCTCTAGCATAAATACACTAGGAGCTACGATGATAACATAACAGACTGAAAACATTGAGAAAACCACTCAGGAGGCCTTAAAACACCTGATAATTCCGGTTTCGGATTTTTTTGCAAACACAATACTTTTCCTATATACCTATGGTATAAATGAGGAAAAGTAAAAAGGTCAAACTTTCAGACTGTTCATGGTAAAAAGACATTATTACTTGAGTAGGCCCTATCGGTTAAATTTTAAAACATCAAAAAGTTTTTTAACACCTTTGATCAAAAAGAATTTTACTACTTAAGGGAGGACTAGGGTTAAATAGTACAGTGATAAGGGGTCTGGTAGTGTGACAAAATCCAATATTAGAGTCTCCCTAGAGAGAGTCTAGAGATTTCACACCCCCTACAACCTCTATCAAAGCACATATTTATAATGCACCCTACCAACAGCAAACATTTTCAGTGATATTACATTACTTAATACAACCCAGATAATTTAAGTATTTATGCGATTGATAATAATTACAACTTATTTTAAATTCAAGTAATAAATACATATCAGTAATCTAATAAAATATTTTTTTAATTAGCTAAAAATTAACAAGTTTAATCTTACACAAATTTATTATTAAACATTAAAAGCCTTTGGTCCCAGGACTTGTGTTCTCTTAGAGTGCTTAGTTGTCATTAACCATCCGTACAAGTATAAACAAAAAACTAAAGACAGGTAAGGTATGAACAACTTTGACATATCAACCAGATTAAATGTTAGGTATGTAAGTCATTCTTTTTAGATCCCAAATGTCTGTTTATACCTTACTAGAATAGAATATATGAAATATATTAACAATATTGACAAATATTTATCTTCTTACATCAGTTTGCATTGTCATAATGTAAATATTGCCACAATAAGAGTAAAGAATACATCAGTAATTTTTACTTCAGTAAAAACTCGTAACTAAATAAAAATAGTTGACTTTAATTCATAATATTCTAATTTGCGATTCAGTACTACGAGGCAGCACCACTGTCCCTGATAAGAAATTGATAATAGAAGGGTGATAATTTTTACAGGGTTTTCTCAATTCTGACGATTTATCTTTAATTTTTTTCTCAATGAGAAAAATTTTTTTCTCAAAGAGATTTTAGTCTTCAAACTCTCTAGTCACTACTTCATTAAAACCCCCTTTTAAGTGGGTTGTAATCTGATTTTAAATAAACTGATAAGAAGTATCAAGCTCTTTTGTTTATTTTTAATTAATTTTAGCATGCACAAACTCAGAAAATCACTCTTTTATTGTACTTAAACATTTCAATTGGTTAAAACAAGTATTTAAATTAACTGGTAACAAGCTGAGTTTCACAATTATTGTTTTTTGTTTTATTTATTGATAAATAATTTTACTAACTAGGTAAAATAATTAATAATTCATTAAAATCATAATTTTTGTTAAATTTGCTCTTACAAGTATTTAAATTAATTATCTGATATGATGATAGTTGATAGGAGGCAGCCTTATCACCACATGACTATTGCACCAATAGTCAGACTATTAATTTTTAACATATTTATTACAAATTAACAAATAATCAACAAATAAAAGAAGAACTTCGATCGTCTCCTATGCTAATCCTATGGTAAAAAATTGATCACCCTTTCATTTTCCATTGGTATTGCCAACATTACAACTATCTCTTTGAATCGCTAATACAAAATTAACTTACATCTAAGAAAAAAATTATGCTGTAAAATACAAATTTAATAAGTATAAAAAACTTTATATCAAAAGTAACATTTAAAAAATAAAAATGAAAGCACTGAGTTGATTGTAGAGTAAACGAAGGTCTGAATAAATTTACGATCAAAGATTAAACAAATTATAAAGAATTGTAAGCTTAGTAATTAAGGACTCAACATCAAAAGGCAGGCAGCACATGTCTGAAATCCCTGTACCGAATAAGAGATGGGTAGACACAATAAGACCTATACAAATAGAGGGAAGAAACAAGAGTTCTTATCATGGTCTGATACCACAACAGTACATTGGGGACGTAATTTTTTTGATTTTTTTAATGTAAATATTACATAATTTTTTACTATTTTGTCTTAAATTCATGGCACATATATTTTAATTATATGTGATGTATAAAGTGATTTAATGTGGGGTAATTGAAAATGTTGCAGTTTAAATTAAAGATTATTTTATGTATTGATAGGGGTTGTAGAAGGACGGGGAGTCTAGTTTCTGTAGAGTAGATGCAAGTACCATTATGGTACCTAATGGAAATAGTAAAGCTACGAGGCACCTTGTTACTGTGCTATTTTATCCAAGTTCTTCCTCTCGTAGTATAAGTATCATTGGGTAGAGGGAACTGTACAATTTAAAAGTGATTCACTAACTTCATTAATTGTCTAGTTTTGATCATTTTCCAAGTTTTTTATAGCAAAAATGTTTTTAGATCCCTATATAATACTTTTAACAGTAACTAGTACTAATTAATTCAGTAAAAAAACATAAAATTATTTATTTTACGCATATGAATTCGAATCCTAGAGGGACTTCTAAAAACTAAATTTGAAAATATCTTTAGTACTAATTATCTTTGATCTGAAAAATGTCTTTAAACAATTATTATTGAATAGAACAAATAAAAAATAACAGTATAACTGAAATAATTACAACATCCAACTAAAGATAGAAATTAACAGAGTTTAGACATAATAAATTTGGATAAATTGTCAATTACACTAGTTCTACTTTTGGATTTCTTACTTTTGGGAAGATCCATCATGTTCCTGGACTTACTCGATCATTCCACAACTCAGAGTGAAAGAGTCTGAAGTTGAGTACCACGTTCTTGAAATAAAACTCTTCAACCAATTACTAGAAACATACATTTTATTTTTTCTGAAGTAGGTTTCAGGTGCACACTATTTTTCCTGTTGTAAATAACGAGAAATGCAAAATTTTGAATACTGTAAAAAAAGGTTTATTTGAGTGGCATACAAAAAAACGTTTTTGTACAGCAGGGAGTTCATCTATTTGCAGCAAGGAGGGGCGAAGCCCATATTTTTGTTGTAATGGCAACACTGTTTTAACAGTCTAAGCTTCTTACTGTTATCTATTTCTTGTTTCTTTCCAATCAAAATTAAATTATTTGTATTTATTAAATAGAAATAAAATTATGAAACAAATTTTTACTAATTGTTAAATTAAAAAAGTTTTTTGTAAATGTTATTATTATACTTTTATAACTATTCTTTACCTCAGAAAAAATAGCATACATTACTTTTTTCCCTCAGATCCATTTACTGACTCGCTTCGCTTGCCAGTAAATATAATCCCTTGGTAAGAAAAAGATTCATTTCACAGCCTAGCAGTATAATATACTACTTCAAGAATTTAAAATTAAACAAATCTTTGTTTAAAATAAAAGCCACATTATACAGTAAAATACTTATACTTAAAATTCTATTACAAGACTACTTTGTAAGTTAAATGAAACAAAGATTTTCTTTTTATTTAAAATTGATATTTTCACACACTGTTGATTTCTATTTTTAGTTAGCACAGTAGCAGTTATTTTATCAAATTGATGAATTCAAGTCAGTAACAAGATAATTTAAAAAATATTTTTTTATTTACAAACCATGTGAAAAGATAAAGATTTTTCACATGGGGGAGTGGTATTTTATCCTCCTCTACCATTTTATGTATAAAAACTGTTAAACTAAAAGGGAACAAAATTATCTTCAATTCTAAACAAAGCATTGAAAGTTTAATGTAGAAATTTATTACTTTTGTGTCAGATAAAGATGTTAAATAAATTTTAAAAAAAAATATTTAACAATAACTTTATCTGGCAAATCCTCTGACAAGTTAATATGAGTGTCATACGTATTTGCTGTAATTTACACATAACGTAGACACATGAGTAGGTGGACATATATTAACCAGTTGATTCTTTTCCTTTCTTGTCAGAATAGATGACCAACCCTTTAAAACAAGTAATTAACTAGAACCAAAAAAACTTGTTTGTTTCCAGAAAGAACTTCAGTTCTTGTATGGAACACTTCGCTGTGTTATAAATAAAATTCTAATCGGATTATCATATCAAGTTTTCAACCATTTTCAGATTTTAATTTTTTTTTTTTAAAAAAAGGGTTCTTTAAAAAACAAACCTTAGATAAAACTCTCCGAGGTATGGTAAAGGAAGAACTAAAATATCACTTTACATAACAATAAATTTTAATCTTTATAAGATGAAATAAGAATTGTCTGGCAGAGATGAATATCATTTTGAGTCAGTAAAGGCAAGGAATTACCAAGTTATTTCTATACATTGCTAGATGAACAAGGTAAGGTATGAATAATAGGTAACTTATAATAGTAAAACTATAAAATAAGTTTTCAATAAGAAATAAGATAATAAAAACAATTCGATAATTAATAATTTTATCCTTTGAAAAATGAATTACATATTCAATAATAAATTTAATATTTTATAAAACAAAATAATATATAACAAAAATGTAAAACAAAATGAAGATGAGTGAGAGCCCCCCCCAAAAAAAAGAAAATGGTAATATTTAATGTTTAGATTATTTGTTGAAAAAGATTGGACAAAATCCTAAAACTTATTTTTACTCTCCTAAATAAATCAATTAATACTTTATATATCTTTAAAACCAGCTTTTTGGTCCAAACAATATAGTATTAAGTTGTTCATACCTTACCTATAAACATCCAGCAAAACCATATACAATGGTATATACAGTATATTCTTGATACTATAGTATCAAATAGAAATTATGTACAAAAAATAGTTAAAATAAAAATATAAAATTGAGAACATTTAGTTGCAGGATAATAAAAAGTAGATTGAGGAGCCATCAGGATACTTCCACCGAACACCCCTCCTAAAAACAAAACAAAATTTAATATCAGAAAACTTATGGTTTTAAAAAATATACCCTTTATATAACCTACTTGCTAGGTTCACCTAGCAAGTAGGCTACGCCGTTGGGCCATTTTGGGCCTTAAATAGGAGATAGTGCTCTACATTATGATTCCTTGGTGCTCTATGGTATGATTCTTTACAATCATACTATGACATTCACTAGAAGAGCTGTGATTTGCTGTCGAAATCATAAGGAGAGAAAATTTTAGGGTGTTTTATATAAAGAATCCACCAAAGAAGGAAGAGATAGTACTCCTCAAGGGGAACAAAAAATGTCCTATAATATAAACCCTGATCTCCAACCATTTTACCACAAGATCAAATTTAATATTTTGAAAAATTATTTGACCTTGCATCATAAAATTGTTAATAGCTCTTAAATTGTTCAAGCTAGAAAGATGAAATTGGTCTCGTTGGAAAGCTGAGTAAATTTCCTGAAGTACTCTTAAATGTCAAATATTTTGGAATTACTACCCAAAAATTTGCATGAAAAATGATTTTTTTCAAAAATTGAATTTTTATGGTAGGGCTTTAGAGGAAGAAGAGATGAGCCAAAGTTTAGCCAAGAACGGAAAAAACTTCTCTTATCATTGCCTTTTAAGAAAACCCATCTACATTTTTATACATTCAATAGTCAAAATTTTAAGCTATTGTTGCTAGAAGTTGGAAAAACTGATAATTTTTGGTATTTTAGCACATCTCTACAATGTTAATTACATGGTAAACAAAATAATTAAAAATCTCTAAAACTGGGGGAATACATGGTTTCAGAGAAAAATGCATAAGAATAAAATATGTTTATTTTACTCTCTAGAGTCTAAAAATTTCATTGTTTGTTCACTTTAAAAAAAATCTTTCAAATAATTAAAAATCTCTAAAACTGGGGAAAAGATTGGTTTTAGAGAAAAATGTATAAGAATAAAATATGTTTTTAAATATTGCTTTTACATCCTAGAGTCTAAAAATCTCACTTTAGAAAAAAAAATACATTGTGAAAAAAACACATTAATTTTACTTTTATACTATAACAAAAATTATCAGTTTTTCCAACTTCTGGCAGCAATAGCTAAAAATTTAAGAATATTAAATTAAACCTTGTGGAAAAATGGTTGGAGATAGGGGTTTATATTGTAGGACATTTTTTGTTCCCCTTGAGGAGTACTGTCGCCTCCTTCTTTGGTGGGCACTTTATATGAAACACCAATACATATTATAAGCTAGTACTGAAGGCCTTTAATTTCACCTTAACCCAGGTTCATTTAAGGCTAGGGAACTTTTACGAATACCTGACATCACTCAGGCTCAGAACCAATGGCTTGAAGTCTCTTTGTAAGTATGGCACATGTAAAAATCTGGCCCCTAATTAGGATTGAACTTGAATTGTCTGGGTGGCACCCTCATATTATTATTTCAAAAGGAATTGTTTAGAGCAATATTTTATATTTTTTGGGTCGGCCCTCCTTAAAAATAAGGGGGCGAGATAAGGGCTAAATATAAGAAGATTCACAGTAGCTTTAAAGTATTCGATAGACTGTACTTACCCATGCATTCATAATATATGACTTAAACCCATATCTAAATTTAAATCGAAACATTGCTCTATTAATTGGTCTTATGAGCCATAATACCAATGTATTATTCAAATTTATTTTATTATTAAGTACTACACTTTAGTATTTATAGATACATATGAGGTAACTAGTTATGAATGAGGAAGTGTAAATATACAACATACCATTTTACCAGGTCGAGCCCATGTGTAAATATAACCATCCTGGCAGGCAGCAACAAAGCAATCTTCCCTGAAAACGAGAGCAGTCAACCTCTCCTGAGCAATTTTCTTACAGATGATGGGTTCTATGCATGGACACTCGTCGAATCTCGGGCAGCTGTGTGTACCAAGAATTTTAAGAGGATCTTCTGTGTAGTTTGCATCATTACTTCTGGGAGATAATTTCTTAGAAGTTGCATCCTTGCGGTGGCACATAGAATTGCTGTCTTTGTTGGGAGAAATAAAATTAATATCAGATCCTAAAAGTGGTTCAGACTTTAAAACATCTTCAGTTAGATCCCAAAGGCATAACTGTGTGTCTTGACCTACAGATCCTAATCGGTACCTAATAGTAACTTTTTCAGAATTGACATTATTACCATCATCATCACTATCTATTAATGAAGTGTAAGGGTCAAAGGCTACCACATTAATCCAGCTGTGATGACCCATTCCTCTGGCTACGACTCTTTTCTCTACAAAGCTCCATATAGTCAATAAGTCATCTTCACCACCGACTACTATGTACCTACTATCCGGAGACCAGCAGACACACAAAAATCCTCCAAAATAACTTCTAGCTGTCCCGATTAGTTCCATATTAGCATATGAAAAAACTCTGAGGTACCCGTTTTCAGTAACAACAGCTAAATAATTACCACAAGGAGAAAATGAAAATTCATTTATGCTTGTTAATTGACTGATTCCTTCCCCTCCAATAGCCCATCTATACAGAGGGTTTCTGCTGGTTTTAGTTTTACAGTTGAAAACAGTAAAAGAAGTATCATGTTTAAACACTTGGTAGTTTGGCGGAGAGGTCCCACAAGGCAGTTCTTCATTATACAAGTATAATAAACCACTTGCATGAGAAACTAAAAACTGATTAGTAGAGCCAGGAACCCATTTAATACAAGTCACTTTGGTTTTATCTATTAGCCTCTGAAACAAAATTATAATTAAGTAAATCAATTAAGATCTATTCTATATAACTAACTAAAGATTGAATTTAGCAGGATCGGAAAACAAATTACAAACTGATTGGTTAGTCGTTAAAAACAGATTATAGATAATGTAATAAGACTCAAACCAATCAACCATGATCCGTTAGGAGCAAAGACCAATCTATTTATTTGCAGTTAAAATCTTCACTCTTTTAGTTGCCAAAATATTTAGTCAAATTAATCAGAATTTGAGTACTATCACATATACCATATATTTTTTTATTCTTAAAGAGAGTATTATTATCTGCAGAACTAGCTACTTTATTTTTCCACAAATTTACCTTAATATTTTAAATGATTAGCTTTAAAATAAATTGAATATGCATTATTGCTAAAACAGTAAATACTCTTAGATCAAAAGTACTTGGATATATTGAGAAGAAATGCTATGAAGGATTTAATGCTGGCCAGTTTAAAATTATATAAAATAAGCCAAACATTACTTTGATGGCTACAACTTAAAAATTATTTCTCACACACAGTAAATCGTAATTGGGAAGGTATGAGCATCCTGTTAGTTAATTGTTTCTAAAAATAAATACAAGAATGCTAATTGAATAACTTAAAAGGAAAAGAGTTAATGATTAAACCAGCAGAAATATATTTGAACAACTATGACAAAACGAAGTGTACATAATTAAATTATGTTAAAAACTAAACATGATTATTTACACAAAAATGCAAATAATCTCTTTAATTTTTTTTAACCTGGGTTTCTGAAAATTTGCAGCATTATTTAAAAGCAACAGCATAAGAGAATAGGGTGGGGAAACATACTACTTGGGCTGTTACCCCAATTCAAGGTTTATGGTTCGTTTTGGTTTGTTGTCAGCCCCAACAGTTCGGCTGTCAGAAGCCAAAAAACCCTACTCGACATTTTTGCTGAAATGAGATTTTTTCATTAGGTTGTGGGATGTAATTTTTGCCATTTGGCAAACAAATTCAAGACAAATTCTGATATAATTTTTACCTTTAATTTTGTCATTGTAAATTTTGCCATTTGGAGAACAGTGGTCAAAAGTCATCTTCATCATATATACAAGAAATCAAAAGTTTTATGATAGGGCTTTTAATTTGTGACAAAATACTAAGCGGCAGTGCCTTAAACAAGAAAAACCCTATCTGACGTAAGATAGGGTATTTATGCTTAAAGAAGCTGTTTGTTTACACTATCTGAAAGTAGGTTATTCTTGAAGGTTATGCAAAATATGTTTTAAAGTTGTGCATTCGTTGCTGTGGTGTATGATCATAATTATTTTAGAGGTTAGACATAGTTACAGGGGGGGGGGGGGTAAGAAGAGGTTATAGATGGTTTAAAATGGTTACATGGGCTAAAAAGTGGTTAGAGATAGTTCAAGATAGTTGCAAAGGGTAATAGGTGGTTAGTGAGAGGGGAGGTTATAAATGGATACCAAGGATTAAAGGTGGTTACAGAGTGTTCCCAGAATCAGGGGGATAGGAGATGGTTATGTGGAGGCTGATACAGAAGACTAGAGAGGGGTCAAATGTGGTTAGAGACGGTTACCAGGAGTTTGAAGTGGTTAAAAATGGTGGTTTGAGGAAGCAAGAAAAAACGAGAAATGTTGAAAGATGGTTAGTAATGGTTACAGGGAGTAAGAGATAGTATTTATAAATATTTATTTAAAATAACAAGTCATAATTGTTTAAAACAATTTTTGTACAAATATATGTACATGTTAAAAATATATATTTATTGAGCCTTATGCCGATTCATCATTCCCTGTTTCACATTTTGTAAAATAAACACATGTGAAACTGCAAGTGGATCTATTTATTTAAAACAAAAGGCTGAGAGCTAGTATACAAATAATGTTAGATAAGGCATTCAAAATAAAATTTAAACAAATAAGGTAAATTGGGTTCTGAATTTGAACAAAGTGAGCTATTGAATTCAGACGGTAAAAGACCTATCTTCAAGGTTTTTCATTTATCCTATTACTTTCATAGCACTAAATTATTGATTGATTGATGTATAGTCAACAAAACATCAAACAAATAATAAAGAGAGATATGAGGTCTCAAATTTCAAGAACTTAATACTCAATTATCTAAAAACAAAAAAAAAACGGCAGATCCGGCAATGTAGTAAAGAATCTTTTTGTCGAATATGGATCTTGAGAGGAATCATATCATAAACCAATACAATTCCTTTCTCCCACTAACTTTTAGAGTGCTATCAAATTATTCAAACTAATAATGAACCCATACCAGTCAGGATGCTTCCCACACCCAATTTTGCTCTTAAATTGTTAATGTAGGTTGGTCATACCTTACCCGTGAATACCTTTTTGAATTACAGAAAACATACTTAGCTCCCTTACTTCTTCATTAAAAAGTTTACTCATTTCTTTTCTTATAGGATCTATTAGTTGTATCTGGCCAGTAGAAAATCCAATTAAAAGTGAAACAGAATCACTGGTGACAGTGGTTGTATTGAAATCATGACAGGTAGGACTGGTTCCCTTATACATCTTCTTATCTATAGGCTTAGAAAGATCACCAGCCTACAATGTAAACAAATAAATATATACATGAGAATGGAACTCTGCATAGCACTATCAAATAAAATAAGTGAGAGTAATACAAAGATATATAAAATGTTCAAAATGTGTGACTCCCCCCTCCATCCAAAAATTATTAATAATAACTGGGACTAATTGGGGGTATGCACCTGGCGGAGGAGTTTTACCTCTAGAGTTTTAGTGGGGTAAGACCTGAAAATCGCTGCTATGGTATCGGCTGGGCAGTCCCCACACTCCATGGTACCGGTGCCATGGGCTAGGCTTCGTCACCGTCAATTCCCAACGGGAAATCCTAGGTAGACGAACCTTCGGATGATCAGGAGCCACTCCCTTTTAGAGGTGTTGGCTGCTTTGATTCCGAGGGATAAAGGTTTCTCCTAGAGGCCGTCGTGTTTCCCCTTCGTTGACAAAAAAAAATAAACTGGGACAGATACTAAAAGGTTACATAGAGGCATAAAGATATTATTTCTAGAGAGGGCCTATATGTTAAGTTTTGAAACAGAGACAAAATAACCAGACTGCCTTCAGGTAATATTGTTAATTATAATATTTTAACAATATTATAATTATATTTATGCTATTTTAAATAATTAAAACTAAATATTAGTGGTAATTTTGATTTTTAAAATGTTTTGTGCACATAATAAACTATCAGTGATAAATTTTCACGTGCTTGTTGTTCACCCTACTTTTTGTTTAATTTATGAAATTATTACATTCAATTTGAGGAAATAGTTATTCTTTAATTAATGTGTACTAACTTTAATAAAAAAAGGTAAATAAAGTATTTGTTTTTGTAATCTCAACAGCAAATACTGCTCAAAATCGGATTCACTTGTCCCAAATGTAAGATGATATATGTACGTATTTAATTTGAACAAAAATAATATAGAACTAGCAATTATTGTTTACATGATTTTTTATTGCAAAAGATTGTGCAGACAAATAAAATAATAACTATTTACTCCAATTCTAAGGGGACAGGATTAAACCCTGAAACTAATTTTTTTATCAGGGTAGAGTCAATGGGTCAAAAAAATACTGTGTGAACACTTGGGGTCCAACCCCCAAGGGGTTTGAAACCCCTGCCAAACCCTGTGTGTGAATGAAGTATATATTAGAAGTCTATTGGACATTTTAGAGCTTAGTATTTGAGCTAATATACATAGCCACTCATTTCTATATCAAAAAGCTTTAGAATAGTTATTTGCTGACTATTAGGATGTGCCTAGTGTTTTAGTATAGCGCCCAAACTTGTGGAAATTAGTACATTCACACACACTTTTAAATCCACAGAGCATATACAGTACGATATCTAAATACCATAATACTGTAACATGTGGAAGGAATCCAATCACATACGCTAGAACTAGGGAGATGGAATCTAAATGGATCCCTCAATACGCTATAGGTACCTTCAGAGGCGATCGTATTTAACAGATAACCATGAAAGATGAGATGTTTTGGCCAGATCTGTTATTACATAATCCCAATCGAAGGACTAAACAAATATGGTGCAAGAACCTTATTGCATTAAATGCATATGGAATACAATCACCTGTTAAATACTCTGCATGTGCATCGTAAATTAGTACGTTCACACACACTTTAGATCCGCGTATTGTATAGAGTACGATCTCTCAATACGGTAATTTAAGCTGTATGAACCATGCGGAGGGGATCCGATCGCATACGCTAGAACTAGGGAGATGGAATCTAAATGGATCCCCCGATACGCTGTCTTTTTGTGTGTGTACCTTTAGAGACAATCGTATTTAATGGATAACCTTCTCGTCGAAATTTTATTTCACTTTATTTCACTTCTATATAACCGTTTTTGATCAAATAACTTTTGGAATATTATTTTTTTTAGTGTAACTTTCTTATTATGCAAAGAAATCACAATTAAATTTAATAAATTTTTTGTTTTAAACTTCCTTATAACCAAAAGTGAAGGTTCACTATACAAGACGCCATGTTTTGGCGGGATTAGTTATCACTCGATCGACTAAACAAATACGCTGCAAGAACCGTGAAGTTAGTTGACTGTATTGTATACGTATTCTATACGATCCGCGGATCTAGAGTGTGTGTGAACGTACAAAATGTTAGCCAAACAACGATATACAAGTTTATATCACTATAATCAGTGGAAAATGGATTAAGTGTTCACCAAGTAAGGTGCTAGTGTAGCTAACACTAACAAGAAATCTAGCACAAATGTTGAGTTTCTGGATATTTAAAAACTATTATACCTTTTTAACGCCTTTAAATATGAAGACATACAGTTCCCTTCCTATATTGAAGCATATCCTGTGACCGGATGACACAGCGTTTGTATTATTGGAAGAACCAGAACTGCCGTTATTATACTCAGGAAGGGATACAAAGGAGAGCCTGACGCAGGTAGAACCCTGCGTGTTGGTATAACCAACTCTATTAGGCCTGGAATATTCAGACAGAGTCATAAGCCGATAGACACCTTCTCTGGTCACAAATTGAGTTTTCAGTTCCTCCTTGCCGCTTCCTTCGACATTTAAAGCCATTTCTTGAGCCAGCGCGCCCTCTTGATCTACCCCGTGTAAACATCTACACCACCTAATCACATATCACATCGATATTATAAATACTTGTTACTTGTTAGATAAATGAATGAAACACAAGAGAAAACAAATGATACTTTATTGTTGATAAGGGGTCACAATCAACGGTGGGTTCCACAGGGATATATTACTAGATAGGGTATACCCTGTCTTAATACATTGAAAGGCTTAAACCATTTTTGGGCTCTCAGGGTCTTTGTCAATCTCATTGAAACCTCCTCTAAGAATGAGTTATGGTTATTATCAATCGTTCGCTTTTTGCAGATTGTTTGTTTTGTTTTCTATTTTAGACGTTTTACTATATATGTTATATATATTAAATGGTGCCGATTATTTGATTATATACATAACCAAAGGTGGTCAGGTTATTTTTTTGATGTTTCGAAATTTAACCAATAGGGATTCTCTAGTAATAATAACTCTATGGTAGTACCACTTAACTTACCGGGAGTCGCCTCCGTTGACGCAAATGTTCAATGTCACAAACGGCCACTGGAGCAAATCCCCTACTCCTCCTAATTGCTCCAACGAACTTCTTGACATCATTTTTTTAAGTGTTTTCCAGCTGTAAATTTTCAAAAAAGAAAGACATGTGTTCCATGGAAAATGGTCATAACTGTAAGATTTGCATAAAAATGTTTATAATTAAAATTTTCTTTTTGCTTCATCGAACATTTTTGACAAACACGTCACCTACTTCTAAAAATTGTAAACAAGCCATACTTCCATTATTAAAACACGGGCAAGCATCTGGGCTCTTGGGTCGTCAGCCTACCTTACTAGAGTACATGCTAAACGCATAACATTCATGTATTGATGTTTAGTCTATCTAAATTGTAAAAAGTCAAAACAAAAAAATTTATTTTATTTTACAAGTTGTATACTTTTGCATTAAACTTACTCTTATCATAGAGATATTATCAACTAGAGGGGCCCTACTGGTTAAATTTTGAAACATCGAAAAAGTAACCTGACCACCTTCCCTAAAAATATAATCAAATAATCAGTACAAAATTACAATACTTATATAGAGGAATGTTAGAAATACAATCAAACACCAAACTATGTCGAGAAGCGAAAACAATAGATTTATTATAACCCCACACTTACA
>JACMZG010001893.1:17419729-17509729 GCA_018340805.1 Microvelia longipes
AAAATAAAGTAATTAAAATAATTAATTAATCATATTAAAAATCATTTACGTTTTAATTATCAGAGTATAATATACTTTTAAGTAATAATTTCATAATTTGATCGAAAAATAAGGGAAACAAAAATTGATATTGCACTGAAATTCGAACGAGTCTGCCTAAAATGTTTAATTCCCTAAAATAACCACCTTTTTCAAAAAAGCACTTCAATTAAACAATAAATGTAGGTGTATTGTAAATTATAATTATTTATTTTGTTTACCTAGGAAACTTAGATAACCCAGGAAGGTTTTTACACTTTTAACTCCTTTTTCTGTTTGCGCACGCATCTAATCCAGCGTTTACTCTACTTTACCCTAGCTCACTCTAGAGTGCCAGTTTGGTTTATACAAAGAGACTAAAACTATAGTTTTAGTCTCTTTGGGTTTATATAATAATAGTATATTATGCTACTAGGTTGTGAAGTAAATTTTTCTTAACCGTAAGAGTTATATTTACTGTCGAGTGAAGCGAGATAGTAAATATTACCGGTATTTTAGTTTTTATTTAAATTTAATTTTCTCATCCCCTTTTTCATTTTCTGTATTCCCATTTCCTCCTTTTCATTTCTTTTATTTCCCTATCCCTTTATTTATTATTTTTATTTTTTCTCTTTTCACTATTCCCTTTTCCTCCACACCCTTTCCTTTATTTCTTATCCTTCTCTTTCTTCCTAACATTTTTTAAATTTATTATCCCTTTTATTTTCTTACTGTAAATTTGGCATTTATGTTTTGACGTGTTGTCACGCCCCCTTTCAAATGAGTCAATCTTCCACTCTCCTCTTCTTTCATAATAACATCTATAGTAAAACACATGGTTATAATCAGTTGATAGCATAGTAAAATAATAATGAGGGAGCCCATAAGGTTAGTCCTGGATGTTAAACCACATCCAGTCCATTTTGACTTTTATAATGAATAAAAAAGAAATTGAATAAATAGTAACATTGAGAACCAGTAAACAAAAATATTAAAGAATACAAGGTCTAAACGCAACAAATTTTTTGGCCATTTACATAAGTTTATTTATTTAACAAAAATATATAAATACATTTATATATGTACACATTTTTATTGTATTGCTATTACTGGTAACATTAATATATAAAGTACTAAGAAAAGAAATACAATTTTAAAATTAATAGAGTAGGTTTAACATAGTTAATATATATCTGTAGTTAATACAACATGGATATTAGGCTTAGTCCACAATGCCTTCCGATCCAATGCTACCTAGATAGTTAATACATATGACTATGGATATTATAATTATAATATTACTATGACATTAAACATTATAAGCAGTATTTTTATGAATATAAATATTGTATAATATGTATATAAATACACAAATATAATACATGCATCTATAAAATATGTTTTATTACCTTTAAAATTGTAATTGTGGACCAGCCTTTACGCAACGCAGAAGATAATATTATTAATGTCTAAATATAGATATGTAATTGAAGATTTAATTAAAGGGAAAAATTAGTGTTTAGACTAGATACAATAATAGAATTGAAATTGCAGTGTGTAACCTAACCTCTTCAGCAGTAAAGAAGAAGATAAAATCGATAGCTTAAGTTATTGAACAAAATGATCCTGATGGAAGGTCAGTGCAATTCAGAGCAATTCCTTCTGTTTTTAGGGTTTAGTTTGTTACATTCAGATTAAGATTCAATTTTTATTTGGTGACCCAGAAAAAGAATCTTCGGTTTAAATTTAATACTTACCATAGGTTAATTTTTGTAATACACAAAACAGAAAAGTAGAGAGAAACTGACTTAACAGAAATCCGCACTACAGTTCTAATATGTTTTAACTTTCGGAATGACAGTGGCTTGGACAGCAATTTTCCCATCAAAATTGAGTGAAAATTAAATAAAAATAGAAAGCAATTCAACCTACATCAGGTTCCTTTAATAAATTTTTAAATGAATATTATGCATAATTTTTATACAAAAATGCTGAGTCATTTATAGAAATAGTATGCAAATATTTTTTTTAAAGTTCTTTGTAGCCCACTTATTTTAATTTTAGGAAAAAACATTAACTGGTGCTTACGAGTTAGATTACATTAATAGGTAATCTATTCTTACACCACCTGTATTACGTTGATATATTAGTATAAACTGGGCCATTCACTTGATAGTTTAGAAAACCAGTGAAAAACTATTCTTGCTTTTGGAACCATTATTTACAAAAGGCGAAGCACATGGTACAGAAATTCTATTTGGACTTTTTTTATTGTATTACTTAGTACTATCAGTGAAAATATGTTTACTTCATTTTTGAGTTATAATATAAAGCAGGCAAGAGTTGAACCGGATAATTGTCTCAAATTTATGACAATCAGACAAGCACAAAGATTCTAGAGTATATGACAGAACAATCCTAGTCTCTCTTATTTGCGTGTTTTCTTATTGTTCTTACAAATCTGTGAATGGCTTTTGCAAAGGGGCATATGTTCCTACTGTCCGAGGCTAGAAAGCAATGATTCTAAATTAGAAAATTACACATACCTTCTTATTTTGAACTCAATTAATATTGGAACTTATGAGTCAATAGAATGGCTTTCTAGAAGGATGTTTCCTTGCACATTTTAAGCATATTTATTCTATGTAGATACATATTTATTAGATCTCTCCCATTCATATTACCCTGTAAATATATATATATTTTTTAGAAAAAGTTTGATGTAGTTTCCACTACAAATATATTTAACAATTAACTTATAACAATACTTTTTCTGATTCTATTTAGTATTAAATTAGGTCTAAGATAAACTTTGAAATATTCAACAAATCATTTTCATGAACCATTAAGGTTTTCTATACATGTAACACTACAATTTAAGTCTCCTGCAAAAATAAATTTATTTTATAAATTTTAACAGAATTATATATGTTTTATAGCATAAATGAATAGTCAAGTTTTTTATAAATGAGGTTAGATATTTATTAGACAGAAAGACGCAATTCCAAGATTGTGAACTGTAAATAGGCTTAAAAAAATAGACTTGTTTTTTTAATATAATTATGGAGCAATTTTTAAAAAAGATTTTATTTAATTATTACAGTTTTAAGTTTTTGCTCCCGGAATTAATTCTGCTTTATAGAGATTTGGAGACTTTATTAATATAATTTTTTAATTTAAACAAAAACATAAAACCTAGAAAAAGTTAAAATTTTCCTCTTTGATCAAAAAATCTAAACTCAAACATAAACATAATACGTAATGTAACTTAAATTTGTGACTGTGTGCGAAATTTGGCATGTATTATGAAAGAATATGTAATATATTTAAAGTTAAAGTCTAAAAACCTTCATAAAAAATCCTCTCCCTATTTAACATAACTATTATGTAATAATAGTTATACAGTTTATATGTTACATAGTTATACCTTAACCTTAATACATAGGGTTTAATTTTTTTTTTAAATACCTTGCAAAAAGCTATTTATTTTACAAAAAAGAAATGCCTACTTCAATTATTTGGCACATGAAAAATTAAAAGTGCAAGCAATATTCATTCCGGGGCCAACTAGGGACAAATCTTTTACATAATTAAGATTTCAGAAAATAATTAGAGATACAAAACTTTCTTTAAACATTTCAAATAATATACATATACAATATAATGTGATATATAATAAATATATAATATATATATATATATTTATGATATATATATTATATATATATATATGTGTATATATATATATATATATATATATATATATATATATATATTTATATAATATATATATATATATTATTATGAATAATATATAATATTATATATCCTCTCTTATATATATATTTATTATATATATAGTATATATATATATATATATTATTATATATTATATATATATTATATATTATATATATATTATATATATTAAATATATATATAAAATCTATATATAGTAATCTGGTAACAATAGCAAAATTATAGCAGTCTAATTTAAATTGGTTCAGCTCTTGCAATATATCTATCATTGGATTGTTATCCACTGATTCTTATAAGTCTATGGCAAGTGTGTGATTATTTAGTTTTAAAATTATTTAAAATAAAGGAAAATGTTACAAAAGACTTAAACTTCCTTTATGGTATAAATATTTATTTGTAAAATTAATGTATATTATTTATTTTTTAATTAATTTTATTATTCATTAATTTAAAATATAATGCACAGATTAAAATGCTATGATATATTTTTGTACCAATTATAATTTTTAATTATTGATATATATCTATATCTAATTGCAGATATTTTTTTTACAACAAGGTAAAAACAGATTTTCAACTTTGAGTTAATAAATGCTTTTCTTAATCTAACTTAAGAGATTTGAAAATTTACTACAATGGACTTCTGATCACAGTGCAAATGTGGTCTATCCTCGAACCCAACCCAACTCAATAGAGCTGTGATTTATTAGTATTTTTGGTGGTATTGCTCAACTTATGGGAAACTTCCTTATATGATTGCACCCCTATGACCTCCTTCAACTTGGTACACTCCTGTACTTTCTTTAGTCGGCTGCAAATAATTTACTGGGTTCGAATTTATCTATAAATATTGTCAATACTTATTCTGTCCAACTATTCAGGAGTAGTTAGACTTTGATTTCAATTTTTATACATAGAGGTACTGGAGAAGGTGATACACAAACTTACAACTTTGATAACTCGAGTAGCTTGTACATGTAAACAACATAATTGCTGGTGAATGATAAATCAAGCTTGCTTCAGGTTCAGATACACTCTTAACACCAATACATGATTTGACAGTCATCTAAGATTACATTATGACCATTATATTTTAACTTCTGAGATCTAAAAAAAATGGGTATAATCAAAAAGAAAAAAAATAATTTTTAAGGTTCAAGTTTTAAAAGAACTATTACACACATATTCTTCATATGGTATATCAAGTAATTTTCAACACCTGGAGGCATATTAGAATAAAAAAGGACAACTATCAACTTCATACAGACAAAAAATTTCCTAGTTCTAAACTCTGCAACACTGAATGACCATGACTATTTTTTTGTGTAAAATAAAAATAAACGAGTTTAAAACAAATATTTAACTTAAAAAGTGACATTTTTTAATCCTTAGAAATTTGTGAAATCATTAGACTTGCTTAAATTTATCAGTAGAAGGTAAAGCCTCATAATGTTTATATGTTTATGACATCCCCTCAACTAGAGCAATTAATTTTGACATAGTTGATAGCTGTGCATTCCCATCAGGAATTATAGGGAACCAATCAGAGTCTATACCGCAATCCGTAAGTTGAAAACTAATAGACATACCATAGACCGCATTCTACACATACAACAGGTGGTTGGAGATTTATTATTATTATCAACATCACAAGATCTGGCCATAAATATACATACCATAGATCGCATTTTACACATAACAACCATTAAATTTACATAATTATCTCCAACATCATAAGATCCATTAAATATCAGACCCACGATGAGCAGATGTCTTATAAGGTTATAAGAATTAAAACAGATGCTAATTTGGGTACCAACAAGTATCAACTATTTCCTATCTTACTTTAAATACAATTATTGTTTAAAATAAAACTCCATTTAATAATCAGCTCGGTTATTCCACACATGGTAAAATTACATATTCTTAACAGCTTGGGACAGAACAGAGATATATAAGAGTGAAGCCTTAGTAAGAGCAATTATAAATGCATTTTCCACCAACACCAACATACTAACATTTATTTTGTACAAATTTCATTTTATTTTGATTTTATAAATTAACTTAGTTGTTATTGAAGCAGTTTAATTATGTCAAGACATTTTACATTAAGTCCAGAAAATTATCAATCCTAATAAATTTACTTTTAATATACTTCAAGTAATGCACTTAAGTTTTATAATATATTCAAGTAACACATTTTATACACCTATATTATCAAATTAAATGATAAAACATCTGATACCAAGATATTAATTTTTAGGAGAACATAAATTTTCTGTAACACATATTAAAGAAAACATTGACTGATTATAAATTGATAAATATTAGAGTTTCAGTAATTAGTTATAAAATACAGATCTTAATCCAATTTATAAATATTTTTTGTGAGAGCTCGTCCACCATGAGTACATCCATTTCCTATCCTATGGTTACTAGTAGTGAGATATATATCGCATTCATAAATGTCCTTTATGAAGCGATATTTTTTTTATTTTATAGTCTTGTCAATTTTCCATTTTGATGGTTTACCACTAATTTTATACTGTAACTTATTTTTTTTATCTGAATTTATTAAAATTTTGTTTATTGATTTTTGTATATTGGCTCACGCCGTAAATTATAAATAAATAAATAGTTAATGAATCTATAAAATAATTCTTAACTTTTTAGGAAGGATAAAATCGAAAGTCATTGTGGACTGAATCCAAACTAATAATTATAAAACTAAAGATACCTATTGCAGTCTCTGTGACTAGAGATTTTAACAGACTGAAGCACAGGCCCTAAGATATGAGGCATAACAATAAATTACAGTTTAACAAATAAACATTTTAACATATAATTTGAAAGATGAAGTACTTAAATTCATTTTCAATCTAGGCTGTGAAATAATAACTTTAGAGCCCAAAAATATCATAAAATATTAAATTCAGGAGACAAAGATCATTATAGTTCTTTTGGTTTTCAGAAAAATCAACAAAAAAAAGGCAATCATAAAAGAAAAAAATCAAGAACAATAGATTATGCTAAAGTAGGTTTACGTAGCTGATATCTAGAAGCTCTTAGTCTTTTAGGAGGAGACAACATTGATGCGGAAGTTCTATTTCAACTAGGTAGGAGATCTTTAACTTTCCATGGAATTTGTTTTCACATGAAGACTTTTAAGTTTGTTAGTCTAAAAACTCCTAAAATAGTTTTAATGCATTCCAATATTGCCAAAGAAAAATACACACTGGTTTAAAGTATAATTACATGATAGCATACTATTAGACAGGTCAGCCACTAAATATAAATATGACTCAGAATAAATATAAGCCACCATGTGTAAATATAAAGGAAAAATTGCCAATGGTAATTTTTTCAATACAATTACAATGCCTTTAAAAGACAATAGTATAAGTCAGGTTTTAAAGAAAAAATAGCAAAATATCCCATCTCATGAAGAACAAATTAGCATGGTAATATATTTTTTATGAGTGGAATTAATTTATGTTTTGTTATTACAAAGCAAAATAATTATAGAATTGAAATCTTTATAAATGACATTAAAGTAAATTTTAAAATAGTGTGTATAAATAAAGAAGGATTACTGCTTAAAAATACTTTTGTATAATTAATATTTATTGTAAATATAAAAAATTAAACGCATTACTAAAACAGCATAAAATAATAAGTAACAACCCTCTATACAAGAAAAATAAAAACATACTTCTTTATTATACTTTATAACAAAATAACACAATTAATTAACTTTCTTTTTTTAAATAAAAAGTTATATAATTAAAAATTACAGGGAACGCTGCGAATGTAGAATAAACTTTAAGGTCGTTCTGAGTAATTTTTTTAAATAAAAATATGGATGAAGAATACACCAAGTATATATCGTACTGATTGTATTGCTATTTTTTGGGTTTGAACCAATATATGCTCTGCAGTCATAGAGATAGAGAGGCCCTATTGCTCTAGATAGAGGGATATAGAGATGGGAGAGGGATATAGAGATGAGAGGCCCTAGATAGAGGGGTCCTACTGGTTGAATTTTGAAACATTGAATAAATAACCTTACATCTTATAATAACATTATAATGAAATACAAATTTTAAAATTACTGTAATTTATATCATACGTTTAGAATACAAACAAAAACACAAACAATGTGCGGGAAGCAAAAAACAATTGATTTATTTCATAAGGATTTTATAAGGATGTTTCAATGAGGTTATATAGAGCCCCTAAGAGCTCCAAACTGATGTTTCAGGCCTTTTGATGTATTGAGATAGGGTATGTCTCCTTTAGTAATATATCTCTATGTTTGCAGTCATTTACCAACCTTAACATAGCTAATGGCTATTTAATAATAAAAAGATTATAATTCAAAGGTTAATAAAGATGAAAGGCAACAACAACAAAGAGTGTGGGTAATTTTTTACAGGAGAGTGAACATTATAGTAAAAACAAGATTGAAAGTTTAATATCTCATTTAAATTCAATCAATCAAACTCCTTGCAGACACCCAAAGCAAATGTAATGAATTTTTGAGGATAAACTTCTCTTCTTTCCATATAAAATTTAATTAGCTATTCAAAACCTAAAAGGTCAGTTCAAATTAAATTTAAATGCTTTTATTTAAAAAAAACCATTGGACTTCACTAAAATTATGTATGATTGACAAAAAAAGTCTAATAACTTAACCACATTTTTAGGTGATAATCATGCACTTATATCTACATAGATTAGGCTTAAACCCAAATAATATTATGGCTAAATATTGTTCCATGAAGTTTTTAGTCAGATTTTATGCTAATAGTAGAGTTAACAAATTTGACTTAGTTTTAAAACTTGGTAAATTGAACTTTCAGATGGCTTAGTGTGAAATTAATCTTGATAATTAAGTTTTTTCCCTTTGAACTATTAACAATATTATAGAATTAAAATGGATTAACAGAATTATATGTTGATTCTAGTTTTGCAAATAATAGATCACAGCAAAGACCAATGGTTCATTTAGTACTATTATAGAAAATATAACATTTTTACTTTTTGAAGTAATTAAATAATAAAGCTGTAAATAGGAATCAATTTTCTGTTACTTTAAAGGTCCTAAAGTAAAACATTAAACACCAAATTAACGGAAAAAAGAAAAAAACAGCTTTTAGGTACCCTGTGACTTAATAGGTAATATTTTTCCAACAATGGAAACTCCCAAATTCTAAGCAAATTATTTAAAAGCTACTACTCAAAATTATAATACTTTTTTAATTTTTACTCGGCATAGTGTTAAAACATAGATATACTTATAACTATAACAGACAGTTTTTGAAGACCATCAAAAACATTTTAATAAAATAAAACATTTTAGAAATTATCAAAGGAGGTAAAACAACAATAAAGTCTGAAAATTTAAACATGTAAAAAGGTTTATACAATGTTGAAATAAGACTTAGTAGTAAACATAGGAATATATTTTAAATTCAGGTATTTAAGAAACTTGCTTAGAACCAAATGGATTTCCATTTTCTTGTTATGTACCCACAACTAAGCTGAGCTTTATATATTTGTGTAATTACTTAAGAAAAAAAATATCACTAGAATAACACATGGATTACCTTAACTATGTTTTATTTCCTAAAAAGTAAAGGAACAAAAAAAATTTAAGATTTACTGTTGGAATACCTTTCACTCGGTAACAAAATAATAATAACCTGAAATCAGGCTAGGTAATTTTAAATTAATTAATTTTGTATAAGGACTAGGTCCACTAACTTACAAATAAATATAATATTTAACAAATAAATAATTAATTTTAGCCAAGACGTAATTAAATAATTCAATTTTAAAATTCATCCAAATGATTTTAAGAAAAACTTGTTAATAAGAGCAAAAATTTTATTCCTAGCCAATCCCTCCAATCTTTAAAACAATTTCCGTTTCAGGAAATGTTGAATTTGAGCTATCAAATGTTTGATGATGAATATCAAAAATGTCGAATCAGCTATCAAAAATATTTAAAAAAAATATATTTACATATTCTAATTTATTTATTAATATTTTCAAATCATACTTTTGATGAACAAGAAGACTACAAAAAAGTTTATTGTTGGAGAAAGTAAAAAAAAAAAACGTTTACCTCATTGTGTCTTTTGACCAAGTAACAACTTATTCTAATAAGTACTGCAAATAGTTATAATTAAAATATTACTTTTAATATTTTTGATTACCTAGCCTACTAGTAGAGTTGGACACACATAATGACTCAACATATCATGATTAATCAAGAGCAGGCACAAAATCCACAGCCATTATGATTTAGCGGCATAACTGGACATCCGATCAACAGCATGTATAATCATCCAGACTCAACACATATAATCATCCAGTGTTGTTGATCACCTATCCATTTGTGCTTGTTTAAAAAAATGATTTGATTTAACCATGGAAAAAGCATAAAATGTTATATTAATTAAATAAACAATTGAATTGTCATTCATATCTTTGCATAATAAATAAATCTTAAAAGTCCTTTCGAATGAGGTTAAATGAAGCTACTATTTCTAAAATAATAAATAATGACTAGAATTCCATTTAGTCTATTAAATGACTAGACAAAATTATGATGACTAGATAATGTTAGGATTAATTTAATGTTACAAATTTTCTTGAACTGACTTTATAACACAATTGTAGCTTTATTATTTAATAGGATTTAAAACAAGTTTAAGCTCAACAAAGAATTTATTTTAAAAATAATTTGTGAAATAAAATATTGTTTCATAACTTAATAATCACCAAACATCAAAGAATGATTTCCAGCCGATCCATTAGCTTAGAAATAATTTGTAGAACTAAAGCTTGAATCTAATGATTAATATGGAGATTTACTAAATTTATACACTAGAAAGGAAGAAAAATTCTATCCCATTAATTGTTTGCCTAATATATATCTTTGAATTTATTGAGTCTGTTTTAAAGGCTATTGAATAATAATCATGCTTGTCCAACTCTAAAAAACATATACATGGCACATAAACTGGAAATTAAGTACAGGAATAATTACATAGGTATTTACAAAATTAAAAATATAAAGAAAAAACTAATATCTATAAAATTTAAATAATTACAAATTAAGATTTAGTTTATCATTTAGGTAAAATATAAATTATTATATGTGTGCAAAAATAACCTGATCGAAGGAGTGGATACTTAAACTAGTTCCTGAAATACTAATCTTTGTAAATACAATATTGAAATACTCAAAAACATTTGTTGAAAGTAGTTTAAGCTCTATAAAGCTAATCTGCTAAAAATGAGAGGTACTAACTGCTAGAATGTATATATCTCTGACTTCAAGCAATTTGTCAAAAATCTAAGAAGGCACTTCTCTAATGATTTTAATGAAGTACTTGGGCTTGTCTCGGATTACTGATTTAACCTTATAATTGAAACTAAAGGAAATTCTGGTCCGATAATTAACAATATTTTATCATACATTTAGTTTTTAATTTTAAATTAATTTTCAAATTGAATTTTGTAGAGTTCTGGAATGACCAAAATAATATCAAAGACATAGAAGCACCATTTCAGCTAAACAACAGATAATTTGGGTTTTTTTGTAATACTAGTTTAATTTACTTACTTTTTACATATCCTATAACATATTGTATAGCATTTAATTAGAAAAATAGAATTTATGTGCTTAAAGAGATACAAGTTTTTAAAGATCTAACAAAAATTAATAACCAGTTCAAAGTTATTGATTAATTGAAATTTCCACAGCAGTATGAACAAACATGTTTTTGCAACTCTTCAAAAAAATTTGCAATTAAATATTTAAGGGTATTTGATGTCTCTTAATTCCTTTTATACGCTACTCTATCATTTTAAAAAATAATCCTACAGCATGCAAATAACTCATTCAACACATTTTAAGACAAGCCTTAAAGTACTTAAATTATCATGCTCATTTAATTAATAGTGCTTTTATTTTTGGACCTTTGAATTTAAAATGAGGCGAAAAATCAAAAATATTTTTTACTGAGAAACTGGATAAATAAAATTTTAACAAATTAACTTCCTTCATAGCAGAAGACAAAATACAAACAGGTTTGTAAAATTTTATTAAGTAAAAAATTATTATAAATTATTTAAAGAGATCATTTACTTTATTGTTTTTAATTATTTTAAAATATTTTATTTAATAATATGTATAATATTACATAAAGTCAAGATAAATAAAGTATTTCTAACAATCTACAAAGATTAATTCTTTAAGTTAAGATCTTATGAGTGTTTTATAATTATATCAATTTTTTAATACTTGGAACCCCAATTTACTTAAAAATAAAGGTTAGTACTTTAGGAACTTAGTTTGATTAACAATAATGTTATAAAATATACCCGAGTCGGCGGACACAAAACTCCATTATTTTTAGAATTGAATTTTTTAACATAAAAATAATCTAATGGTTTAGAATGAATTAAAAACCAGATTTGATATTGTTTCATCCCAATTAAATTGAATCAGATCATTAGAGTCTGTATATTTATGAAGGTCATAGATTCTTTACAGCCAATCATTCTTAACAATTATTTCTGACTAGCATTTAAATATCAAGAGTAAAATTAGCGATGAAGTTATAATAAGCATCACAGACCGTACTTTAATTTTGTTGGTATCGTACAAAAATGATGGCCAGTGATAAAATCAGTGTTACAAAGTAATAGTACACATTTTTGAAAAGGGTAAAATAAGAAAATTGAGATGAACATTGATAATACTAAGAGCTAATTAAAGCTGGTTATGAAATTTAGTATAAGTTATAGCGATTTAAAAATAAGCCAGTACAGCCCTGGTCCAAAATTAAGGGCAACCCAAGGCTCTACATTAGGTTACTGATAAATCTGTTTTTATTAAAAAATATGATTATATTTTCTTATATAAGATCAAGATTAAAACTATTTTGCTCCCACATTTGTTAACAGTGACGTAAACGTAGTATGGCTACATAATAACAACAAGGGAAATTATGTTAGTAGTGTCACAACAAAAAAGCACAAAACTAAATAAGTGTCAAATTAGTATTCTTTAATTAAAAAAATATAGTATACTAATATTTTCAAGGATTATTTTAAACACTATAAAAACATATGATGCACATAATATAATGTAAACATAACTACAATGTTATACTTCAACTAAAAACTGTCCACTAAAATATGTATAGAATTGACACAAATTGTATTAAATATTATTACGTTTCGTCAAAGTTAAAAAAATGTTATCAGCTCTTTATTCTATAGGAATCATGCATTATTTGTGTCATTTCTTCAAATATTTATAGGTAAGCTTGGCATGACTTGAAAGATTACATCAGTTTTACTGCTGCTATTAATTTTTGACTAAAGACAAACAGAAAAAAATAAGCAAAGTTTTAAGTCTACAATTATACTGACTAGTTATTATTAGCTAAAAGTGTCTGTGCAACTTGATCATTTCCTTACATTATTTATAAACCAAAATAAATGTTAATTTATTTTTTAAATAATTTCTAGAGAGCTATATTTTTTAAATCAAATAAAGTTTATAAATTATTAAAAAAAATTTGATCCCAGTTCAATAATGTTATAATCAATATCACTGATAGCTAGCTAGTGGAGCATCAAAAAAAATATTTTATAACCATCAATAACTAACAAGATATTTACAAAAGGTATTAAATGCATAATTCCTAAGAAGTAGGTAGAAGAATCATTATTCAACTTAAAGATAAATAAGTTATACAAAATAAATAAACAAATAATTAATAAAAACTTATCAATCCCTATTTATAACGTCTTTTAAATAAATTAAGAAATGCTGGTTTCTTCTTTATATAAAACATCTAACGAAGTTCGTTTCATCATAAAAAATAAGCCACCGACATCCGTATCCAAAAAATTGGATCTATTCAAGTCATCTTCCGAAAGTATTGCAAACATAATGGAATATATCGAGTCAGACAAGTACTGGTCCGACAGAGTTTGTCCTTCCATCAGAAAAAGATAAATAACTCAGAAGCCTTCGATGATATCGTAAACTTCTAACGTCGACATGATTACATAGAATAGCCAAAGAGATACAAGCATTGCTGATGTTACATGTTTTATGGCTTTGGGTCCTCCTAGTTCTCCTCCAACCCATTTACTTCTCCTTAACAGAAGAATTATTATGGCTACTACAGCTAATGAACAAAACAGCGTCACTGAGTATGCCAAACTAAAAAAAATAATAATACATATATTAATGTTTGATTAAAACTATTTTATTGAGCTTAGTAGGAGCTTAGTCAATTAAAACTTGTATAACCATAAAAATAGAGAGTGACAAATATATGCTTAGACCATTTAGATGAAAAATTGTTAAAGTAGATATCTAATTAATAATATTCATAGATCAGACATTGTAGCGATGAGTACTATATCACTACAATGACTTTTAGTATCATGTTATACCTTATGACATGGTCACATGACTAAAAATCAGCTGGAAGGGAGAAAATGCAATGCTTGTAACACACTTAAAGGGGAAAAAGTCCCTACAGCTGCAAGGGAGACGATGCGTAGGTAGGGGTAAGTCGGGTTATTTTACCCACCATATGGCACTTGTGATCTCAATTGTTTCTTATTTCATCTCTTCTATTGAAAACGAACTATTTTAAACTAGATTTCTATAATTTCTTTTTATTTCAAATGGTGTCTTTTTAAATATTCTTATTTTATTGAATTCTTTCATACTCAATCTGAATTATATTATTATTTATTTAACTTCTACCTGGAAAAAATATAACTATAACAATTATTAACAATAAATCTAATGACCTAAAAGCAGGTGAGAAAGTCCGATATAATTTTCATGGCAGACACATTCATACCGGGTCCAAAACAAAATCAATTGACAGACAATAAATAAAAGACATTTATCTTTTTGTGACATATTATAAGGTAATTAAACAAAAGTATAAAAAAGTGTATAAAAAGAACAAAAAATCATGGGTATACTTGTCATATTGAAACAAAACTTAAAGTACTTATTTACTACTTAAGTTTCAACTCAATAAAATTATTTTCCAATTTTTGAAAAACATACTCGAGTCATCTAATAAAAATTTAACGCTGATAGTGATATGAAACATGGCACATTTGTTAGCCCTATACATGGCTATATACATGCCAAATCTCAATCCAATCACAACCTATTTTTGCGTTTTATGATTTTTCAAAATTTTCACAGAGACATTATTGTGGGTTAACGAATCCATAAAAAATTCTGGATAGCACAACTACAACTATAAACCAATTTTTGTACAAAGTTTTAACTCTTTAGCATAAATACACTGGGAGCTACGATGATAACAGGCACATACATACACATAGAGACAGACAACTTTGTGAAAACTACTCAGGAGGGCCTTAAAACAGATAATTTTGGTGAAATCCTGGTATCAGAAACAGAATAATTTTCCTTTATACCTACGGTATAAACAAGGAAAAGTAAAAATACATTTTTTCTACAGTAATTAAAACTCAATTTTTTTTTAATTTATAAAAAATAAGGTTGACGCTGGGATCTGTGGCGCAGCGGCAATATAGGCAATACACATCTGTATTGCGTAGTTAGTCTACCCAACAAACCTGCAGGCGCACCACGGATCCCAGCATCAACCAAAAATAAATTTAGGGGGAGGAAAAGAATGATAAATAACATGATGTTCTCTAATAAGAAGGCATTGGTGGGCAAATTTAAGGCAACTTATTCTTATGGTTCTCCTAAATCAAAAGTATCAGATTTTACAGGTATATTTTAAGAGCAACCCCTTATTCAAACGTCTTCCCTCTGAACTTATACTTACTTTTGAGGATGTGAATTAAATAATAAGTATGCCGTAGTACCGACCAAGACTATCACTATAAGAATCAAAATCATAGTATATCCATGACAATAAATATCTCAAAGGCTATAATATGTCAATGAACAAGAATATCTCTATAATAATCAATGGTGCTGAATCAAATAAAATTAGTTTTAAGTTGAAAAAATGAAATAAAAATTGTAGTTTTATTCAATTTAACACCGTAAGCAGGTTACTTTACTGTAATTTTAGGTTTGATCGGCACATGAACTGGAGTGCACAACACTTTTCTGCACTATTCTTCTTTCCACTAATTTATTTCTTTATGGAGTAATCTAAGGTAAACTCTAAATTAGATGCGAGCACAGACAAAAGAATTGTAAACGAGGTTAATTTATGTGATATAAAATATTGTGAGCAGCCAGCTCGAATTTCAGTGGAAAAAAATCAAGTTTCAATTAATTATTGCTATCTTACTTTTTATTCTACTTATGAAATTATTCTAAAAATTTGAGTAAATAGTTATATTTTTATATTATTTTTCACTATTTTTTGTAAAAAATTACAAAGGCAACTGCTAAATTTAAATTATTTTTGTTCAAATTAAGTATGTGCATACATCAGCTTTCCATTGGGACTAGTGAATCCGATATCAGGCAATGTACAGTCTTATGATTACAACAACTAGAGCTATATTAAGTCACTTTAGCGAATTTCCTTTGAAAATTCGCCTAATGGGATAGCGTCATGGCGGAATTCGAACCTCGGACCACGACACAAATCCGTTTCAGAGGTCCCTTATGACGAAAAAATACTTTTTTTGAAACTTTATATATATATAATATATATATATATATATATATATATATATATATATATATATATATATATATTATATAATGTATGTATTTTAGACACTTTCTTGTAAACACTCTATCTTTCGAACGGATTAATATTTTTAACCAAAACTTGGTACAAAAATCAACCTTCGGGAGGACACGAACCCTATTGAAAACCAGGTTTTTGTGACGTCATTAACCGTTTGCTGAGTCAGCGAAAGTTTTAAAAAATCGGCAAAATTCAGGGTTAATATTTTTTGCCGCAAAAAAGGTCAATATTTTTGTTTTTGAGACGCTGAATCGAATGAAACCGGTCCGAAGTCGATACGACCAACTATAAGTGACCTAAAATCGAAAAAACCATTCTAAACTCCCGAAAACCAAAATTTAGGTCGATAAAAAATAAATTTCGAGTAGGGTGTCGTTTTCAATGTAATTTTGGGCGCGGAATCGAATGAAACCAGTCCGAAGTCGATACGACCACTTTAAGTTACCAAAAAGTCGAAAAAACCACAAAAATTATAGAAAACCAAAATTACGGTTGTTGAAAATTAAATTTCGAAGTAGGGTGTATTTTCAATTTTTTTGGGCCTCTGAGATGAATGCCTGTGGTCCGGAGTCAATACAACCACTCAAACTCAGGTAGGGTTCACATCCTGGAAGGGTCGATCATTTTTTTATCGTTTTTTTACCTAATATAAGTTTACAACTAGGAAATAATTCTGGCGCGGTGGTCCGCATGTCGGGCGAATTTCCTTTGATGCGTGTTTCTGTGCTTTTTATATAAGTTTACAACTACTAAATAAATAATTTCGGCGCGGTGGTCGCTGTCGGGCGAATTTCATTTAGAATACGTGTTTTCCGTGCTAACAACCATTTTTGCTTATGCAAGAACCATGCCCATTGCGTGGTTCCGTTCATGCTTTAGAACCTAAGCAGTTACTCAATTGTCAAGCACTGCTCGTAACTCATTTTGTCTGTATTTTCCAAAGGAAATGCGCTAAAACCTTTAAAGATAACTGACTAAGCTTAAAGATAAGTAACTAGCTTTAAACTAGTGAAATAATAGAGCGTACTTCTAATTTTAGAGGCATAGTTGTGCAACCAACTGATAGTTATGCGCATTTTCCTTTGGAAAATACAGACAAAATGAGTTACGAGCAGTGCTTGACAATTGAGTAACTGCTTAGGTTCTAAAGCATGAACCGGAACCACGCAATGGGCATGGTTCTTGCATAAGCAAGAAAATGGTTGTTTAGCACGGAAACACGTATTCTAAATGAAATTCGCTCGACAGCGGACCACCGCGCCGGAATTATTTATTTAGTAGTTGTAAACTTATATAAAAAGCACAGAAAAACGCATCAAAGGAAATTCGCCCGACATGCGGACCACCGCGCCAGAATTTTTTAATAAAGATTGTACATATAAATAAAAGAATAAGTATTTGCTCACATTCCATGTAATAATTTCATAATTTGAACAAAAAGTAAGGTAAAGAGTAAGGACTAAAAAACTGATCATTGATAGTTTATTATGTGAACAAAACATTTTAAAACATGGAAATTACAGGCAATATTTCATTTAGTAATATAAAATTGCATAAAAAGAGTTAAAATGATTTATTATTGTTAAAATACATTAGTTACATACAAACTGTTGGGCTGAACTTCGGTATACGGTGCACCCTGTTATCAATACTATATATCGATATATTTTTAGTTTAGAGATGTGACGGAGAATAATCGATATATTGCCTTTTCTTTTACGTTTATGAACATTTTATTATTTTTTTAAAATGTTTTTTTGTTATTTGTGTTTTTTTTTTATTTGTTGTAAATGGTTTATAACTATTTTTATATTTTTTATTTTCATAAGATTAATCGATGATACACCACATCTAATTTTTATGTCACGCGTATTTTTACGTATTTTTTTGTGTTTATTTTCAGGTTTTTTTATTATATTTTTGTTGTTAATGTTTTCATTTATTTGTTGCATGGTTTTTTTTAATGTTTTAATTATAAATTATAATTTAACGACGCTGCTCATCTTTTAAGTGCTCAGTTCTCGTTTAAATTAGATAAAGTCTAAATTAGATGTGGTGTATCATCGATTATTCTTATGAAAACATAGTTAAAACATTATAAAAACATAAAAATATATGAAAATAGTTATAAACCATTTTAAAAAAAAAAAACACAAACAACAAAAAAACATTTAAAAAAATAATAAAATATGTTCATAAACGTAAAAGAAAAGGCATATATCGATTATTCCTACGTCACATCTCTAAACTAAAAATATATCGATATAGTATTGATACAGGGTGCACCGTATACCGAAGATTTACCAACTGTTGTAACAAAACACAGTGTAGTGCAGTCCAGGGCAATTTGGATTACAAACTTGGACATGACTGAATACAGTTCTCACACTAGGTTATTCTTGTGTACACTGGAGTAATATGCAGAACAAGTTTTTTTTGTATTTTCAGGTATCCAAAAAACTAGATCCTTTTGAATTAAAACTGGTTTTATTCATTTCTGCACACCTAAATATGCAGGTGTGCTTTAACCTACTTTTGAAAGACTATGCTCAACAAACCCTGTAGTCAAATTATATATATTTGTACAAATATATGAGAAACAAAACAATAATATTATATTATGTTACAGGACTGCGAACAAGGTTTTTTACCGTGGCGAATATATTTACTGTTGAGTGGAGCAAGACAGTAAAAGGAGCCAAGGTAAAACAAGCCATTCCCAGTTGTGTAACATATGCTACTTTTTTCAAGGCATAGTAACAGTAAACAACTATTTAAAAGAAAAACAGTAATAATGTATAATAATTTGCACGATCTTTCGATAGCCACATTGGCCAAATTTTTCAATTCTGGCGGCGTATTTTCAATGTCTGAATCACTTTCCATAATTATTAAACACTTGATAATAAATAATTAATAACTCACTTTTCGAAAATAACAAAAATTCATTAACAAAAAGTTTGATTATTTATTTAATAAACAAAAAAATGTAAGAAGAACAAGTAAGGTAACATTATAACCTTGTAGTAAACTACTAGCGCCCTCCTATTGGGCATTTAAGGAACTTCGCCATGGACAGTAAAAAATTCTTTTACTGCCACTGACAGTAAAAAACTACGAAACTGTCATGGACGGTAAAACGCATTTCACCTAATTTTTTGAGGATGTAAAGTGCCCGAAAAAAAAAATTATTTATATTTGTACTCAAAATTACTTATAATTTGAAATCTTGTCCTGTATAAGGAGTAACTCATTTAAAGAAGCAATTCTCTATAGATGAGAATTACTTCACAAGTGGACGGATAAGATAAATAAAACCATTGAAATGCTTCTTAGTTTGAACTTACTTTCCAGGTTTCACATGAAATGTTTCCCCTCTTAATGCGTGATAAAATGCTGCTATGGACCAAGCAACACCTATTCCCAAGAAAACGTTAACAGCATTACTTCCAGTTACGTTTCCCACAGAATTATCTGCAGTTGAATCTCCAATAGCAGATACTTTACTGGCAAATGTGTCTGTCCAAATGGAAAAAAAACAAATTATAGAATAAACAATAATTATATTACAATTACACAGTATAATTGTGCGAGATACATCTAGGAAATGTAAAAAGAAAAAAGCAAGGCTACATCTGGGAACTGTTCCATCATTCGACATCATTAATGGCTCGAAATAATGTCATGTCCCACTTTGTTTCGTTATGTCTAATTCATCAGGGCACCAACAGAGCCTGAATTCACTCTGACCTTCAATTTAAATTCCGAAAAATATAATAATATAATGAAGTTATGAAAATATGAAAATTTAATGAAGTATTCACCAGAGACGAGCGGTGCTCTCTTACCGCCATCATGCTTGGCAAGCATAATATATATCATTTGATACTACCGAGTTTTGCAAAACATGAATAGATGACACAATTTAATTGTGCGAGGGACACCTAGGTAATGTGAATTGAGCTTAAACTTAATTATTATATTCAGTTAAGCTAGGAGAATCGAGGCATGTTATCAGACATATACAAATAACTTATGAGGCAAATTCACTAAAATATTCACAATATAAATAGGCCAGAAGGTTTGGTCCTTTTTTCAGAGGCTTTAAGCTGAGCTGAGAAAGCTATGCTTTTATACTGAACTTGAAATAAGGGTAACATCATAAAGTGGAGTCAGATTTTTAGTTAGACCATCTTATATCCCTTTTCAGATATGAATTATTACACATTTGCCTTCTTTATTGATTAATACCTTGAAAAATCTGACCCAAGAAGATAATTTTGACATTGTATTGTCATTTAAATTAGGACCAACCTAAGCACTTAAGCACATGTCAGTGGGCGGCTTCTGTAAATGCTCTTATCTAGTTAAGTCTCCATTGTCTATCAACATAAAAAGAACATACTTTTTGCAAACTCTTATTTTTGTTTAAACATCACAAATAGACTAACATGTCCAGATAAAATTATAAAATAGTTAATATAATAGTTATAAAATACCATACCAGGTAAACTTGTGCCCAAAGCTACAATAGATATTGCAGTAACTGCATCATGTATTCCTACATAGCAACCAAATGCAGATGCTAAATCTCCTATTACTGCTGTTAGTACGCCAATACAAGATATTGATACCCAAAAACAAACCCATCCATGAAGAATTTCTACAACAAAAAATCAGTATTAATAAAGAATCTTAATCCATACAGGACCAAATTAAGAATATTAATCCATATATTTCAAAATCATCAAACAAAATATAGAAGCAGCGAAAGAGGGTAAAAAAGCATCTGATTATCAATTAATCGGTAAACAAATACTTAGGATTGTTAAATTATAGTATTAAATTTAGAAACACAGCAGGGTTTTGCCCAGCCAAGTCAAAGAAAAGTTAAATACCCCGCTAAGTCAATAAAATAAAAAAATGCCAATATTACACAAACAAGTAAGAGGACTCGTTTCGCTCATCCTCGGATAGTAAATTTATCCCTATCATTATCAGTGCTTAATTTATGATCCAAAAAAATCATAGATACACTTGTCATATTGAAATTAAAGTTGGAGCACTTATTTATTACGTAAAGGTATACACTTGTATCAAATTTCAACTCAAATGGATTGTTTTCAATTATTTAAAAAAATGTACACAAGTCATTTGATAAAAATTGAACTAATAATAATAATAATAATGAGATGAAACTTAGCACATATTCTTATACATAGCTACATGCGTGCCAAATCTCAAATTGATTGCAACATGTTTCCGATTTTGAGCCATTATTGCGGGTTAATGACGTCATAAAAATAATTATTTTTTGGATAGTACAACTACAGCTATAGAGTGATTGTTGTATAAAGTTTTAACTCTCTAGCATAAATACACTGGAGCTACTATTATAACAGACACACACAAAGACAACTTTGTGTAATGATATGATGTGCTTGTTACCTTTCACACATGAAACCAGGCATTACTAACTATTTTGTCAACTTTTGAAAGATTAAAAGTATTTTTGAACAATAATTTTTTCAAACCTCTTTACTTTTATTTAACACAATCTTACAATTTTTTTATTACAATATGCCACTGATAACCCAAAAGTACTGATATACGCATATCGCAATATAATTCAAGACAATCATACTATCAAGATTTAATCACGGAGTACTTAGAACAGAGGCCCACCTATATGGGAGATTGGTAAGGCTAGTTCTACCCCACTCCACATTTCTGAAAATTTCTTCTGTACAGTGTCGCTCTCAGGTAGCAACATGTTTTAACTTTGGATAATAGAAAGAGACAACCAATTTCGCGATATATCCATCTTTGTCTTTAGATGTTCATCACATCAACTACTTTTCTACTGACAATCCTCCTTGACAATTTTCAATATCATTTAATGGATTTTACTTTAAGTTTCACAAACCTAAGATGTGAATATTATTTTCTTTTCATTCATAATGTTATATATACATATATATTAATGTTGCAATTAATCCTCCTCCAATATTTATTGTTAAAAAAATCATAAATAATAATTTAAAATAATTCGGCGCGGTGGTCCGCATGTCGGGCGAATTTTCCTTGGATGCGTTCCGTGCTTAACAACTATAATGGTTGAATGATCATTTTATAGTTTTTAGATTATATAAGTTTACAACTACTAAGTAAATAATTCCGGCGCGGTGTCCGCTGTCGGGCGAATTTTTATTTAGAATGCGTGTTTAAACAACCCATTCTTGCTTATGCAAGAACCATGCCCATTGCGTGGTTCGGTTCATGCTTAGAACCTAAGTAGTTACTCAACTGTCAAGCACTGCTCTTAACTCATTTTGTCTGTATTTTCCAAGAAATGCGCATAATCCAGTTTTTTTTTTTTTTTTTTTTTTTTTTTTTTTTTTTTTTTTTTTTTGGCATAATCCAGTAGTTGTAGAAAACTATGCGTCTAAAATTAGAAGTACGCACTATTATTTGCTCTAGTTTAAAGCTTAGTTACTTATCTTTAAGCTTAGTCAGTATCTTTAAAGTTTTAGCGCATTCCTTAGGAAAATACAGACCAGAAGAGATAAAGAAGAGAAAATATTAACCCTGAATTTTGCCAATTTTTTCAAAAATTTTGCTTACTCAGCAAACCGGGTTAGTGACGCCATAAGAACTTTTCAATATGATTTTGTACCAAGTTTGATTAAAAATATTAACTGTTCGAAAGATAGAGTGATTACAAGAAAGTGTCTAAATATATATATATAATATATATATATAATTAATATATATATATATATATATATATATATATAATAAAAGTTTCGCGAAACGTATTTTTTCGTCATTAGGACCTCTGAAACGGATTTGTGTCGTGGTCCGAGGTTCGAATTCCACCATGACGTCTATCCTATTAGCTTTAAATTTATACTGCAATATGCCTTGCTTTGCTCGACTTCAGATAGTAAATGCATTTATATCATTCTGAGCGGTCACCCATACAGCACTGACCATGTTCAATGTTCCTTAATTTTCATTTATTTATTATTAAGGTGCTTAACACTAAGGTGACAAACAGATAAAAACATATTAATTTTAGATGCAACAAAAATTAAATATAACTTGTTGTATTAAAACGGAAATATTAGTAGGTAATAATACAAATTTCAACTCAATTAAACCATTTCCTGATTTTTCCATATTTTTAACAAACATACACAAGTGATTAAAAAAAATAACTAACGCTGATAATGAGAATGACACTTGGAATATATTTAAAATTATGCATAGTCACATGTGTTTATAAAAATTTTTGATTTTCCAAATAAGTCGTTATTGCGGATTAATGACGTCATTAAAAAAAATATTTTCTAAATAGCATAACTACAGCGGTAGACTGACCCTTGTACTCTCTAGCATAAATACACTGGGCTCTACGATGATAACAGACACACACACACATACAGACAGACAACTTTGCTAAACCACTCAGGAGTCTTAAAAGCGCTGAAACGGATAATTCCGGTTTAATCCCGGTTTCGGATTTTTTTGCAAGCACATACTTTTCCTATATACCTACGGTGTATATTTGTTACGCCATTCTTCATAATTTCGGACTAAGTGATAAAGTAAGCAATCAATTTTATATTTCATCACTTTTTTAAAAAATTAGAAACAAGTCAAGAGTGTTTTATAAAAGAATAAAGAAGTTACATAAAATTAAAAATTTTCAAAATAATTTAAATTGTCGTACGAATATTAAGAACATCTTAGCACGATGCTGCTTGACACTATCCATCTATCATAAACCTAGATATACCACTTTATTTATCTTCATTAATTGTCGGACAATGGCCGATTCAAAGATACATTTGAAATTCTGTTTGAAATTCTCCAGTGCTCTGCGGCTATAATAAATTGAGAGCTGTAATTAAGGTAATAATATTTTCGAAATTTAACTACATCAAATCAAAAAAATCAAACGATTTTATCAATTTTCCGTGGAGTTATGGTGGTAAAATCAGAATAATATCGTGAAGAAGAAACAATTTTTAGATTGTTTACGTTAAAAAAAATGAAATATGACTCATTTTTAACTTCAAATCCTTTGTTAATGATTTTAAATAGAAAGTAAACTAATAGAAATTAATTTTAGACAATATACAAGCTTTGAACTTTATTTGCAAGAATTTTTTTATATTTTTGTATTTCTACCAGATATTAACGAAAATATGAAAAAGGGATACGTTTTGGTCCACTATGATCGCAGCAAATTTAAGGGCTTTTCTTTGGGTTATCCCTAAACATGTCCAAAACAGATTCCCAAAATAAAATGTGAACTATATTATTTTTTTGCAAAACAAACCGATCGCGACTGTTAAGCGTGTTTTTCAATATGTTTCTGCTTAATTAACTTATTCAAATAAGTTCTCTAATATTCTGCATATTCATTTTCATTTTTTAAACTCCATTTTCCTACTCTGACCTATAATAATTAATGTAAACTGGACAGTATTTATATTTCGTAAATTCTTAGAAATAAAGCGCGATGTTTTAAATTTGATAATTAATTTTTATTACTGTTTCAAAGAAATGAAATCTGCTTAATTAAGCAGTAGTTAAATATGAATTTATTAATAGGGTGAATGCAAAGAGGGTTCCTATCAAGTCTAATTTTACCTAATGTCTGAAAAATTTTACTTGATTTCATTTATCCACCTGAAAGTGTTCGCAGTCCACTTGAAACGTTTTTCAAGGTTGTGAAATACTAACATTTTTTAAGCAATGAACCCCTGATAACACCCTTGATATTAGATATCAAAGTTAAAATTATCTTAAAATTAAACGTCACAAAGGATATAAATAGGGAATTTGCATGCATTTATTACCATCAGCAACAGTTGACCTATTTTTAAATACAATCTTGTAGTGAAAAGCTAATGAAGGCCTAAGTTTTTTGTTGGATATAATAATATATAATTACCAGATTTTTGTCTGTAATAAAAATATTAGTGTCAACATATTTTTGATAAATATCTATTATTTAACATAACTTAGCAATAATATTAACCTAGTAAAAACAGGTAAGGAAATTATGATTAAAAACAGTTAGAGGGTTAAAAGAAATGCAAGTTATTATTGAAAGTATTAAAATTAGAGATATAAGTTAAAAAGATTAGATCTAACACTTCTTATCTTATATTTTTACAATAATATTTGTGTGTGTAGGTATTATAGATAAAATTCCCATCCTTAAAAAATTGTAAAACCAATATGCAATAATAAATGAATTACAATAGACATAGGTAAGGGGATTAAGGATTAGGGGTATGAGATGTTAACCAGAGAAGTATGACAGATAAGGGATGGAACCAAGGGTTGTTGACCATTTCAGGAGATATCTTAGTGTGAGGTGTGAAGTGTGCTTGTGTGTGTACGGTGTATGAGTCAGTGGCGCAATCCATCGAGAAAGTACGCAACTACTCCAAAACGACTGTGCTGCATCCTGGTGTCGAGGTACAAATATCGCCTTTAAACTAGACAAAAAAAATCCCATGAGGTGGTTCGTCTCTAATAGTCTCTGATTTAATGTTGATGCATCTGATATGTCCCCTCAGTATAAATTTTATTTTGAGTTTTGAAGTAAATATGGTAACTTTCAGACCCTCTTAATTTTTAATGAATAGAGGTTTTATAAAATATTTTCAAAATACAATTACAGTATTCAAGGATCAATTTTAAAAATTGTAAACATTGAGCCAAGTTCACATAAAAACTGTGATTCCATGGTTTTAATTTTCAACTTGGGTTCTATAATTATGGTTTTTGTTAGTTTCAATAATCATAAAAAAAGTTCTAATTACAATAATAAGAGAATCCAATAGTTAGACAATAGGGTTCACTGATAGCTTAGTTAGTTATAGCATCAGGCCTTGTCAAGATAACTCGTGATACCTCTAGGTAGCCCAGGTTATAATCTTAATCAGGCCACTTACAGAGGCCTGACTGATTCACTCTACAGTGGGGCCTACTGATGTTACCTTCTCTTCAAAATGAGATAAGAGCTGATTCTCAACAGGGTGAATGAATAATGGATGTCTTCTACAGAAAGGACTTGTTAATAGAGTATTAGCAAGTCTGGACATATAAAGTAACAACTGATTTAGAGAGGGCCAACAAATATGATACTGTCTCTTGGGAAAGGCTATAAAATCGTAAAACTTTTCACTTTTACTTACCATATTAGCGTATATTTTGGTTGAACATATTGTTTTATTTGATTACATAAGAAGTGTATTTTGGGGTTAATATTATGGTAAAATATTAGTATGTTAGTTAAAGACACTGTTTTAAATATAGTTCACATCAACTTACGCATACGTTTATAATATATTAATATTTTTATAATACTATTATATATTATACATATATTTATAAAATAAGGCAGAATATGGGTGGGGAGGTATTGTAGAGTGTATGGTATAGTAAGGTTCTATAGGTAGAAGAGTAGACCCTAGACTGTTAACCCTGCAACGCATAATGCTTGCACAGTTGCACCTGATTGTGACAAAACCTGGGTACAGGTTCACTCATACCTCTCACCTCACACAAGCCGTCAAGGCAGTTTTCTAGCCAAAAGATCATATTTGAATCATTTTTTTGTTTTTTTCCTGAATCATCAAAAATATAATTTTTTTCATTCTAATATTTTACAGTGTGTGCTTTTATATGACGTACATTAAGATAATGCAATAAAAAAATGTGCAAATACTCTTCTAAATGTTCAAAAATGCTAGCTTGAGAAGCAACCAGAGCTTGGAAACATAGTGTGATGTGGATACTTTTGGACACCTGTACTCAGGGACTCTCAAGTGAGACCAAAGAGTGCTGTTGATTGGAGATGTTAACCATAAAGAAAAATCAAAGTAGTTTAAAAAAGTGGACATTTAAGTTTAAGTTAAAACCAAGTCGCAGTAGAAGTTTCAGTCGAGTCAGCTCAAGTGTATACGAGCTATCAAGAGAAGCTTCATGGGAGTAAGGTGATATTACTGATCAGCCAGCAGTGGTCCATGATTTTATCTGGTCACTGTCTTTAATGCATGAATGCATTATGTGTCTTGACATTCATAGAGAGTTAGTAGAAAGTGCTCTAGAGACATAGTTGCTAGATGACTGAACATGTTGTTCTCATCTTGCCCTCGTTAACATTACATTACAACAGTAATAAGTAATGAATAGAATAAAAATAAGTTCTAAAGTTATCATTCCAAAAGAATAACGATAAGCAATTTTACCTGTAGGAGGCACAAAAGCAAAAAGAACCTTCCAGAATAAAGCAAAGAAGTGAATGCAATAATCTGAGAAAGAAGGTGAACTGTCTTCTCCTCCTTCTTCATCATCATCATCTAATAAAAAATTAATAACAAATTAAAAATAATAATACAACGAAAACAAAGTTTCAATTAAAAATAATCTATTTAAAAAATATCTTCCTTTGGTTACCAAGGATGTGTTGAAGTTGTCTATTACGCATGTATATACGAAAAGACTAGTTATAAAAAAGAAGTATAGTTAATAAATAATACCTGGTTTGACTCGAAATGCAGCTTTAAACTGTTCTTTCCATGAAGAAGTTCCTACAATAATAGCTGGAGTACCTCTCGATTCAACCAGCCTGTCAACTGTTTCCTAAAAATAAACAAAAACGTTTAGGCTAAATATACAGGGTGTACATATAAAAGTACCACAGAAAAGGAGGTGATAGACTCCTCAAAAGGAACAAAAAAATGTCCTATAATATAAACCCCGATCTCAACGTTTTCCCACAAGGTCAAATATAATATTTCAAAAAAATATTTGACCTCACATCATAAAATTGTTAATAGGGATTTAACTATTCAAGCTAGAAAGGCGAAATTGGTATCATTAGAAAGCTGAGTAAATTTCCTAAAGGACAAACTACTAACCATGTCAAATATTTTGGAACTACTGCCCAAACTTTTGCATGAAACATGATTTAAAAAAAAAAATGAATTTTATGGAATTTTTGTAGTAGGGCATTAGAGGAAGTAAGAGATAAGCAAAAGTTCAGCCAAGAACGGAAAAAACTTCTCTTATACTGCCCTTTAAGAAAATGTAAATATTTTTATACATCAATAGTCAAAAATGTAAGCTATTGTTGCTAGAAGTTGCAAAAACTGATCATTTTTGTCGTATAAAAGTGAAAATAATGTGTTATTTTAATAAAAATATTTTATTTTCGAAAATAATTTAATAATACGATTTTTAGACTTAGAAAGTTAAATAAACCTATTTTTATTCTTACACATTTTCTTCTAAAAACCACTCTTTTCCCTTGCTTTTTGAGATTTTTAATTATTTTATGTTTACCAGTAATTAACATTGTAGACATATGCAAAAATGCCAAAAATATCAGTTTTTGCAACTTCTAGCAACAATAGCTTACATTTTTTGACTATTGAATGTATGAATGTATAAAAATATTTAGATTTACTTAAAGGGCAATCATAAGAGAAGTTTTTTCCGTTCTTGGCTGAAACTTTGCTTATCTCTTACTTCCTCTAATGCCCTACTTACAAAAATTCCATAAAATTCATTTTTTTTTTAAATCATGTTTCATGCAAAAGTTTGGGCAGTAGTTCCAAAATATTGACATGTTATTAGTTTGTCCTTTAGGAATTTACTCAGCTTTTAATGAACCAATTTCGCTTTTCTAGGCTTGAATAGTTTAAATCCCTATTAACAATTTTATGATGTGAGGTCAAATATTTTTTTGAAATATTATATTTGACCTTGTGGGAAAACGGTTGGAGATCGGGGTTTATATTATAGGACATTTTTTGTTCCTTGAAGTACTATCACTCCTTTTCTGGTGGACACTTTATATGAACACCTGTATAAGCAATCTGGAGTAAGTATTTCTAAATTAAGAACGTATAATCAGATTAACGAACAGCTGGACACTTATAAAAAACAAAGAGACTGAATTAATAGAGGGAGGACACCACAGCTCTATCATTCCTTGAGCCAAGGAACAGTAACAGTATTACTGATATAAATGTCTGTAATAACCATAATTTTGCCTTAACATTATGATATAGACCATTTTTTCTTAATTCAAGAAAAAACCAAGTTAAAATGGTGCATTTTCATTGTCTCCAAAGTTCGTTAGTTCCAAAACAAAAAATTTTCCCATTCCTCAAAAGTTCACTCCCCAAGGTTCGTTGTCTCCAAAATTCGTTAAGACACAATATTTTAATATAATTTGGAACTTACGAATATGTTAGACATTAAAGCATTCGATTACTATTTAACAATAGTTTGGAATCTAATGAATTTGGAGGAACGACGTGTGATTCGATAGATCCAAAGCCTTTCCTGTCTTCCGTTTTAGTTCTAAAAAGAGTGAACAACCCAACAAAGGTTTAGTCACCCACATGACATTTGCTCTATATGTTCGTTGCTTCTCTATTTACCAAAGTTCATTAGTTCCAAAATATTTTTTTTTTATTATTTTGGACCTAGTAAACTTTTATGTCATTAAAATATGCTTCTAGATTAAAAGTTTGAATGCAAAATCTTTTGTCACATTATTTCGTAATCTCCAATTGGAACTTATGAACTTTTCTGACTCGTTGGAACTAGTGATCTTTGGAAACGAGTTTTGGAGGCAACGTATAGGATCCGTTAAAATAGGTTTTTACTGTTTGTATTCTTCTATACAAACAAACTGTTCAGCACTGCCTTGGGCTGTTATCCACAGCACAAGGCTAACGCTTAAAGTGGATAATAATCCAAAAATAATACTTTGTAGCCAAGCAATGTTTTTAATATTTGTTTATTTACTAAAGTGTATATGGATTTGTTTAAATTAAATAAAGGAAATTTTTATTTGAAAAAAAATATATATAACCAGTTTTGCATAAAATGATTTTAGGTGAGATCACTTGACACCTTGTACTTTGTGATTATGTGCATCAATAGACATAGGAGAGGGGTTAATCCCATTTCAGTAGTGGTAACATGAAAGAAAAATATACTTACCACCCTCTTATCACATTAAGTCTTACTATAATTCAGTCTCTTAGCACAAAAATGATTAATTCCATTTGGAAAAATCACAGTGAAATTACAAAAATCAAATTAGGTAAACAAGAATTGTTTTGTTAAGTTATTCTATTTATTTCCCCTCTAGGGAATTTATTTTTTACATTTCTTCATTTATACCAAAGTCATATAGAAAAAGTATTGTGTTTGCAAAAAAATCCGAAAGCGGGTTGACAACAAAATTATCCGTTTCAGGTGTTTTTAAAACCTCCTGAGTATTTTTCACAAAGTTGCCTGTCTGTGTGTGTGTATGCTGTCATCGTAGCTCCCAGTGTATTTATGCTAGAGTCGAAATTTTATAAAATAATTCTATAGCTGTAGTTTACCCAGCAATAATGACTCAGCAAAAATTTAGAAAAATCATAAAACAGGGAAAGCCATGCAAAGCGCATCTAAAGATGTCTTGTAGTATATATTTGGCGAATTGTATATTCTGAGGACAGGCAAAGCAAGTCGAGCGTAGTGAATACGATGTGATGAAGGAAAGTTCTGAAGCACCCCTTATCCGATTTTTTTATCTACAAGACACATCCTTGAAAGATATTATAATATTTTTATGAACTTTCAGTCATTTTCACATTACAGACCCTTGTTGAGTATAGTATTGATAACCCAACTTTTTTGTGCAACACTAATAGCTTTTGTAAGTTTTTGACATTTTATAGACTTATATTTTAACTTTTCTTTTTGACTTGGTAGGGTGGAGTGCTGCTGTATTCCTATACTTAATACTATTATTTAACAATCAATAGTATTTGTTCACAAATTAATTGATAATCAGATGCTTCATTTTACCCTCTTTCGCTGCTTCTTTAATTTTTTTGGGGGATTTTGAAAAATATAGATTAAGATTCTTAACTTGATCCAGTATTCATTATGATATTTTATTGACACTGATTTTTTGTTGTAAGTTGTCTGTCTGTGTGTGTGTGTGTGTCTATCATCATCATAGCTCCCAGTGTATTTATGCTAGAGAGTAAAAATTTTGTTCACAAATCAGTCTATAGGTATAGTTGTTCTATCTGGAGAATATATCTTTCATGACCCACAATAATGACTCAGCAAACATTTTGATATATCATAAAACAAAGAAAAATGTGTGAACAATTTGAGACTGGTATATGGCCAGGTATAAGACTAACATTTTTTTTCCATTTATCTGTACAATAATTTAACAATTAATTGAATAGTTTCTATTAACATACACTATACATATAATAATAGCTAAATTAGTGCAAATTAGGCGTTTTGCCGTGGAACCTACATTGGTTACATTTTTTTAAAAATTGGAAAATAATCCAATGATGTTGAAATTCAGGAAAATTGTATACCTTTACTCTAATTTTCGTTTCAGTGCAACAGGTATATTTACAGATTTGTCAGATAATAAAAGTTAAGCAGGCAAGCATGATCAGTGCCTGGATGGGTGACTGCAGGGAATGAAATGGATGTATTTAATATCTGAGTGAGTCGGAAGACGTTTTGCAGTATAAATTTAACGACTTGTATATTCTGATGATGAGCGAAACAAGTTTGAAGTAGGGAGGATAAGCGTAGGGAAACTTTTTTAATTTAAATATTTTTTAATTTCAATTTAAAATAAAATTGTTTATTTATTTATTTTTTAGTTTAATTTTCTTTTTATTTCCTACCTATTAATTGAATAAAACCAGTATCTATAGCCTTAATTTAATCGGTGAAACTTACTTTAAATTCTAAACTCTCTCTAATATGAATATCGACTACAGGGAAATCTCCTAAGGTTGGGTAACCTTCTTGAGCAGCGTCTTCACCTTCGGCTGGCTTCTTTTCTTCATCATTATCTAGAAAATAAAAAAAGGAAAATACACAATTAATTAATGTGTATTTACTCATAGTTGTAGAAGCTTCTAAAATGAAATGTGCTCATCAACCTTCAAAAAATTTAACTTCAAGAAATACATGGGGATAAAGGGTCTCATAAATATAATTATGAGTATGTTTTTAGATGAACTCTTTTAGCCAATTTCCTTTAAAAAAATTGTTAATGGGATAGGCGTCATGGCGGGAGTCGAACCTCAGACCATGACACAAATACGTTTAGGTGTCCCCTCAATATTATAATAAATTGAAAGGTGTCATCTAATCTGGAAAAGAGGCTGTAGAGATCCTTTTTCAGTTTAAGTGACCCCTCAATGTTATAATATACAGTAAGTTGTTATCAAATCTGAAAAAGAGGTTATAAGGATCTTTTCAAGTTTAAGTGTTCTCTACGAAACTAGTTTAGATATTTTTTCAATACAGAAAGTGTATTCATGAGTTTTTTCATATCCCTCGGGTTTAGCAGCATCAAAAATGGCTACTACATGAACCTTTGGGAATGTTATAGTTTTTTCATTAATTATAAATGTTGAGCAAACAAGTGCCAAGTGGTGAGGACTTAAGCATAGGGGAAAAAATACAGAGACAAAAAGCTCTGAGGTATCCCGTTCTCGATCATTTTATTTCTTATTCTTTTCTGTTCTCTAATTTTAAGCTTTGCAATGAATTTATGCAAGTTCTTTATCTTTATTAATACATAAATTTGTCAATCCAGCTTTTTGACATTTTTATTTAAAATGTCACTTCACTTTTCATTAATATTGTTCCAAAATTTTTCTTGTAATTGTAGATACTCTCTATCTATGTATCTCTATTGTATACTTCTATCTATGGTTACAAGGTAAGCGTTTCCTTCCCTTTCACTAATTAGTTTCCCTAATCTATTAAATCTGGAAATATTTTAATTATAATTTAGTTTGGAGAGAATGCAGAAGAGGATCTTCTATTCCATCTATGGAATGAAGACCTGGAAGCAGGTGAAATGGATTGAACTTGTTCGTATTAATTTATTATAATATATAATTCCATGATTTTTATATATACATATGTTTAAACTTTAAAAAGGGGACATGTGAAACAGTTTTATTCATCCATTTCGTAGTGTATTTTACCCTCCCATTAACCCCCTAGTTCCCATTGGTAACATTTTTATTTTTTTTGCCTTTAAAATAGGGGACACCTAATCTGGAAAAGTACCGGTGTGCACAGCCAATTTTAGAGCATCGTTTTGTATAAACAACAGGATAATTATGCTCATTTCCTTTGAAAAATCCAGCAATAATATGTGATAAGCAGTGCTTGATAATCGAGTAATTGCTCAAGTTATAAATCATAAACCGGAACCTTAAGTAAGAAATGGATTTTTAAGCATGGAAACACTCATTCCAAAGGAAATTCCCCGACATTGGGACTACCACAGCAGAATTATTTTACCTTTCCTCACCAACAAACGTAATTATATAAGAAAAGTAATGTATTAGCAACTACAGTTTCTATTTGTATAAATATGTGTCGGTCACAGCTCTAATTGTGTTAGTACTAGAAAGTTGGAAATAGGTATGAAAATCAACCTTCATGTATTGTTAAGCTAATGGCAAAAGATAATTTTGTCATCAAAATTACATAAAAAATTCATACAACATGAAAAGTGATCAGATAAAAATTAAATTTAGTATGCATGAATTATACATTCTATGAAAGTCCAACACATGTTCATGTATACATTTTTGTAAAACTTGTTAGATTATTCAATTGAGTTGGAATGCATATCTCTTTAGAGAGCCGCCTCCGTGGCCGAGGTGGTTAAGGCGTTAGTCTTTACACTGACCTTTGACATCCACAGAGGTCTGGGGTTTGCATCCCAGGTTACGCTCTTAGTTTTAGAAAGTTATTGCTTAGATAAATGATCGCCAACTTTAGAATTCACTTTGAGCGTAACGGTTGCTACAACCACCCAAGGTGGTTCCCACAGGGGTTATCCCTGATGAGCCGCAAAGCTCTAAACGGGCATCATCATCATCATCATATCTCTTTAGAAAGTTCCACTTCAATACGGCAAGCATATCCATTATAACTTGAGTTAAGAATCATCGGGCGTGGTCATCACGCGGATGGGTGACCACTAGGAATAAAACATATTATTTTGTTGTCTGAGGAAGTCTGCATATATTAAATATTTTACATTCTGAAACCATGAGGAAAAGCATAGCTGAGTATGTAAGGAAAATTTTTAATTTCATGGTGCCCAATTTTTTCCTCCACATAAAATACATGTAAAGTAAATTTAACGAACCTTTAAATATAAGAAGAAGGATTCAACTTCAAAGGTCAAATACCTACTGTCACATATCTGACAAAATAATTATCATCAAAATATGTATCCAGATAACCTTAACTAGAAAATAGAGTAAACCATCTTTAAAGTAAAGTAAACATTTATTTAAAAAACTCCTTAGATGCCAATTCCATAACCCAATTGGATAAACAAACAATGTAATAAAATAAACTATTAAAGAGACTAAACTAAAAATTATAAATACTTAAGGTATTGCTAGCTGGAGTAGTTAGAAATTTAGATAACAGATAGCACCAAGAGTTTAACATTTCTTAAATCACTATATTTATGGTACTAAGAAATTCTCCAAGACATCATCACTATATTTCAGATTTTTTTGGATTCTTAATATTTTTTAAATATTAACAAGAATTGAAGCTTTAAATATTTTTTAAAGTTTTTAACCTAAAGCACCTGTATAATAATATATAATATTTAAATAAATATGATGTATAGTATTATTTATAATATAAATAGTATAATATATAATACCTATATTACTTAGGTACTCAAGTAACCATTTTACAGTCATCTTAAAAGTGTGAATGAAGAATTAATGAACTTTTATAATATATAACCAATAAATAATATAAATAAATTATAATAATAATAATAATATAAATATAGTAATACACATAAACTTAATAAAAAAAAAAATAATAATAATCAAAAATGTTAAATCTTTAATTCATATTGCTAAGAAAATGTTACAATAAATGGTATAATAAAAAAATACAACATAAAATAAAAAATAACCCAATAATAATAAATAAATAGTATAAAATAAAATAAAATAAAATAAATGAATACTGCAGTCCTTGAAAATAGTATTAATAAAAAATATGCATTTCAGATTTATAGTGAAACTAGACGTAAAAAAACATATTTAATTAATTTAAGAAAGAAATTAAAACTTTTGGCTCCAAATGTGAAAGTAAAAAAGAGAGGGGATACATAGTGATTGGCAAACATTGATACGATTTCACGAATGATTTCAAAATTTAAAGCGGAAAGGAGGATGGAGTAGTAAAGCTTTCTTGGACTACATAGCTCAATTTAAAGGTCGAAAAATAGAAATTAGCTAAGAAATGGAGGATCTCAGGCCGTCAGATAAAGGATAAGCATGAAGTTGAGGTCAAAATTTTAGTCTATAATATAGAGGGGGGATGAAAAAGCACTCTGACAGAAAAGGACTTTATCACGTACCTAAACTGTTTTGGCTATTTTGTATTAACTGTGACTTCTTGACTAAGGCTGATAAGTGCCTTGAACAGTCTTTAAGTACATTGTTTCTGTAAATATAAAAATTAAAGAAGTTCTTAGGGATTGCAAAATTGTAATATTTAGTTATATGGATTATTAAGTTTACTTGTTTATTGTCTACTGTCTACTAATGTTTACTTGTTACTGTCTATTAGTTTACTGTCCTATAAGTGTAATTGTTTTTCTAAAAAAAATTTAAATAAGTAAACCTACCATAATTTCTACTAAGTCCTGAGCGCATGTAGTATTATCAATGGAGCATGCGCTCAAAAAAAAAAAAAAAAAAAGTCTTTAAGTAACTTTAAATTAATATGAGGTTGTGCCATAAAAGAAAATTTGTATGGAAGGGCCAGTGGGGGTTATGTTATGGGTATCAAATAGTCAATTAAAAATAAATGTACCTCCTTTTAATATTACAGAGGTTTTGATTAAATTAAAATGTCGAGAGGTGTGCATGTGTTATATCTAGACTCGCTTCACATAGTAAATGCATCAAAATCATTCTCAGTGGTCACTCATACAGCAGAGACCACTCTCAATGCTCCATAATTTTTATGATCGAACAAAAATCACGAAACTTAGTGTACTTATTTATTAGGTAATGATATACACTTGTACCAAATTTCAACTCAATTGGATCATTTTCATTTTTTTAAAAAAATGTACACAAGTCATTTGATGAAAATTGAACTAATGCTGATAATGAGATGAAACTTTGTACATATGTTAGTCTTATACATAGTCACATGCGTGCCAAATCTCAATCTGATTGCATCATTTTTCAGCGTTTTATGATTATTTAAAATGTTGCTGAGTCATCAATGACGTCATAAAAAAAATTACGAATAGCACAACTACAGCAGAAGAGTGATTTTTGTACAAAATTTAACTTCGTAGCATAAATACACTGGGCGCTACGATGATAACAGACACACAACTTTGCGAAAAACCACTCAGGAGGTCTTAATAACGCCGGAAACAGATAATTCCGGTTTTATAGGAAAAGATAATACTTTTCCTATATATCTATGGTATAAATGAGGAAAAGTAAAAACTATTTTGGTGGAAGAAATGGTTGAGGTTGGGTGAGTTTGCTCAAAAGGGGAAGATGGAAGAAATAAATACCATGCAATCTCAATTGAATAAAATAATTGAAAAAGTAAAAAATCAGTTTTTAATGAAAATGTATGATAAAGCATCAAAGGCACAATATCATAAATATTATCATAAACTTTTGACTATTAAGGTATTGACCGTTATAAAATTAGTCTAATTTTAAAGAGTAGAGGAGAGCTGCATTACCTTAAAAATAGGCATGGCAGAGGGGGAATAGCTACAAAATATGGTAAGTGCAATTTAAATGAGTAAGAAAATAATGTCCACTTTTTAGCTGTGTGCCCTGTTTTAAGCGAATTCAGAAGAACTTACCTTAACAAGTCTCAGTTAGCACTTGACAAATATATACAACTACTTAATTGTGGGGACTGTATAAGCTTGTAACCTACATAATTAGTATAAGAAAATACAGGCTTTTTTAATAGACAACTTTAACTATGACAAGTAAAAAAAAGATATCAAAAATTAATTAGAAGTTAAATTTAAATATAAGTATGTATATGTGTGTATGTATGGATGTATGTATATATATTAACAAAAGCAATAGGGCTTATACAGATGTAGACACACAGCTAGGTCCCGATGGTCTGAGGTCCAGGCCATGGAGTCCGGCTAAAGGCATTACCACACCAGAAAAAAATAGCAATTACTTTTTTTATTTAATTATACAATAAAAAAAATCTTAATGTAATTGTATTGTTCAGAACACTAATTTGTACATACAAATTATATAATAATTTGTAGAGTCTGATGATGCTAAAGGAGCTGATGAGATTGGTGAGACTGGTTAAAAGAATGCAGGCCAAGTGAGACTAATGTGATCAGAGGAGTTAGTAAGAATAGATGAACTAAGCACTCAGTGAACTAGTAGTCAGTGCTAACCAGAGTGGTGAGCCTAGCCAGGTTACAGCAGTCTAGATGAATTAGGCGCACTGTGAACTAGTTGCAGGCACTACTAGTGGGCTGGTCACAGTCAACTAGTCACTGGCACCGCCAGAGCAGTGAGTTTGGATAGAGTCTGATGGGGCTAGATAAACAAGGCAAAACTTTGAAACAGTCATATGTGCCACCATGTACCAAGGGTGTGCTTTCTAGATGATTAAGTGTGTGTACAAAGTCTTGGGCGGATTAGTTGAGTAAGGGAAAAAGCTAATAGGACCCAACGGTACAGAACAAAAATAAGTAAAGTATAAAATTTATTACCTATAAATACATACAATACAAGAATAGAACAAAATTACAATAAACCATCTTTAATACCTACAACTCCACAGTACCTATATAGCCAAGGTAAAGTCAATGGAACAATAAAGATTTAGGTTGTTAAGTAGTGACTGGATCAATGTGGATAATAGATATGAAATTTCCCTTCCCTGAGAGAGACACCTTCAGGGATGTAGGTCATCATGGATGAAAACCTAATAGTTTGATGTGGTCTAAGATATCTGAGGCTAACACAGATTTTGAGATTTTTAAGCATGTGAAGTTTGAGGTACGAAATGGAGAAGCTTATTTTTAGCTATGTATCTATTTGTATTGGTTTAGTGGATAGGGTTCAAACCGGAGATAAAATACAGAGAGAATGTACATCCTTATACTTTGGGGTTCTCTGACAAAGAACCTCATTCCTAATTGGGGGTTTAAACCCATTTTTTAGACCAGGATGTAATAATCTCAAATCTTCATATGATGAAACTTTCAAGGACAACGGCAGAGAAAGGATTGATTATACTTGGGCAAGAGTAGCAAAAAAGTGAAATTTACAAGCAAATTAGATGAATGCATCCCTATGAAAAGAAAAATAGAATATCCAGATGAAAAACAAACAGTAGTACACTGAAGAGCTTACAGAATTAAAATTTAAGTTAAAACTTGCAGATAAGTAGTGAAATGAAGATCACCTTACAGATAAGCCATAAAAAGAGCCGAGCTTAAGCATCATGATACAGTGACTGACTTCTATGAGTGAGGTACCCATCCTAAATCCATGCTGGATTGGAAAAAATAATGATGCTGATATTATGATTTCAAGCGCCTTCTGAATAAGAGCTTGAGAGATTCATCCACACCAGAAGCTTTCCTTCTACAGTGACAATCCTCTGATCTAGTTCCCGATCAAACTCTCAGGTATGATTAGTGTCAATAGAGGGTTGAGGCTATTTCTGAGGAAAGTGCGGTTTGAGCGACAGTTTTAAAGAGTCCAGACAGTTTGAGAGATTAAATATTGTAAAATTATATAGTTTATTAAAGGTGAGATAACGGTGCTGAAATTGAGGTCTTAAAAAAGATAACTAGAGGAAGAGGAACCGGTACTTACGTTATTCATTAATATCTAACAAGAAGACAGCTAAATGTAACGAACAATATATTCCCTTGCTACAAATTAATTTTATATTAGATATACATTCGTCTGCTTTCTTCATGCTATAAACTTCCACAGTACTTAAATTATTACAGCAAAAATCTTTATTAATTAAATATTACCATAACAAAACTTAAAAATCAAGCAACAAGAGCAGGTTGTTTATAACCGCCGTCTGATTCAAAACCGTTTTCTTCTTCTTCTTTCAATTTCGTATTAATTTTCTTAAAATGAATACGTCAGATATTTACTAACTGTCAAAACCAAGAATTTTGAATAAAGGATCTTAATTCAAAATCCTTGGTCAAAACTTACTGTTTTAAATAACTGTTTCAAAACAACTGTTTTGAACAGTTGTTACCTTAAATAACTGTTAAGGTAACTGTTTCAAAAGCTTATTTCACCTTCCCTTTATTGTCCATAAACTAAATACGGGAGACTGTTTCTTGTTCGTAAAATATGTGAAATATAGTACTATGTAAAATATGTGATTCACAATACTTCGGTATGCGTGCGGTTACAGCCCAAATGCCAACCTGGCGACTTAAGCAGGTTGATTATTTTCTGTCAAAAATAAATGTTCAAAATCAAACTGATTTCCTTGTAATTGTAATCTTATATATATGTTTTCACACCAACTAAATACGTGGGGATATATTGTAAAATGGTATTTATTATATTAAAAATCGGGTTAGGGGTGCCTCGGAACATTTCCTCATCACATCGGATTCGCTATGCTCATCCTTCCTACTTCGGATCGCTTCGCTCGTCCTCAGAAAATAAATATTACCCAATTTATACAAAACAAGTCTTAAGTCCTCAGATAGCGGTCACCCATCCAGGCACTGACCACGCTTGATGCTGCTTAACTTTATGATCCAACAAATACCATGGTTATACTTATGGTATTAAAATGAAACTTATTTATTACGTATATGTAAACAATTTCATCAAATTTCAACAAAATTGCATTATTTTTAGATTGTTTATAATTTAAATAAAACGTACACAAACCATTCGATAAAACGTGAACCAAAGCTGATAATGAGACGAAACTTGACACATATGTTAGACTTACATATGACTACATGCGTGCCAAATCTCAAAATGAGCACAAGACGTGTTTTATGAATTTTCGAAATATTTGTTAAGTCATTATTGCGGGTTAATGCCGTCATAGAAAATTAATTTTCGGATAGCACAACTAAATCTATAGACTGATTTTTGTACAAAGTTTCAACTATCTAACATAAATACACTGAGAGCTACGATGATAACAGACACAAACACATACAGGCAGACAATTTTGAATAACCACTTAGAAAGCCTTAAAAACACCAAAAGCTAATAATTCGGGTGACATCCCAGTTTCGGAATACTTTTCCAATATACGGTAAAATGAGGAAAAATAAAATAGGGTACAGGCTACCTCTGAACTTTCGGATTTGCTACGTTACTTTTAAGCACAATAACCTGGTTGTAGTATAACCAGTTCTTGAATTTGAGCAAATTTTGTTTTTTAAAATTATAATGTTAAAAAATGTTTAAATTGTGTGTTTAAACATTTAAGGTTCATTATTTTTTTAAAGGTAATACATCATTAAACCTCAAACAACGGGTCCCGTGACTTGATGATCCTAAGAAAGACTATGCTAAGAATAAACGGGGCCCTATTTTTAGGTAAATAGATTGAATAAAACTTACAAAAGGGGACTCTTGGGCTTGATGATCTTACGAAAGTCTTAATAAGATTAAATGGACCCCTATTTTCCTATAGATTGTATAAAAGTCTAACAAGGGGCTAAGACGGACTATACTAATCTCTGCTGTTGCATGGACCTATTTTATTAATAGGTTTATTTTTTACTTTATTTATATATTTTTACTTTTTATGGTTTATTATTCTTTTTGGGGGCCCTAATTGCTGGCTCCCCCGTATTGCGAGCCCTTCCGGGCCCATAGTTACGCCACTGCACATAAGATAGTCTTTTACATAACTACACGTGAGCCCAATCTCAATCCGATCGTTTTATGATTTTTCGAAATATTTCCAAAGTCATTATTGCGGGTTAATGACGTCATAAAAAATTATTTTCCGAATAGCATAGCTACAGCGGTAGACTAATTTTTGCACAAAGTTTCAACTCTCTAGTATAAGAGAGTTGTAGAATCTTAGTTTCTAAATTTATAAAAAAGTGTCCACAATACTAAAACGCGATAAATAAAAATGAAGCTGACTAGGTCAGATAAAAGGCATATTATAGTAGGTAAATAAGAGCCCTCACTTATACATCTAGTTTGAAAATCTGAATGATAATGTGTTAAACTATGTTTCTAATATTTTATGCATGCAAGGTATGGTAAATATTTTTTGACGACTTGTGTTCACATAGGATAAATTATTCAAAATCGACCTGAAGAGCTTAACAAGGCAGTTAGAGACTGTTGAATCTTTTTATTTTCTTTAAGTGTTTAGCTCTTAGTCTTAGTAATCATATTGGCTAGGTCTGAGCCTCTCAGGAGCTAAGTGTCGTTTAAGTCAAGAGGCAAGCCCCAAGTTAACTATCAGACCCCTTCCACTTATCTACTATAGAGTAGATTTCATTCTCTTTCTTTAACTACTTTACGCATGATTTGATTTAGCCATAAAATTTGGCTTAACCTATAACTCGGGACTGTAAATGGTATACACAGAAATGCAATCGGATACATAGTACTGCCTCAGAATTGGCTTCTATGACATAAGGCTCTTTCGCCCTCGAACCTTAAAATAATTCTGGCACAGAGGTCCAGCAAGCCGGACGAATTTCCTTTGGACTTTCTTAGTCATCAATCCAGTTATTGCCCAGGTAATCCCGCAGGTTAAACATCATAGTTGAAAAAATAACATGGTACTTCTTTAGATAGTCACTCCCCCCAGATGATTACTCCCCAAAGAGGAGTAACTAAGGGGTTTGATGTAGATAATTACTCCCTTAAAGTATAAGAGAAAGAAAGGTTTAAAATGTTTAGTAAAAACAAAGGAAAAAAGAAAAAGGCCACTTTTATAAAAAAGGAACCCTCTATTGACGGCACTTATTCTATAAAAGTACCCATGGTGTGACAGTATCAAAAAACCTCCAATCCATAATGAGTTAAATATAAATAAACTGAAGATATTCACTCATTAATGGGACTCAAAGAGAAAATATTAGTATAATAATAATTAGAGAAAATAATTAGCCCCCCCCCCCAAGAAAAACATATTGCCTTTGTAGCTACTACAACTAAAATTAAATTTAATTTATTTAAAATATATTAAGAGAATAAATAAAGAAATAAAATATATCAATATATCACATAAAAATATAATTTATTAATAAATAATCAATTACGACTTTATTGTTCCTACTTTCAATAAGTTTAGTTAGCAACATAGATCTTGCCCTAGGTTACTCTAGTGTACACTGGAGTAACGTGCCAAACAAACCTATCGTTATTACCTATTGTATCCTATTGTTTTTGAAATATGTGTGACTTCATTCACCCACAATAATGACTCAGTGAAAATTTCAAAAAATCACAAAACTTTAAGAAGTTTAACTAAGTTTAACTTTAAGAAGATCGGGCTAAAATTTTATACTCATGTATAACTATGTATGGGTAACACATGTATGAAGATACAAATTTATTATCTTTATTTTTACGTATATCGATAAAATCACGTAAAATACATCTGAAAATGCGCTTATATCGTATGGCGTATATCGTGGGCAGTATCCCACTAATATAAACCAGCAATATGACAAATTAATAAAGGACAACCACCATGTGGCCGCTTTGCGGACACAGATTTTACGCGATATATATATATATATATATATATATATATATATATATATATATATATATTTAATATATATATATATATATATATATATATATATATATATATATATATATATATATATATATAAAAGTTTTAAAGATAAGAATAAGAAAATGGAGTTTTGAAATAACAACAGCGATATAATTGATGTAATATTATTACAAGGTTACAATTTATTCAACTTATTTCTGTTTAGTTAGTATTTTTACTATTTTTTTAAATAATTGAATTGTACTCTTTAGTTCTTTTAAACAGAAATATAAGTAGTTGTGAAGAAGGGTTTCAGTTTCAGTGCTCTTCGCCTAAGTTAAGACTTCCAAGAAATGCTGGATTAGATTGAGCTTCTGATAAAAGTAAGAGTAAATTATGGAATGACAAATCAAAATTTTTGATGAAGTACCAAGGCAATAGCATTTATTTATAGAAGTAAGAGTAAATTATACAATGACATATAACATTTTTTTATAAAGTACCAAGGCAGTAGCATTTATTTATAAAAGTAAGAGTAAATTATAGAATGACAAATCAAAATTTTTGTAAGTACCAAGGCAATAGCATTTATTTAGAAGTAAGAGTAAATTATAGAATAAGAAATAACATTTTTGTATGAAGTCCAAGGCAGTAGCATTTATTTATAAAAGTAATAGTACATTATAGAATGACAAATCAAATTTTTTCATGAAGTACCACAAGGCAAAAGCAAATTTTTATTCTGATGAAGTACAAGTTAAATATTTATGAGATATGAATAAACCAAGTTTAATCATACAATGTAATACTTGTATTACGGGTTAGTATACATAACAGAGGCTGTTACAAAGATTTATTTATTACTTTTTCTTATAACCTAGGTATATAGGATAGTATTTTTTATGAGGTCATAAGCCCAGAATGACGAATCAGCAAACATTTTAAAAAATTATAAAACGCGGAAATATGAAACGCGCCATATTTAAGACTGACTTATGAATAATTATAAGTTTATTTATTTTAAAGTATACAAACGGTTCACAATAATAGATAGTATATAATAAATAAATTAAATGTTCACATCTTGGAGAGCACATAAGACCAACATATGTGCCAAGTTTCTCATTATCATCATCTCATTATCAGCATAAGTTTAATTTTTATCAAAGGACTTGTGTATACTTTTTTAAAAGTGATAAGCAATATTGTGTTCATTTTAAGTGTATACTGCGTAATAAATAAGTTTCGTTTAATGCGACAAGTATATCTATGATTTTTGTAAGATCATAAAAGTTAAGCAGTATTGAGCGTGGTCAGTGCCTGGATGGGTGACCGCTGGGAATGAATTGAGTGTATTTAGTATCTGAGGACGAGAAAAGCTAGTACGAAGACGTGCTGCATTATAAATGGAAGGATATGCTTATTCTGAGTCCGAAGAAGTGTAGTCAAACTTCAACTCATCCGATGCGATGAGGAGAAGTTCCGAGGTACCCCGTGCCCGATTTTTTAAATTTGATCTTATTGACTGCGTTCCCAACATGGCTGTAAAGCGATTTTATTTCTTTGGGAATTATTTTCAAAGTAAATAATTAAATCAAAACTATTAAGACTGGCGTCGCTCGACTATTAACAAACATTTTCGCAGCAATAAAATCTCATTTTACAGTCTCGTTACATAATCTACCATTGTTTTCAGAGTTTAAAATCCATGCGGAATCAAAAGCTTTTGAAGTATCACAAGGGAGACCCATTAACTCTCTTTATTTTCAAAAGCCTCGTATTATCTTTAACAAAAGTGCGGTAGCGATGCGTCCGTACGTTGCGTGCGTAGCAGTGCAATTTTTTGCGATGAAAAAAATGATGGTTCCACAATAGCCAACGCTACGGCCGCATACGCCGCGAACTTTAGCGCACTCTAGTTCCGAATTAAAAAAAAATGCAAAGTTAAAAAAGTCAAAAAAGAGAAGATTATTTTGGACGAGATGTGTCTTATCATATTTTATTTAAAAATCTTTCTTTCTTTTGAATAATATTTTTCAAGTTCTTACATTTTTTTATCATTCCTGATGATAATGGGAATTTCAACTCTAATGATTGTACTTATTCTTTTCTAATTATTTTTTCTGATTAAAAATGTATTCCTCAGTGGCGGACTGGGACAAAATGGTCCGATGGGAGCTTACTTTAAAAGGGGCTTATCAGAAACACTATTTTATTTATACATATATAACACACTTATATGTGATTCATAATACAATATATTTATATCTACAGTTACATATATCAATAAATTAATAATTATATATATATATATTATATATATATATATATATATATATATATATATATATATAATATATATATATATATATATATATGTATATATATATATATGTATATATATGTATATATATAATTTTATGTTTCCTCTAGTAATCACTACTAGAGGCCGTTTATTTTCAGCACGTTCCACAACTGTATTACATGCCTTTTAAAAACAAATGTGTATAAATCTGGTTTTCTTTTCTTAATATTTCTTTTCTTCTTTTGGTAAAAAATGTTTTCAATTCGGATATTTTTATTCAAATTAAAATGTTGAGGTTCAAAAAGTTTCTTTTTCTTTTTTTTAATGATATCAATCTGATATTTCATTTAAATTAAAATACAAATAAATTGAAACATAAAAATTTTAATTTTCCAAAATTTCGTAGGTCTTTTCTTTCAAACTTCAAATTTCATAATTTTTCCTAGGGGTTTTGTTTTCTTAGATAGTTTCAAAATCTATACTTACAATAAAACGTATGAATTGTTCTTTTATATCCTTTTGCCAAAGTTTAGTAGCGGGTAGAGGCCAGCTATGGCCTAATGTCAAAACGTGTTGGATGAGTGGTTGTCTTTCTCTATCTAGCAAGGAGCAATCATTGAAAACATGAAATGAAGTTTGATCTTTGGCAGGATCGCATTTGCAACTGCTAGTATCTTTTATATTAAATCTTTTTAGATAGTAATTAAATTTTCCATGTCCTGTCATAAACATAGTTAGTTTGTGAGAATAGTCCCAAGGTCCAAATTTTAATTGATGATTAATGGTAGGAAAAAATAATTTTGTTATAGATCCATTGGGAGAATTTGTCTAAATGTTGTTCCATTTTTCTAAATTTAGTTTTTTTGCCGTCTGAAGTATGTAAGATTTCGAGTATAATTTGTAGCTTTCTGTTAAAGTGTCATTTTTAGTAGCGTCTTTGGCCAAAAAGTCTGCTTTTTCATTTCCTTCCACTCCAGAATGGGCTTTTACCCAACCAAATAGAATTTGGTTATAAGAAAACATACTTAATAAATTTCGAATTTTAAATAATAATGGTGTTTGATTCCAAATACAATTTAGGTTTTCTAAAGTTGACCTGCTGTCTGTTCTAATCATATATTTTCTGTTCGGGTCATTTCTTTTAGTTAACCATTATAAAGCCTTTACAATTGCACATTATTCTGCTTGATAATTTGAGCAATATGTTGATAGCTCACACTCACACACGTGTGTGTGTGTGTCTACTGTACGTATATACACACGTATATATATATATATATATATATATATATATAATATATATAATATATATATATATATATATTATATATATATATATATATATAGACATTGCGGTGCTCTTCATAGCATTGGAGGTATATAGAGGTTCAGAGCTCTTGATATGATATGTAATGATGTAGTTTGATGACCATGTCATCTCCTTGGCCTGTGGGTATTTAATTATTTTCACTTTATGTAAACTTTTGTTGTGATTATTGTAAAATTGTTATTGTCTGTTTCGAAATAAAGTATGTCCTAAAGGCCTGTAATCAAACCTATGGGAATAGGCCGAAAAAATAAATAAATAAATAAATATATATAATATATATATATATATATATATATATATATATATATATATATATATATATATATATATATATATATTGTGTGTGTGTACGTATGTTTGTATAGTTTTATTATCCGCTTCAGGTACTTTTAAGACCTCCTGAGTGGTTTTCACAAAGTTGTCTGTCTGTATGCATGTGTGTGTGTGTCTGTTATCATCGTCGCTCCTAGCTTATTTATGCTAGAGAGTTGAAACTTAAAAATAACTTTGAGGACCCAGAGGGGCCCAATTGGCAAAAGGGACCGAGGGGAGCAGCCCCCCTTGGTCAGTCCGCCACTGGTATTTCTTATGTTCAAAGTTTTCACATTTTCTAACAATACTGCTCAGCCACGATCAGAACGGCAAAGTATTATCCCGTTTAGTTCAATAATAATAATAATAATAATAATAATGCCCGTTTAGAGCCTTGCGGCTCATCAGGGATAACCCCTGCGGGAAACACCTCGGGTGGTAGTAGCAACTGTTACGCTCAAAGTGTATTCTAAAGTTGGCGAAAGTTTTAAACAATAATCTTCTATAAACTGAGAGCGTAACCTAGGATGCGAACCCCAGACCTCCGTGGGTGTCAAAGGTCAGTGTAAAGACTAACGCCTTAACGACCTCGGCCACGGAGGCGGCTATTATATTGAAATGAACTTGTTATGAAATAAAATAAATAGTCTTGTTTTTAGATACATTTTAACCCCGGGTCTAATTGTGTTGTACCTAAAACCTATTTTGCTACCTAAAATCAAGAGAACAGAAATAATGTATAACATTTGAGGACAATTTCATTAAGATGAAATAAACTGTTCAAGATGTTACTATACCATTCAGATTGGGGAACCCTAAGAATATTACAAAATAAATGTGATATAAGGGTTGAAATATTAAAAAACAACTCGGAACTAATAAAAACTTAAAGATAAAATTAAATAGTTTAAAAGGACACAGCACATACAAAAGTAATAAAATAACTACGAACTTGTATTAAAATAACAAGATAAGATTTTTTTATATTTTATATAACAAATAACTTCTTTTATTAAAGTAAAAAAGAATAAAACGAATTTAATAAAAACAGCACTTTTAAAAATGACTGCACGAATCAAACCCCAAAAAAACAAAAGATTTGTTCTCTAAATCAGAAGAAGGAAGGGTTAAGAAAAATTTCAAAAGTTTGAAAACGGAAAGGTTTCTTTTGCGTCAGGTATCTACGGTGTTTCCTAATCAATCAAATGCTAATCACCGAATTATTTGAGTGGGTTTAGTATGATTGCTAACATTACAATTTTCCGCAAAGCAACCGCAAGCTGTTTTAGAACGTCCTATAAGATTACATAGGTTGGAATTTGAGCTGTTACCGCACCCAACGTATGTACGCATCTACCGGGGTACTGTGAATCCTTAGGTGTGAAGGTGACACCTAAAAGGTGTCTACCTTCCAAATCCATTATGCCCATTTTCCGGTTCAGAGATCTCCAGAGGCCAAACTAGTGGTCAGATTAAAAAATTCTATGAGTAAAAAGTTCTATAGTTTATAGGTTAGGACACTGAAGAGACTTTTATCGGGTTATTTTTATCTGTTAAATTACTTTATTAATTCCATACAATATTTCGTACATATAAGTATCATGGAGACCAATAATCAAATTAATAAAGAAAAGAGTTCTTTTTTTAGCCAAATAATTCAGTCTTAAAAGTATAGCTTCCTATTCACTTTTCTGTTCCTGTTCTCCGTGCAACTCGACCAAATTTTCTAAATGGCCTCTGACGTCTACTTAAGGTCTGCCAGAAGTTTCTAACAGGTCCGGAAGTTTATATCTGCTCTAGTTTTCTAGATATATTTGGCTGTTTTAACTTAGCTGGTAAACTCTATGTAGATATGTTTTTAGTGGAGCCATTTTTGAAATTTAAAATTAGACGACTGACTTAAAGAGATGAAGGGAAAGAACCAACATAGGTTCACCTATTGATGAGATAGCTCATAAGATAACTTATATAAGCTATTTACATAAAATTATATTATTATAGAAGTAGTACATATCAAAGCTCTTGGAACTATAAAGTATACTTGTTATTTTTGCACTTTTTCACTACAATTCATATAAAAAGATTTAGTTTGACAAAGCGCCGAATGTAGATAATCATATAGATTTAATTAATTAGAGCTAAATTAGCAGAAAGCTGCCGTTCCACTCAAAAAAGAAATAGAGGGTCATTATTTTGTTGAAGACAGGTAGTTTCTCCGAGATTTTTTTATATGTGTTTCCCATTTAAAATAGGGAAATGAAACGACATAAGATGAGTTGCGATAAATTAAAAAATGCCCGTGAAATCAGAAACCTGACTTATTCACTATAAACAGTTAAACAGTAGTGTAATTATACAGCAGTAAAACTGCTAATCAAAATAGGATAAGCGAAGCTTTTATGTGGTTCTGTCATAGTTCTAATCGCACTGCAAACCCGGAAAAGTAATTTCTACTGAAGTATGTCATAGAGGATTCCCGAAAAGAAAAAAATACTTAAAGGGAGGACACAACAGCTCTTATCATTCCTTGCGATAGCTTGTTGCCGAATCTTTATAAATATATATATTATATATATATATATATATATATATATATATATATATATATATATATTATATTTGTGAGAGTGTGTGTGTGTCATTTGCGCCACTTGGAAGGTCCAGTTGAGCTAAAAATGGTCCTAATCGATTAAGTATGTCAACGACCTTATTATGTGACAACCTTTGTTTTGTCATTTCAAGTTTAAAAAGTTTGAAATTGGGGCCAAGCATAAGCGATCTTCTCTTCCCTTCGTTTCCGTCATCTGAACAACATCATAAGCGTCATATTTGTTAATGAAGATAATTTGGAACTGTTACGATGTTATCTTGGATTTAAAATAATAAATGAGGGATTTAGAAAAATAAAAATAAACGTCAAAATTGTTAACTTTCGCCACTACCTGTAGTAATGCATGCCACTGAAAGTATAATGCATGCATAGGATGTTAATATCAGAGTTAAGTGTTTTATCTCATGCCAACATAAACGGTACACCACCCCAAAAGTGTGTTTTCTATTGCGGTATGTCCCTACATGTTTTTTACTGATGTATGTCCCTCCTAATATCAAGATGTGTTCTCCTTCTTTTAGGAACCTGTACTCCTTTAACAACTTACAGGCATTCTAATCATATTCAAAATTTTCACTTACCATCAAGTAAAGTTGGTGCCAACAAATGTAGGGTGAAGTTTACATTCCTTTCGTAACTATTCTCGGACATTATCCTTATCGGTATGGTCTTTCTGAAACAAAGCAAAATTAAACAATGAGGCGTAGTAATTTATTTTCCATGGAGGTGCTTGATAAAGGGATCAGTATAGCCATAATTAGATTATCTGTCATATATTACTATGTGGTTTTTCAATTCAGAGTGAGCGAAGCAAGTCGAAAAAAATGATTTTTTTTTTTAGTGGCATCCTTTAAACTTATATCGGACATCGATAAATTTTTTAACACTTTCCCAGGTGCGCACCTCTAAAAAACAAAAGGGAACAACCAAAAAATTTTTTTTTGGCTCAAATTCGTTTTTAGGCCTAATTCATTTTTCTTTGGGATCAGCAACCCAAAATTTATGAGGGGAACCCCACTTAAATTTCTTTTGGCTCAAAATACGTTTCAGGTAAAAAGAAGCTGTTGGGAGCAATACCTTTTTAAGGGTCCACTCTAAATTTAAGAGATCGTTCCGATCCAAAACATTTTAAATTAAATACAGTAAAATGTATGTAAAAAATGACGTCGTCTGGAGATAAAATCTTATAAGCAACTTAAGAGTAAAATGCTATTTTAGCCCTCGCAATAATTTTCCTCGGCAATAACTCCTGTGGCATTGCCTCGGGAGTTACTGCCGAGGAAATTTAACGCAAGGAAAAATAACCTACAATAATGACCCCACAAACACTTAAAAAAATCACAAATCCTAAAGAAGTGTTTAGATCGGGTTAACATTCGTTACACATGTACTACTATGTGTGGTTAACAATGATACGAAGTTACATTTTATTATCAGCATTAGTTCAGGTGTTATTGATTGACACATACAACATAATGTAAACGTTTTTTTGACTAACATATTTAAAAATTTGCTTTTATGGAGGCAGAATGCCACTTACATAAACTAGTAATATGACGAACTCATACATTACAATAACCATAAGGCCGTGTAAGACAACGAACAAAACAATGTAACATTGTATTAATTAAATGCCCTAGTCTGTGATTGGGTAACTCAGACTTGGGGGTACACTCGAAAAAAAAAGTTTAATGAAAATATGACTTTCTCCCAAATTTGCGATTCTTCGCACTCGTTTTCTTGAGAGCAACACGGACAAAAAAAAGGGCATACTACAAATAATGAATCGCATAAATAAATAGACACAGATTAATTAGCACCTACTTGAATTAGTTCGACAAGTTCATATATATATATATATATATATATATATTTGTGTGTGTGTATGTATGTATGTATTTATATATAACATTTCACGCATTTCGCAAAGAGTATATATATATTATTCTTCTAACTTTGATTCCCATGTATGACTATATTTAGTATCTCCATGGGAGATACTGTGGACCGCCACAGCATCCACCTCATTAGCAAATTGTTACAAGGGGAATTCGCTAATACGTTGAATAGATTTAACTAGTAAACAAACAAGTTATTTGAGGTTTACTTCCGTGACGCACTCGTATTTTAGTTTGCTAAATTAGTAATTGATGACTTCGCAAGCCTGCTACATGCTCTCGAGATCGCGAACTCATCTTGGATCTTCACATGTCTGTTTGCTTTTGCAATAACTAGATGAAGCCTGAGCGGGTGAATTTTTGAGGGATAATTTTGTCGCCAAGGTTCCTCCTCCCTCTGTCCCCTCCAAAATAATGCTAATTATAGAACGTACCCAGAGCCTTGTATTTACCTACCGCTAGCTATTGTTGTTACACTATTTTAAGTTTATCTCCGGTCAAGAATTTATAGCGAAAGTTATTTAATTGTCTAACTAAATTTATGGCCTTAGACTGATCATTAGTCTTTGCACATTAAAGTTTCCGTACGCCTGATGACCAATGACACGTGTGAAGTAGCAATTATATTTATAAGTGAAACAAGAGGTCCAACAAAATTAACTTAGCCGTCATAATTATATATTTTTTATTATTTGTTCTAATATAATTTTACAAGAATTTACGTGGTAAAGATCAATTATAATGTACTTTAAATAATTAGCGAGCGAAGTGAGTATTAATGATTTATATTAAAAACCCTCTTGGCCACTCCACAGCCAGAGGCAGGCTCTCGCACCTCCCGTGCCCGCTCTGCGGCCACATGGTTAATGTTTATAGTTAGTTTGTTATATTACTATTTTATATAAGTAGCACACTGCCACGAAAAAAGCGAATTTTCAAATGTATTAGTAAAAAAACACGATTTATTTACATTATTTTATATATGTCAACTGATGAACCCTGAACTAATGATGATAACAAAATGTAACTAACCATATTTGTTGACCATAAACAGTAATACAAGATAATTAAATTTCAGTTTGATCTGAACACTTTTTTAAATTTTGGAATTTTTGAAATTTTTAATGAAATATTTGTGGGTTAACGACGTCACAAATATTTCATAAACAATAGGGTTCGGAATAACCTCAGTAATCTGAGGTTAATTTTTGTACCAAGTTTCATTTCGATCCGAGAAAGCGTGTGAAAGTTATTGTGTCCCATAGAAACGTCTAGGAACAAAGATCTTATACACACACACAGAATATATATATTATATATATATAATATATATATATACTATATATATATATATTAATATTATATATATATATATATATAATATATATATATATATATATATATATATATATATATATTTAACTATATACCACAGGGGACTTTGGTAAGTCCCCTCTACCAAATCCTCCCCCCTCCCCACCTTTACCCCCTTCCATGACCACCCGCAACCTCATAAGTTCATTTTCTTCTTTAAAAAAATTCGAATTTTACAGCTTAGTAGTATAATACTGTGGACTGTCAATTCATTATTTAGATAGATTTCGAATAATACCGCGCAACAACTAATGTTCGCGAAAATTCGAATTTAGCGGAATTTTGTAGTAATGACACGAAGCTCTAAGTACTTCGATAAGTCAAATTAAACTTTTCTGTTAATTTTACATTTACACGAAAAGTCTGAGATATTTTCAAATGAGAAATGTAAGTCTTTAAATGAGAAAGAACGAGGTACTTGTCTGAACGAGTCTAAGAGTGCTTAAAGTTTTCCATCTGGGTCATTATTAGGGAAACACTGCTAATAAGATGAAAGAAGCCATAGGACTGAGGACGTGCACGCTTACCTAGCCTATAAACTAACAATTGTTGACTGTTACCTCCCTTTATAGCTATAGATCTACGTCAGTTACCTCAAGGGATTATTCCAGTCTGTAAATATTGCATTTTTTTCTTCTTTACTTCCACTGTGACATCTTGCAAACTCATAAGTTGAATAAAATCGATACTTTAAAAAAAATATTGTGATAAAAGTCGTATTGAAATATTTGTGAATATTTGTCCTAAGGCACAAAATATTGCATCGTAATACCGGGATCAATAAAAAGCTGTAATTATTGAGATCTAGCAGTAATTAATGTCTACTTGCCCTCATTTATACCGTAGGTATATAGGAAAAGTATTGTATTGTTGTTTTAAAAAAAATCGAAACCGTGATGTCACAGGACTCATCAGTTTCAGGCGTTTTTAAGACCTCCTAAGTGGTTTTCATAAAGTTGTCTGTCTGTATGTGTGTCTGTTATCATCGTAGCTCCTAGTGTATTTATGCTATAGAGTTAAAACTTTGAACAAAAATTAGTCTATCGATGAAGTTGTGCTATTCGGTAAATAATTTTTCATGACTTCATTAACAATAATGACTTAAAAACAAAATTAATAAAACAAGGAAAAATGCGATCGGATTGAGATTTAGCACGTATGTAGCCATGTATAAGACAATTATATTTGCTAAGTTTTATATCATTATCAGCATTAGTCCAATATTTATCAAATGACTTGTTTACATTTTTTAACTAATTGTAAAAGTTAAAATTTGGTACAAGTACAAACTTTTACGATTTTAATAATACACCAAGTTTAGTTTCAATACGACAAGTACAGCTATGATTTTTGTTGGATCATAATAGTTAAGCAGCATTGAGCAAGGTCAGTGATGTATGGGCGGCCGTTGAGAAGGAAACACATTTACTATTTGAGGACGAGCAAAGCGAGCCCGAAGACATGCTGCAGTATAAATTTGGCGAATTGTTTAACTATTTTTTGCGAAAAATTGTAATTATGATCATTTAACCCTCTCAAGAGTTTGACTGAAGTTTTGACTTAGTTTTTATTTCGATTACACACTAAGAAATTTTTTCAACTAAAATTGTAGGTCAAAAGTCAGTCTATCGCTCATTGAGAACCTACAGGTTTTTTTAAGTAAATGTATGTTTAGATCGTTAAATAGCTATCCGTAAGATTTAGTTACACCTTTTAACACTTATCTTGAGGATGTCAAGACACATGAATTTTTAAAGGTACACTGAATTTGACAATATACAACCAAAAATGTGTGAAGTAACTATGTCATCATACATAGTTACTTCACAAGGTGTGTGTCTGTTATCATCGTATCTTTTAATGTATTTACGCTAGATTGTTGAACCTTAGTACAAAAACCAATCTTTAAGTGTAGCGAAGCTATCCGGAAAATAATTTTTTAAGAAGTCATTAATTTGCAATAATGACTCCGCAAAAAATTTGAAAATTCATAAATCGCGGAAAAATGTCCCGATCGATTTGAGATTTGGCATAGGTGTGAAGTCATATGTGTCAAGTTTCAACATATTATCAGTAGATGTTAGAATCAATAGTAGTTATTATTAAATAATTTTTATCAAAGGACTTGTTGTGTACGAGTTTTTAAAAAATTGACAAAAATCAGAAAATGATCCCATTAACTTTGAATTCAGTACAAGTGTAAATCTTTTTTTAATAAAGAAGTACCCTAAATTTTGTTTAAATACGATAAGTATGTTTATTATTATTGTTGGATCATAAAAGTTAAGCAGAATCAAGGGTGGTAATCGCCTGGATAAGTGACCGCTGGTAATGAAACAAATGTATTCATTATCTGAGGACGAAACAAGGAGTTCAAAGACATGATGCAGCATAAATTTGGTGATGTTTATACTCTGAGAATAGCGAAGCGAGTCCGATGTCAGAAAAAGTACCCAATTTTTTTTTATTATTAATAAAACCCTTATTTTTTAAAATTTTACATCCATAACTTATATTAAATTATTTGATAGGTTAAACCCTCCACTAATGATCAATAAATTATTAATCTCGAGTCTTGCAGGTTCAGTATACTGATAAATACCACTCTTTATACTGATACATATTAAAAAACATTAATGTTTCTACCTAATTAATTTGTTGAAAGAAATCTAAAAGAAAGCATACGATAATATATAGAAATCATTCAAATAAATAATTAAATGTAGATAAATAAATATTTTAATAAAAATAATTATTATACTAAAAATAAATAATTAAATGTAGATAAATAAATATTTTAAATAAATAATTATTATATATAAAAAATAAATAAATGAATGTAGATACAAATAAATAATTTTATATAAAAATAATTATTATATATACAAATAAAAATTCTTAAGCACTGACAAACAAAAGTAATTAAATGTTTATTAATTAATTATAGGTTATTATTATTTGATTATTTAAAATAATAAATGATTTCTTAATTTCTTAATATAATTTCTAAGAGTTGGTTTGCCAGTAAATGTTGTTTGCCTTACGATGATGAAATAATAAAGCGTCTGAAACGTCGGCTTAGTGTTTCAATTGACCACCGATCAAGTTAAGAAGTAAAATAGTTTAATAGTTACAATTTTTTTATACAGAACTGAAATTTCTGAAGAATGAGAAAAGGATTCTGTTTTATTAAAACCCGATTGCAATTGTTAAAGGGTTTAGATTTTATGACAATAATTAAAACTTCGTGGAGTGAGAGGGATGTAAAACAAATCAATATAGTCTGGGTTCATTACAGAAAGTATGGGACATGATTATCTTTGCAAGTTAGGTAAACAAGCAACTTAAATTAATTCTTATTAAATCTGTGAAAGGAACTGTAATTCCAGCCAAATGTGGCGGGTTTACTTTTGAAACACCTGAAATAACATAGAATTATAGTTCCTGTCACAGATTAAATAAGAATTAATTTAAGTTTTCTTATTAAATCTGTGACAGGAACTATAATTCCGACTAAATGTGGGAGGATTCCTTTGAAATAACATAGAATTAAAGTCCCTGTCACATATTTAATAAGAATTAATTTAAATTGTCTTATTAAATCTGTGACAGGAACTACAATTCTAACCAAATGTGGTTGCATTCCTTTTGAAACACCTGAAATAACATAGAGACACTCTCACTCAAGGTCAATGTTTTGATGTTTGACCTATAACGAAAAAGAATAAAAAAATAAATGTTGACTAATAGTATGAAACGTAATGAAGTGAGCAGTCAGAAGAACGAGACAGCTCACATAAATTTACGTAAAACCTGTGACAGGACCGGAAATTCCGACCAGCGAATAATTAACAATTTAATTAAAGGAAAACACAACTCGAATCAAAAGTACTATAAATATTTGGCTAAAGATATTGTAGGTGCGTAAATTTGGATGTAGCACACTGACATTCGACTTGTGACCCCTACTAACATTTTAATAACGTTTTAAAGTTTTCGGATCCCTGCCAAATTTTTTTTGGATTGATTTAATACAAACTCGGACCGTTTGGGATATAAATTTAAATTATCCGATTATTTTGAATTTTTATACTGAGAGGAAACGCTTTGTTATCCGTGTAATAATCGCAATAAATCTTGAATATTGTCACTTATGAGGGATTTGAAACATGAGAGAACTCCCCACACGATGCTTAACATTAGTCTTTCTTCTCATTTGTAAATAAAATGCTTACAGACAGCGTTATATCTCATAAACATAATCTGAGCTCATGATCAGCATTCCAACTCATTATTAAAACAATTATCACAATCAATGTTTGTCAACTTAATAATGTAAACAAAATCTACGATCAGAGATTCAACTCAATAAAATAAACAGTAGATACGATCAGTCTTTCGACTTAATAATATAAACAAAATCTAGGATCAGTGATTCAATAACATAAACAATAAATACGATCAGTTTTTCAATTTAATAATATAAAGATAATCTACAATCAGTGATTTAACTCAATGACATAAACAGTACATAGAATAGTCTTTCAACTTAATAATACAAACAAATACCAAGATTAGTGATCCAACTCAATAACATAAACAGCACATACGATCAGTCTTCAACTTAATAATATAAACAAAAACAACGATCAGTGATTCAACCCTATAATACCCACCACTTTAAGAAACAAAAAGGTCGAGAAAACGAGGAAAATATTCTGGTTATCTAGAAATACGGTCAGTAAGCAATTAATTTACTGAATCGAATAAAACCGATCCAAAGTCTATAATAGCCCCTAAAGTGCACTAAAGCTAAGTAGCTAAGCTAAATCCCGGGGATGAATCTAGGTGCGGTCGAAAATTGTTTATCATTTTTTGGACTCGATGAGTTTATAACAGCAAAAATAATTCTACCGCAGAGGTCCGCTAACCTAATCACTTGCGTTGAGTAGTATGAAGCGTGGTGACCGCTCGAAATATAACGAATTTTCACATTTCCTAATTTATACCGTAGGTATATAAAAAAAATATTGTGTTTGCAAAAAATCCGTTTTTAGGTGTTTTTAAGACCTCCTGAGTGGTTTTACACAATTGTCTGTATTGTGTGTGTTATCATCGTAGCTCCAAGCGCATTTACACTGTAGAGTCAAAACTTGGTGCAAAATTAAATTTTTAAGACTTGCGCTATTCCTAGTGGAATATTTTATTATAGAGGAATATAATTTTTACATGACGTCATTAACCGAAAATAATGGCTCAATAAAGGTTTCGATTTAATTGAGCACGCATGTAGTCATATATAATAGCAAAAAATGTGCCAAGTTTCATCAATTATCAAAAGTAAATAAATAAATTGTTTATCTATTCATAAATACCTGTTTACAAAGATTAATTTACAAATTATAAATAAATAAAATAATATATATTGTCCAACATACAATTGTCAAAAGTAGGTCAATTTTTGCCGAATAACTAGTGTATGTTTTTAAAAAATTGTCATAAATTAAAAAATAATCTAATTGAGTTAAAATGTAACCCTTTACGAAACAAATTAGTATACTAAGTTTTGTTACAATTCGGCCAAGTGTATCTTGGGGTTTTTGGATCGGAAAAGTTAAGCAGCATCAGCGAGGCTCCCTTCCCTTGTGCCTGGAAGGGTGACAGCAGGGAATAAAACTAATCTTTTTACTATTAGAGGACGAGCGAATTGCGTCCGAAGACGTGTTGCAGTATAAATTTAGAGATTTTTATATTCTAAGGACGAGCGAAGCGAGTCCGAAGTTGGGAGGATGAGCGTAGCAAATCCGATGTGGTGAGAAAAAGTTACCGAGGTACCCCACACTCCATTTTTTTAATCTCTTAAGACGAACAAAGCGAGACCGAAGACACTAAAACATTAAGAGTTGAATCCTCCTTATTATGCCTCATTATGAAAGTATAGGCACTTTTGAGGAAAAACTATGCAACATTTAGGTTATAATTAGTCAATATTTCGCCTTCTCCCCTAGACATAATCGTGTCTCCAAATGTGTATTATTACTAAATACAAACATTAGATTTAAATTAATAAATACAAATATTAGATTCCTCATTATCCCTTTCCCAAAATCTATTTTTACAAGTTAATTGTACACATAGTTCACTTATCAGAGTCATGATTCGGTAATTGTTTCGCGACTGCGAAATGTTTTACTGAAACAAAACGTTACACAAAAAAAAACTGTGTCATATTATGGATTTTACAAGCGTACCACGACCACGAGCCAAAATATTCTTTCTGGATTTCTGAAGCAACTATAAATATAAAATATTCGCACCTGATACAGATCTAGAGAACTATGAACAATAGTCTATATAAATAACCTAGGACAATGTTTAGACTGCCTTTGAAATTCCGTTTTAAAATCCTTGGCATAGCATTATCCCAGTCCACGTAATATAAATTAATAATCTCGTTTTTCTTTGATATTAAATTCTATGGCGCAATTAGAGCAAAGTCTGTAGAGTCTATTTTATCAATTAAATTTACATCATTGCCTTATTATATTGTTTACTTGTCGTATTGTTTACATATCAATTTGTCTATACAGTTTTAACATCACTCCCCAAATTTTTTAAAGAGAATGCTTCGATTTTCTCTTGTGTTAATATCAAGATAATTAGATCACAATGTTGCATCTCGCATTTGAAAATAAGTGATAAAAATCATGTGCGAAACACCTTAGAATTTTGTATCTCCTAATCAGGTTTGCTACGTATCTCACTACTTTAGACTCGCTTCGCTCGTTTTAAGAATGTAAAACATGCCCAATTTATATCGTAGAATGTCTTTTAACTTACTTCGTTCGTCTTCAGACCGGAAAGAATCGCGATTCAAAGAGATAGTTGTAAGGTTGGCAATACCAAATAGAGGGAAAACAAAAGGGTGATCAACATTTTTTTTATAATAGGATTAGTATTGGTGCCGATATAAATTCTTCTTTTATTTCTTTATAGTAAGTTAATTTGTGATAAATGAGTAAAAAAATTTGACTGCGTATGAAATGGAAAGCTGAATGCAAAGCTCGTATTTAATACAACGCTGCTCGTTGGACAGCTAGTTGTAAGATTCGTTTTAGCGAATTTCCTTTGGAAATTCGCCTAATGATTCGAACCTCGGACCACGACACAAATCCGTTTCAGAGGTCCCTAATGACGCGGTGGTCTGCTGTCGGGCGAATTTCATTTAGAATGCGTGTTTCCGTGATAAACAACCTATTTCTTGCTTATGCAAGAACCATGCCCATTGCGTGGTTCCGGTTCATGCTTTAGAACCTAAGCAGTTACTCAATTGTCAAGCACTGCTCGTAACTCATTTTGTCTGTATTTTCCAAAGGAAATGCGCTAAAACCTTTAAAGATAACTGACTAAGCTTAAAGATATGTAACTAAGCTTTAAACTAGTGCGAATAATAGTGCGTACTTCTAATTTAAGAGGCATAGTTTTGTACAACCAACTGGATAATTATGCGCATTTCCTTTGGAAAATACAAACAAAATGAGTTACGAGCAGTGCTTGACAATTGAGTAACTGCTTAGGTTCTAAAGCATGAACCGGAACCACGCAATAGGCATGGTTCTTGCATAAGCAAGAAATGGGTTGTTTATCACGGAAACACGCATTCTAAATGAAATTCGCCCGACAGCGGACCACCGCGCCGGAATTATTTATTTAGTAGTTGTAAACTTATATAATGTAAAAGGCACGGAAACACGCATCCAAAGGAAATTCGCCCGACATGCGGACCAGAATTATTTAGTGTAACGCTGATCCATTCACTGTGTGAGATATGGCTTCAAACTAGTATTCGCTCAGGATGGAAGTCATGAGAACTATATATTCATTATATGTACTAGAGTAATAGAGTATTATAGTCAAAACTAATTACATTTGAATAAATTGGGAGAAGATATTTAATGCTAGGCAAACCAGATAATCGTAAACAATTTTAAGTTGATAAATAAAAAATCAATTGGTTATTAAAAATTTGGCGAACAAAGCTGATTTGAATAAGTCGCAGCGATTGATTAAATTGGCAATACTTCTTAACTATAAATAAGATCTACCGATTTAGATCTTAAAAACACTCAAATCGACTAAAATAAAAAAGAAATCAATCGGTCCTATAAATTTGGCAGAAAATCAAAACATTAATTAAAATAAAATTGTCCATTTAATAAACAATTCCTTGTTTAAATATAATTTTTTGCCATAATTGATTGCTACACTAAATATTTTAAATTAAAATATCGAATAACTAAAACTGTAATAAGTTAACATTGACCAGCTATATTTTATTTATAACTGAGAGGTTATACACGAATTTATAAACATGTCAGGTTATAAACATTAGCTGATTAAAAGCTATGTCTGTTTTTATACATTTTATTTTTATTACGAGTTTTATTATTACATTAAAAACAAAAGTGATTTTACAAGAAAAATCTCAGGGAGATTAAAAGATATTGAGTTTTATTTCTAACAGACGTGGAATGTTACATGTGATAAAATGGTTTATTAATAATAAACACAGATTATCGTAAAGATTATCACACTAGGTTTAATACTGAGACACATATTTACTTTGATATATGTTTATCTTACCTAATCTATATTTTAATGGGTATAAAATGCTATAGATACCTATGCAAATGTTAGGAAAATCACAAACTTGCTCAAAATTAGCTTCACTAACCCATCATTTACCAACACATGCAGGTGTCATTAGCAGCGAGAGATAACTTTAGTGGCAGATGCTAAGTGTAGCGAAAGATGCCACTAGTAGCATCAGATGGTATCAGTATCGGCAGATTCCATTAGTAGCGAGAGATAACACTAGGGATGGCTGATGCCAGAAGAAGCGAAAAATGCAACTAGTAACATCAAACGCCTTCAGTATCTGCAGATGCCCTAGTGCCAAAACATTTGAGGGAGGGATTTTTAAAATATAGGGCTTCCTAAATCTTGTAAAGAAGCCTATTATACAAAGTTTTGGAACATGTGGTATACTTTGCGTCATGGATTCTGAGCATCCTTGATTAAATGAATAGAAAATTGCACTATTGAATGTTCAAGGTGTAGGATCGCATGTTTTAACGTGTTTTAATAAAGACATTTAAATAAAACGCCTTACAAGCGTATGTATTCTTTTATAAATAATAAAATCAAATATTGCCTTTTATTGCATATAATAAAAGATAGTAAGAGATATCGATAAAAAAGATAAAGATAAGATAAAACAAGAAATAATAAGAGATATTGTTTCTTAAAAAGGACTTATTATTATAACTTCCTTTTTAAATAATTAATATAAAAACAATTTTAGTTTTACTTTGATTTATTTGCAGTCCTATTCCTCTAGTTTATTTATTCTTTTATTAAGTCATGAAAATAAATATAGAGCAAGATGAAGAAAAAGTGATAGCATAGCAAATACAAGAATTGATGAGGTTAATAAATTTATATATCTAGGAGTAGAGATAAGTAATAATAAATCAAAAGAAGAAATAAATATAAGTAAAAGAATAGCAAATAGTTGGAAAGTTTTTAATTCATATAAATACTTGTTTCGGTCAGATGTAGAAATGGATGCTAAGAAAAGATTATGGCAGATGTGTGTTCTACCTGTAATGAGCTATGGTTGTGAGACTTGGGTGTTTTCAGAGAAAAATGTGAAAAAATTGAGAGTAGTACAGAGAATGGAGGAACGTAGCATGTTTAGGATAACGAGATAGGATAGAAAAAGAAATGCATGGGTAAGAGAAAATACAAAGTTAGATTATATAGGAAAAGTTATATTTGATAGGAAATGGGCCGGACATGTATCCAGAACAAAAGACCGAAGATGGACAAAAGAGATGATAAATTGGTACCCAAGAGAATTTAAAAGAGATAAAGGAAGACCAACACTAAGGTGGGATGAAGAGATGAGAAAGATTTGTGTAAATAAAATGTGGCATAGAGTGGCAGATTATGGGCAGAAGTGGAAAAGATAGTGTAATGTGAATTGTTAGGTTATATAAAAAATAGTATACCTAATTATGATGAAATGCTAAAAAATGTAATATAACTTATTTTTGTTAATTTCATAAATACCCAAAATATAGTTCTAAATCAATGTATCTCAAAAAAGAAGAAATTATGTAAGGATAATCTAAAATTAAATAATGTATTATATTACATTCATTCATAGAGGCACATACAAAAAAATAAGAAATCTAACCTAAACATTTTTCTTTTCAAAAATGCTACTCCAGGGATTTTAAATATCCGTTAGGAGGTATTATATTGTATTATTATTAATATTACAGTCATCTATTGTTTTTGTTAATAAAAAGTATTATCTTACAAACACTAAAATTGATTATAATTATAAAAAGATATGTATATATTATATATCTATATATAGGAGTGTGTGTATGTATATGTATATTTGTGTATGTAAGTGTATAAAAAAAATTAAATAAGGAATTAAAACATTAAAATAAAATATTAATATACAGAAAGAAAAAAATGTCATTATTTTATTGTTTTTCGCATGACAACATAATGTTATGCTTTGTTTTTTTCTATTATTATTGTTACTTGCATTAAACATCTATAGACTTAAAAATATACATAATTATTATTTTTTTCATAAAATTATAAATCACTGGACTAAATATTGTAGATAGGCAACTCGATTCAACCCTTCTAGGGGTTCCACGCAGCATTGTTATTTGCTAAATTTGATTGCATTAAACATACCATGCCTCAGATTATGTCATGGTAACATTATCTCAGTATACCTAATGATTGGGGTTGTAGTCTAGAATAGACCCCATTTGCACTGCGACTGAAAGTCTATTGTACAATCAGTATACCTAAATTGATAACATCTTTTAAAATTAAATAAAATAGTCGTTTACAGAGTATCGAGTAGTCATAATCCTGACGGTCTATTGAACCTCTGGTGGTTGCGAGGTGAACCCAAAAGTAAATCCTAAACTTTATAATTATTGTAATTTTGGCCACTGATAAAAACGGAGAATACAAACCAGGTTTGAAGAAAAGAAGAGGCCTTCACCCTCTTGGTTGCAACGCGTCGTTGGACTTAGGGGCCAATTCGCGTCCTCCGCGTCTCCCTGTGGCCGCTTGGTGCCTACATATTACTAGTTTATATAAGTGGCATACTGCCGCGATATAAGCGAATTTTCAAATGTATCACTCAAAAAACATGATATGTATACATTGTGTTATACGTGTCAATCAATAAAACTGGAACTAATAATGATGAAAAATGGAACATGGTATTTTTTGCAAACTTTTAACATGCATAGTGGTATATGTTCAACAAATTTTAGCCCAATCTAAACCCTTTTTGAAGATTTTTTAAAATGATTGCTAAATCATCATAGTGGCTTAATGACATACTTCACACATACTTCATAAACAATAGGGTTCGGGACAGTAACAAGGTTCATTTCTGTATCATATTTTAAATTGATCCAAAAAAGCATTCGAATGTTATTGTGTCCAAAGAAAAAATCTTATACCTACATACATACATACATACACACACACACAATATATATATATATATATGATCCTAGGCGTTGTGATCCCTGGTGTTAAAGACGCTGTGTCACAATCGCAAAGCCAAGTTGAGGATTCCTGGATTTGCAATAATCGGTGTTGAAGTCGCTACAACACAATCGCAAAGCCCAGATGAGGATCCCAAGATATGTGATCCGCGGAGTTGTACACGCTATTTCACAATCGTAAACCTAGACAATGAGCCAAGGCATTGTTATCCCTGGCGTTGGAATAACTCCATGCCATGTCACGATGTCATGAGTTCCATGCTATGATGTTGAAGACACAAACACAAAAATCGCAATGCCCCAGTCTATACTGTAAGCGAGTTTAAAACTCTATCCAAACTCTATATTACTTTATAGGGATAATCACAAAGTAAAAAAAATAATCTGCCAAATGATGAACCCAGCACATAATATAAATTTAATTAATAAAACGGGAATTGTTTCAAAGTTCCTTTCCTAATGAATATAAATGGTCGAGTTTTACAAGTAATTAATCATATATTCATTATGATGTCATTTCTCTCAGCTTCTATTGTTTACTCATTGAATAGAAGCCCCATTCATACCGTCAATAACTTAAAAAAGGGGTACCTTACATCTACATACTTTAAAAGAGCTGATTAATTTATTTTTATAATTATAATTAGTCTAATTAAGTTTTAAAGATAAAAGGTATAATTATATCACTATAATGCTGTAATACTTAAAAAGAACAATTAGTTATTTCAATGTATCATATAATAGATTTATACTAATCTATTGGATTAGCAATACAAAAGTAAAATTCTTCTATAGCTATCGACGCGTTTACCATTCATATATTAGGCTCAACCAGGGTCCGAAAATTTTGTATTCGACAAGGTTTTAAAGTTAATTAAATGTTTTAATAATGTATAACGAATAAAGTATAACATAAAATGGCATAACAAAAGAAGTAGCTTTTATGGGGGAGGAGGGATGCAATTTTTACGTACAGATGACGAAGTGTAACATTACAAAATGAATATTGGTTCAGAACAAAACAGAAGCAACTAATTATTCCATTGTTTGATTTTACGAGCCAAATGTGACCAATCGAACGGTTTTATAATGTAATCGAAGAAAACACTTAAGTTCCGTTACCTGATGGTATTGGAGGTTTTTATAATGAAATAGAAGAAGACGTTTAAGGTAACATCCATTACAAGGAGGTAGTGGAGGTTTTATAATGTAATCGAAGAAAGCTTTTAAGGTAACTTCCGTTACCTGGAGGTAGTAGAGGTTTTATAATGTAATCTAAGAAAACATTTAAGGTAACCTCCGTTACCTAGACGTAGTAGAGGTTTTATAATGTAATCGAAGAAAACGTTTAAGATAACCTCCGCTACCTGGAGGCATTGGAGGTTATCGAAGAAAACACTTAAGGTAACTTCCGTTACCTGGAGGTATTGGAGGTTTTATAATGAAATAGAAGAAGACGTTTAAGGTAACATCCATTACTAGGAGGTAGTAGAGGTTTTATAATGTAATCGAAGAAAGCTTTTAAGGTAACTTCCGTTACCTGGAGGTAGTAGAGGTTTTATAATGTAATCGAAGAAAACGTTTAAGATAACCTCCGCTACCTGGAGGCATTGGAGGTTATCGAGAAAACACTTAAGGTAACTTCCGTTACCTGGAGGTATTGGAGGTTTTATAATGAAAATAGAAGAAGACGTTTAAGTAACATCCATTACTAGGAGGTAGTGGAGGTTTTATAATGTAATCGAAGAAAGCGTTTAAGGTAACTTCCGTTACCTGGAGGTAGTAGGGGTTTATAATGTAATCGAAGAAAACATTTAAGGTAACCTCCGTTACCTAGACGTAGTAGAGGTTTTATAATGTAATCGAAGAAAACGTTTAAGATAACCTCCGCTACCTGGAGGCATTGGAGGTTATCGAAGAAATCACTTAAGGTAACCTCCGTTACCTAGACGTAGTAGAGGTTTTATAATGTAATCGAAGAAAACGTTTAAGATAACCTCCTTTACCTGGAGGCATTGGAGGTTATCGAAGAAAACACTTAAGGTAACTTCCGTTACCTGGAGGTAGTAGAGGTTTTATAATGTAATCGAAGAAAACGTTTAAGGTAACCTCCGTTACGTCTGGCGAACGGGTCGTTTTGTCAAGGATCTAAACTCAAACGAAATTAAACATTGCTTAATATTTTTTGTAGCACAATTAATACAAGTTTATGCTCAAACATGTATTCTTGGGTTTTAAAGAACACTGCCTCCAAGCAGGCCCGTGTTGAAAAAAATTTGTAGGACTTGAGCTTAAAACAAGTTGTAGCTCTTACATGACTGTATTCTTCTTGAGTTTGAAAGAACACTGCCTCCAAGCAGGCCTGTATTAAAAAAAATTGCAGGACTAGAGCCTATTTCATTTTATCGTAACTTACAGAACGATATTCTCTAAAGCAAAGGACGAAATTGTGTTTTAACCCTGCCCTATAAACTAAACCTAGTATTTGACATTGCAACGGCTCAAAAGTTATACTATTGTAATTAAACTTAATTTTTTCAAAAAATAATGTCGAGAAAAGTGTGAGTTTTATATATTTTGGTGTCTTAAGTGCCCTGTGTTGCGTTTTTGCAACGGCCGCAATCTTAAAACCCGGTTGATATGCATTTTTAAAATATTTTTATACTGTACACCAAAGAGAACCCACTCCTAAAAAATCAGTGGCACATATGGATATAATCAAACATCGAACAACTAAGGCAATCGAAGTTTATTACTGTATATTTATTTTTTTGTGAATTTATAAAAACAAATTGCCAAGCAATAAAAACATTAAACCCAACTTTAAGGTAATTTAATGTACTTAAAAATTTGCTTTTTTCCTCTGAAAAAATAGTATCTGCTACATAACTCCGAATTTTAGAAAAAAAACATCCTGCTACACAACTTTTGCTACACAACTCCGAATTTTAGAAAAAAATAGTATCTGCTACACAACTCCAATTTTAGAAAAATAACATCTGCACACAACTCCGAATTTTAGAAAAAATACATCTGCTACACAACTCCGAATTTTAGAAAAAATAACATCTGCTACACAACTCCGAATTTTAGAAAAAATAACATTTGCTACACAACTCCGAATTTTAGAAAAAATAACATTTGCTACACAACTCCGAATTTTAGAAAAAATAACATTTGCTACACAACTCCGAATTTTATTTTATCTTTTGACAATATTTTGTCGAGCAAAGTAAAACAGTAAATGTAACAACTCTCTTCACAGCCTTGTAGCATAATATACTATTTAGCTACAGAAATAAAAGTAATATTTATGATGTAAATATCCTCCTTCTTTTTAGAACATAAGGGTGAAGCAACAGGCTACTGTATAATAAGTTATTCAAACCTGTGCAACAGGACGAGCTCTACATAATAGCTTCTGTTATGGATTTACTCAAATAGCGCCTAATTAAATGCTACACAGGTAACAGATTTTAGCTAATTATCTTTGAAACAAAATCTCTAATGAAATGGCTCGTGTGTTGGGGAGAGGACCCGGGAGTATGTCCCAAATCCGTTTCAGAGGTCCCGGATCACGAAGAACAAAAAATACGTTTCGCTAACCTTAACTTGCGTAGCACACACACACACACACACACACACACACACACACACACACATAATTATATATAATATATATATATATATATATATATATATATATATATATATATATATATATATATATATATATGTATTTATAAATATATATATATATATATATTATATATATATATATATATATATATATATATATATATATATATATATATATATATATATATATATATATATATATATATATATATATATATATATATATATATATATACACATACACACGTATGTATGTATTTCTAGGGTATTCGTGTAAACACATTATGTCTCTATTTAATAATGGGTCTTCATACGAGATAGTGAGTGGTAAATTATTGATAACTGTAATTAGTATAGTAGCTTAGTTGGCAGAGCATATGACCGGTGACCATCAATAAAAATGCAACTAACACCAGAACAACAAGGTCCAAGAAAACAAGAGTTATTCGGACTCTCGACCACTACGCTGCGTCAGCGCTGAGATTTGCGACAACATGGTTATTGTACTATATCTTTTTGTCATATTACTAGTTTATATAAGTGACATACTGCCACGATATAAGCGAATTTTCAAATGTATTTGTCAAGCTATATGATTTTTTTACATTATCTTATATATATCATTTGATAAAACTAAAACTAATGTTTATAATTATTTTCTACCTTCATGTGTGTACGATACACATTCTAATGTGTATATAATATTTTATATATATATAAAAATTTTATGTGTATAAAAATTGTATACACATGTACTGAAGTTCATGTGTATAAAATTTCAATATGATCAAACAATTTTTTAAAGTTTTATGTTTTTAAAAGCTTTTGTTGAGTCATTACTGTGAGATAACGACGTCACACATATTACATAAATACAGGTTCATTATCAATATATATATATATATATATATATATATATATATATATATATATATATATTTGTGTGTGAGTGTGTTCCCAATAAATTATTAAATATTGTTTCTATAAATTATGAAAAATTCTTCTTCTTTTCCTTCTTCTATTTTAAGTGCTACTTTTAAAACCAATGCTTTAAAAAGTATTTCTTTTGACAATTGAGCATCTATAAAACACAAAGTCCCTACATGATTGCTTCACGCCTCAATTACTTAATTTAAACTAGTAGAGGGTGTTCCAAAAATCAATATCTATTAAGACAGTTCTTACATCCAGCAACTATAAATAAAACTTTTTTCAGAGGTATCCTATGAAATAGTAACTTGAAAGCATAAAAACATAGCTAAAAATTATTTTTTCATTAGGATATAAAAAAAACAATTATTAAACAACCTTTGCAAAAAAATTCGCCCCCTCCCCCAACATAGCTAAAAATTATTTTTTCATTAGGATATAAAAAAAAACAATTATTAAACAACCTTTGCAAAAAAATTCGCCCCCTCCCCAAACATAGCTAAAAATTATTTTTTCATTAGGATATAAAAAAAAACAATTATTAAACAACCCTCCACAAACCAAACCTCATAAGCTTATTTTTTCTTTGTTTCTCTGTTTTTAATTTGCTAAAAATGCGCTACAACCATTGACAGCTTTAAACTAGTGCAAATAAATTGTGCGCAGTTTTGAATTACCAGTTTATTGTTACAATTATGCGCATTTCCTTCGAAAAATACAGAAAAATTGAATCACGAGTAGTGCTTAATAATTGAGTAACTAATAAAGATATAAAGCATAAACCGGAACCTTAAGGAAGAAATGGATAGTTAAGCACGGAAACCCGCTTTTCCAAGGAAATTTGCCCGGCGAGCGGACCAACGCGCCAGAATTTTAGTATTAAAAAAATAGTAAACTACTAAATATACGTGATTGTGTTATTTATTTTTTTCTTCATCGTCTCCTACCTTTGAAAAAAAGCAAAGCTACGAGTCTGTGATTTGTTTTCGTGCCCTTCGATATTTACTCGCTCTCTTCGCTCAAAAGTTAATTTAATAGCATCACAATGCATAAAGTACTATATTATTACATATTTATATTTGGTGGCTAAAAGTCAACAAATATAAACATAGCGCTCAAATGTTACAAAATATACTTCATAAAAATTTCCATTTATACAAAAAAAATATTTTCCATAGCCTCATTTATTAAACAAAAAAAAAATAATAAGTTGTAAGTTAGTTGGTTACCGATTTATATTTATCACAAGACGTGAATATTTATACAAATAGCATTGAACTTTAATGAACTCAGTCTTTATGTAGTATTAAAGTATGTATAGTAGACTCTTTTTACTAATTTTTTTTTTCTGGAATGATGAAAACACGCAAGGGCAGTTGTATACTTTAATTTTAACTTTGATGAAAAAAATTTAAGTCAACCGCTTCGAATTAATGACTCGAAAGTTAGTAATTTTGTTATAAGAAGTTGTTATAAGAAATCAACACTGATTGTCGTTAAACCAACAGTACATACTGAGGGGTTTATATGAATATTGTATATATTATATAATATATATATTATATATATATATATAATATATATATATATATATATTATATATATATATATATATATATATATATATTAGTCTATTCAAGCGATGTTTGTAATTACTATAAAAAAAGGATTAATTAACCTCTCAGGATTCTATAAATTGAAAAAATTCTTTACTTTGTAGACAAATGCTAGAAAAAACGATAATTGTTTTGATACACTCTCCTCGACATTGGGCATATATATATATATATATATATATATATATATATATATATATATATATATATATATATATATATATATATATATATATATATATATATATATATATATATATAATCTTAAATCTTTAAAGAAACCAACTAATCATTAAACTAGTGTTAATAATGGTGAGCAATGCCAATTTTAGAGGCATCAATTTGTATAGCCAACAGGATAATTTTTCGCATTTCCTTTGACAAATACAGAAAAAAAATAGTTACGAGTAGTGCGTGATAATTGAGTAACAGCCAGATTTGTCTAGAAATTCATGCTGATACTACCGAGTTTTGCAAAATATGAATAGTTGACACAATATAATTGTGTGCGAGAGACACCTAATGTGTTTGCAATAAAATACACAAACGTAGATTTGACTCGAATCATCCATTTTAGTAACGGATCGGTTTTTACTATATTTTTTGAACTTCTCATATCGCTCTGTCTCTATTCGAATAGAGTTGTGATTCTTTACAGGTATTAAAAACTTTGACACAATATAAGTGTGCAAAAAACACGAAGGAAATGTAACAAGGAAAAAGCAATGCTACATCTGGGAAAACTGTTCCATCATTCGACATTCGTCATCATTGATGGCTCGACATAATGTCATGTCCCACTCTGTTTCGTTACGTCTCACTCATCAGGAGACCGACGGAGCCTGAACTCACTCTGACCTTTAAGTAAAATTCCGAAGAATGTAATGTGAAGTATTTACCAGAGACAAGCGGTGCTCCCTTACTGCCATCATCCTTGGCAAGCTAGACATATGTTATTTGATACTACCGAGTTTTGTAAAATATGAATGATATGTTTTGATGCCAAGAGGTAAGAGAGCACCGCGCGCCTCTGGTTAATACATCACATTACATTCTTCGGAATTTTACTTGAAGATCAGAGTGAGTTCAGGCTATATCTGTCCCCTGATGATGGGACTTAACGAAACAGAGGACATGACATTATGTCGATGACGAATGTCGAATGATGGAACAGTTCCCAGATGTAGCATTGAGCTTTCCATCTTACACTTCGTAGGTGTTTCTTGCAAAATTATATCGAGTCTAAAGAGTTGATTTTCTCAGACTAAAAAGTTCATTATCCAAAAGAACCAATATTACACATTAAAAATATTTTTTGTTGTTATAGAAACATCTTTATTCTCCGCTATCTTCAAAAAGTTAAACAACTACATATTAAAATAGCATTAACAACAGCATGAAGTGCTAAAGTGTGTTATTTATGTCTACTAAATCAAGCTTTTGTTCTACTAATTAGCATTATTAATGGGGGCCGTATGATTTGTATGTTTAAGCATCCTTCGTTGGGTGTTAACTTGGAATTAGGGTCTTTATTTTGCATGTTTAACCTTTCTTTTCTAACACGTAAGAGAAAAAACTTCAAGTTTTTACTACATCGACAAAAATTACTCTCACCATTCCGCCCACTTGCAGTGGTTATAAGAGCTTAGTTTTATCGAAGTTTTCTTTAAGTTTGATAAAACAAAGAGCAATATAAAATTTTTCAAAAACAAGCTGTTGAATGTAGAACTTTCCTAAACTCACATGTCAGCTTCAATGACAAACGTGATGGGTGTTTGTGAAGCCCATCTAAAGTAAACCCGCCTATTAATTTTGAGTTTCAAAAGCTATCCTAAACATGGATTTGCTTGATGTTTTAAAAGGCAAACGCTCTAAAAAAAGCACTCCTCAACGATACATTTTTGTTTTTGAAATTCTAAAAAATAACAAAAGGCCTTTAGCCTCATGGCCGTTTCCCGACTACATTTTGATTGTATTGTATTAGGATGTCGTGTAACTTGCCTTTGTAAATGGCAGTATACGATTTACAAGTAAGTGGCATACTGCCACTTACTAAAAAACGTGATTTGTTTACACAAAATGTTGAATATAATTCGATAAAATTTTCACTAATGCTGATACTAATTCTTTATTTTGTTTGCTATATATATATACTATACAGAATTATATCTAACGCCTTAAAGACCTCGACCACGGAGGCGTGTATATATATATATATATATATATATAATGTATATATGTGTATATATACATTATAGTATGTAAATAAAGATTATAAAAAGATTATAAAAATGTAAATAAAACCACATCAGCATTAGTTCAAGTTTTATCGAATGACTTGTATTAGTTTATTATGAAGACGTGTCACAGAATAAATTGTTGAATTTTATATTCTGAGGAGGAGCGTTAGAATTATCATCCGTTTCCTCATCCGTTTGGATAAGGAAAAGTTACGAGGTACACCGTACCCGATATATATACATGGTATGAATACGAGAAGTGTTGTGTTACAGATGTTGGTAGTTCCATATTGTAGCACTAGCGCTGCTTAAAGGCACTAGTGCTACCAGGGTATTGTATGGGTTTAACCATAGAGATATATTACTAGAGGGGCAGGGGCCCTATTGATTTAATTTTGAAACATCGACAAAATAACCTGACCACCTTCGACTACCAATATAATCAAATAAACAGAACAAAATTGCTGTGACTTGTATAGTAGAGCATTTAAAATTTAAATCAAAACACAAACAATGTGCATGAAGCCAAAACAATTGATTTTTATAACCTTAACTCACTTTCGAAAAAGGTTTCAATGAGGTTACACAGAGCCCCTGATAGCTCCAAAATGATGTTTCAGGCCATTCAATGTATTAAAATAGGCTATGCTCCCTCTAGTATAAATCTCTATGGATTGACCTTTATCCTATATGACAATGAAATATTTTTTAACTGTCGCACTGTTTGTTTTGTCTAAAAGAACGAAGAAGAAAGATTGTATAGACATGTTAAGACAAATAAATTTATAAATACCAGAAAGAAGCTCTAGATTTATCCACAGTTGTTTTATTGTTATTTTGAGCATGCACACTACACAGTTATTTAATAGACCTAAAGATTTATAATAATTTTATTACACTTATGATCATACACATTCCGCAGTTATTGAATAGACCTAAAAAATTGATACATTTATCACTATTATGATCATGCAAACAAAATTTTATTAAATAACTGCACAGTTATTTAATAGACCTACAGATTTATTATACATTTATTACTATTATGATCATACACACTACACAGTTATCTAATAGACCTAAAGATTCATCACGCATTTTCGTGTCTTTGTATTGTAAACGTTCTGCCATATAAGCTACTGTTATTTTGTACTGTTTATTTAATTTTTTTTTACTTTTTACTTTTTCGATGTTTTAAATGTTTACCAATAGGGCCCTTTCTAGTAATAATATTGTTATGTTAAGACCGTAGTGAACGATGGAAAAACAATGATTATCAAGATTGGTAACACTGAAAATAAAGACAACTCATCCTAATATTTTATAACTTGTCAGTCTTCAAACAGAGGATATAACTTAGTAACGCGGAAATTCTTTTAACTAACAACATATTTGTTTTAAAAATGTCTTAATTTTTATTTATTATCCTTTGAAAATATGTGACGTTGGTTGTTGGCAGACGTACCCGGACAGTCGTCACAGTACAAGCGATTAGCCTCGCTTTGTGATGATCAGATATTCGTGTACAGAGGGGTCGTGGGGGTACTGGGGGAGGTAAGCAAAAGGTTTTATTTCGAGCGTCTACATAGAAAACCAGACTAGTACAGAGAGAGGCATTGTGCGACATTGCGAAGTAGAAGGGGGGCGAAATATATACTGGCTAGGCGTCTGTCTAAACAAACTAATGGACCGGGCTCTGTCCTATACATTGTTTACATTATTGTAACTTATTCCATGTACGTTTACGGGTTAAGTGCTAGAGACTTTTATTTAATTGATAATAATAGATTAGATTATAAAGCTGATAAACTTTGAGTCTTAGTCTACACATCTAAACTTTCTGCACTCTATGCCAACATTTTAACACAAACATTTCTTCTTTTACACACCACCCGCTTTAAAGAGAAATCTTTACATTTTTTTAATCGCTTATAAATGAGAAAATAAACATTAAAATACTTTTACAACGTTTAACCAGAAATATGAAAACAAATTTTTATCTTTCAAATACTTCACAAGTTTAATAGCTTGAAAAATTATAAATGCACATTTTTTAGATAAAACCAAACACTTAAAGGGACAACCCCGGAAACTATTTCTTTTTTACTTTTATGAAAGTCACGTTTATTTTATTGTTTTTTACCGTAGCAGTAAATAAGGACATAACAGTATCCGTCCTTCCTCATTTATAGGAAAAGAATTGTATTTGCAAAAAACACCTGAAACCGGGATTTCATCAGACTTATCCCTGTGAGGTGTTTTCAAAAAAATTCACTAAGTAGTTTTTACAAAGTTGTCTGTCTGCATATATCTGTTATCATCATATATCTCAGTGAACTAAAGAGTTGGAACTTAGTAGTAAAATCAATTTTTGGTCAAGTTGTGCTATCCGAAAAGTATTTGTTTTATGACTTAATTAACCTGTAGTAATGCATCAAAAATTTATTAAACGCGAAGCAATTATCCGAACGGTTAAAAATTCGGCACGCATGTACTCATATCAAAATAGTAGATCAACATGCGCGCCAAGTCTTATTTCATTATCAGCATTAGTTCTTTTTTTTATCAAATGACTTGTATGCGTTTTTATTTTTCCTTTGCAAGAATGTTATGTTACTTAGCTTTTAAAACACGTATATTTAATCTGGTTTGTCTTAAGCTTAACAGTTGTAAACAAGATAATTCAATAGAAGAAGGTTGTATTACGTCGCTTATAGAACAGTGATTAATCTGGTTTGCCTAAACCCAAACGATTTTAAACAATATTTTGAGTAAAAGAAGGTTATGTTACCTTCCCTTTCGAAGAAATTTGTTTAATCTGGTTTATCTTAAGCTTAACAGTTGTAAACAAGATAATTCAATAGAAGAAGGTTGTATTACCTCGCTTTTAGAACAATGATTAATCTGGTTTGACTTAAGCTTGACAGTTATAAACAAGACAATTAAATAGGAGAAGGTTTTAAACAATATCTTTAGTAAAAGAAGGTTATGTTACCTTCCCTTTCGAAGAAATTTGTTTAATCTGGTTTGTCTTAAGCTTAACAGTTGTAAACAAGATAATTTAATAGGAGAAGGTTATGTTACCTTGCTTTTAGAACAAATATGATTAATCTGGCAATCAGAAAATAATATAATTGAGTTGAAATTTGTTACATGTGTAAACCTTCACGCAATAAATAATTACACTAAGTTTCTTTTCAATAATACAAGTATGATTTTTGTTAGATCATAAAAGTTAAGCAGCATCGAGCGTGGTCAGTGTCTGGATAGGTGACTGCTGGGAATAAAAGGATGCATTTTATTTGAGAGGACGAGCGAAGCGAGTCTAGTATACAGCTATATGTAGTATACATTTAATGACTTGTATTTTCTGAGGACAAGCGAAGCGAATCCGATGTAAGGAGGATGAGCGCAGCGAATCCGATATGATGAGGAAAAGTTTCGGGTTGGCTCATTCCCGTTTTTGTAGATGTGTTTAACACAATAATCTTATGCTGAATAGTAATAAACGAGATACTTAAGTAAAAGAAGGTTATGTTACTTATGATTAAAAGTTGTAAACAAGATAATAAGGTTATGTTACCTCGCTTTCGGTGGATGTGTTTCAGAAGTAAACTTAAGTTAACAGGATAGTTTAATAAAAGAAAGTACAGCTCTTTGTATTTACTTTTTTCTAATGCTTGAAACAATCGAACTTTTTACTGTATTACCCTAAAAAATTAGTAAAATAAGACATAATTAATAAGAAGAATGTTATACCTTATTATTTTGATCATTGTAGTTGAGCATTTTAAATCAGGCTAAAAGATTGTAAACGTAGATAGTTTAACTATGAAGGGGTTTACAAAGACTAAGCAACCAATTCAGTTTTTCTTAAAATAAATTCGCCAAAATCGTTGTATTAGCGATTTAAGAATTTATTTTTGTAGCACAGCAACTCTTATGCTTGCTAGTGGCTAATTTCTCACCTCTGAATGGATTTATGTCCACATGTTAAAATACATTTTAGGACGGTTTAAATGAATATTCGCGATTCAAAGAGATAATTGTAAGGTTGGCAATGCCAATGGCGGGATAACAAAAGGGTGATCAATTTTTTTTTATCAAAGGATTAGCATGAAAGCCGATATAAATTCTATTTGTATTTCTTTATTTTAGTTAATTTGTGATAAATGAGGTAAAAATTAATAGAACAACCATCGGTGCTAATAAAATGGCCAATATTTCATAGATAAATACTTAGATTATTCCAGGATTTCAAATATAGAATCAGACTCTTATCACTATAGACTTGAATTTGCCCGATTAATAAATAAATAAATAATAAAACCTAAACGGATAATTTAAACAAAAATTTTACAAAAGTGAATTTATTAAGTTATTAATTATTCTTTTGAGTAAATCAAATTGATTAATAAATTTAAACACCACTATGGTGAAAATCAGCTTTTCTCAGTTAATTTAAATACCAGTTACAACTAATTTAAACAATTTAATGCAATAAAAAGGTATTCTTGTGTGTTTTTGCAAACTAAAATTATTATAAAGTTACATTAATTAACAATAAATTAAATAAAACACTATATTGTGATTTTCACCTTCTTATCACTAAATTTAAATACTCGCGACAACGCATCAAAACCCTATTTTTCAATAAACAGTGATTCTACTGAGTTCATACGCCCTAAAATTAATTATATTAAAGCACTTTGAGAAAAAATTTAAAGAAATAATCGTTACAAATAAGAAAAAGTAAAAAAACCCTATAAGGAATTTTACGAACATCCTTTCGTTATTTATCACCCGTTCACTTTCTTATCAGCGATGGTGGCGCTGATACGGACTTCGCGCTGAATCGCGAATAGAGTATAATCTAGGCACTATACTCATTTAAACTGATAACAATAATTTCCCGATAATGCGCTTATTACACCAAAATAAAATATTTTTAGTAGAGTGCCTATATTAACTATGAATGACAATGACAATGAAATATATTTTTCAACTGTCTGTTTTGTTTTGTCTAAAAGAACGAAGAAGGATGAATGTAAAGACATGTTAAGACAAATAAATTTATAAATAACAGAAAGAAGCTATAATTTTTGATTTCTTGGCTTTGTAATTTTTTTTTATTTCATTTTATAGTTATATTTTTACCATTCCTCATTGATACCGTAGACATCGTAGACGTACCGGTAGACAGGAAAAGTATTGTGTTTGCAAAAAAATCCAAAACTGGAATAAAACCCATATCATCGTCTGTTATCATCATAGCTCCTAGTGTATTTATGCTGGAAAATTGAATCTTTGTAAAAAATCAATCTACAGCATTGATTTATTCAGAAACTTTTTTTTTATGACGTCATTAACTCTCAATGTAGCAAAAATCAATAAGCAAAAATTTTGAAAAATTGTAAAACGCGGAAAAATTATGCCATCCGATTGAAATTTCTATCGTTATTAGTTCAATTTTTATCAAATGATTTAGGTACGTTTTTTAAGAAAATGGAAAAAATCAGAAAATGATTCAATTGATTGGATATTTAGTACAAGTGTATACCTTTACTTAATAAATAAATATTCATAGTTTTGTCTCAATACGACAAGTATATCTATAATTTTAGTTGGATCATAAAAGTTAAGTAGGATTGAGCGTGGTCAGTGCTGTATGAGAGGGTGACCGCTGAGAATGAAGCGGATGTATTTACAATCTGAGAACGAGCGAAGCGAGTCCGAAAACATGTTGCGGTTTAAATTTGGTGAATTGTATATTCTGAGGACGAGCGAAGCGAATCCAATGTGATGAGGAAGAGTTCCGCGGTACCCCGTACCCGAGTTTTATAGTTATATTTATACAAGAGTTTCTAGACAGACCATTCGATGTTTGACGGTTACTTTCGCAAAACTTTCTTTTATCAAGACAAAACTTAGCACAAGCGTCATGCACACACTAAGTTGGGAACATGTAATTAATGAAAAGTAACCTAATTAGTGACGCCATCAATTCTCAAACCCCAAAGAAAGAGGGGGTACATGGCAAAATGCCATGTACCAACCAATAATACAACCAAATTCAATGTAGCCGAGGAGTGGCCGAAGACTTCCTATCTGTAATCTGACAGTATCTTTCAGATCCTTTTGAAAAATTATTACAAAGTATACCAATCATTTACTTGTATCATTAGAATCAAAATGTCTGATTAAGAAGGTACTCTTCTTTAAGATGTCAACTCTAAAAACTCAACTAATTTTTTCCCCGCAATATTTTTATTTATATACCTTAGGTTTCTTATCATTAACTTTGCCAAAGTAACCCTTACAAACTTCTTACTAATAAACAAATTGATTGCCTTTTGGTTTTACAAAGTAGCAAAGAAAAGATGGATAGATAAGAGCCAAGTGCTGATAAAGTATTAAATAAAGTATGTGGCGGTATCAAGTAGTAACATAAGCCCTGTAAAGGGGGGGGGGAGGGGGGGCTTTATAAAAACTGGCAGAGTGAGCCCAATTTTTCCCATTTTCTAGCTTAATATTCTAGAAATCGATCACCCTTCAAAAACCTTGTGAATTTAACACATAGCTATAAAAATGTTATTAAAACAGGTTGTCATGTATCGGCACTTCCTTGCTTCTTACGTGAAGGATATTTTGTATTTAGTTTGGGAGAGAGACTAAAAGGATATGTCACGATATGATTTTTTTACTTTTAACGAATTTTCATCAGAAAATGTTTTGATAACCTGTCGAAGGAAATCTTATGATTCTCGTTTTAAAGATAGAAACATGCTGTAAAAATCCATTTGATGATCAGACGCCTAGTCTTTAGGATCATTCGACATAAAAAATAGTTTGCCTTTAACGAATTGTATGAGAAACAGCTAGAGAACTTGCATTTAAAGATTTTTTACGAATTGATCTTGACGATCGAAACTATCAAGCGAACCCTGTATCGACCCAAATCACCTTCAGCGGTCAATGATGAAACCACATAGGCAGATTTAATAAACAAGAGGATTATATTAATTCACAATAATCACTCGAAATTCTTACAAAATAATTATTATTATTATTCATAAGAAATAAGCAGCATCGAGGGTGGTCAATACCTGGAGAGTGATTGGGGTAATAAAAAGGAATGAATTTATTATGTTAACACGAGCGAAGCAGAGTCCGAGGACGCGCTGCAAACTTGATGTGATGAGGTCAAATCACACCAAGGAAAAAAATGGTCGATGGTCCCCCGTCGTCGAGGTACGACGGGGTATACCTCGGGGTTTTCCGATGTACCCCGTACCCGATTTCGCATCCCTTTTTTAGAAAAATTAACAAACGTAACGCCTGTTTTCACGTAGTTTACACTAAAAAAAAGCAATAAAAACGAATAATAAAATCCTCCGAAAAATCGATTGAGATGGGGTTTAACTATAAATGAATTATAGAAAATAATATATTTCGAGATTTTATTACAAAAGAGAGAATTAAATGATGTGATTAGGCTGTAAAACCCGAGTAAAGTGCCTGCCCAGTTAGTTCAAAAGTAAACACCCACCTACAGAAAACTTTGAAATTTGGCACCACCCCAAGAAATAGTATACGGCATTCACTAATTTTTTTCGAATAAATATTTAAAAGCTCTTTTTTATTAGTAACTGTAAGATTTCTACCTTGGAGGCATAAGGTGAGTTTGAATATCGGTTTAGGTTATAGTACACCTCATTGGCAGAGTATATAATATAAATCATGTTCTCCAAGTCTAATACGTGTTTCAGTGGATTTTCTTTAACACAAAAAAAACTATTAATAGGAATTCTATAATAGAATATTGGCCTTTAAAAAAAGAATATAAAATTAATACACAGAGAATAAATTAGATGTTCGCTGTTCAACCATTTTTTTCGCTCTTTTATGTTTATGACCAACTATTTTGTTATTGGTCTGTTCTATAACTAACTAACTAATTAATGCCATTTATTAGTTATAGAACAGACCAATAACAAAATAGTTGGTCATAAACGTAAAAGAACATTAAAAATTGTTGAACAGCGAACATATAATGTTCATATAACATTATTATGTAACATATAACATTATATGTAATATGTTATGAGCCATTTATTATATTTAGGGATAGGTGGATGCGTTATCGTTGAGCATTTTTTGCTGATTTCCTTATATAGAAGAGTGTGTTCCACTATATTAGTCCTAGTGCAGGCATTTTTGCTCTTGAAGTTCATTATTAAGAGCAGTGACTTTACTATACGATTTAATAGCTTTAACTAATAATAATAATAATAATAATAAATATATAAGTTGTTAGTAAGAGTTCTAATTAAGCCTACACTCAAGTTCATTTACATGTACCTTACATCGTACAGGCACATATATATTCTATATAAGTAGTTATTAAGAAGTCTGATTTAAGCCTACACTTAAGTTCATTACAAGTACCTTACATCGTACAGGCACATATACATTCTATATAAGTAGTTATTAAGAGTCCTAATTTTAGCCTACCTCAAATTCATTTACAAGTACCAAGAGTCCAATTTTAGCCTACCCCAAATTCATTACCCAGAACCTTACATCGTCCAGGCACATATTACATTCATATATAAGTAGTTATTAGAGTCCTAATTTTAGCCCCCTCAATTCATTTACAAGTACCTTACATCGTACAGGCACATATACATCTCTATATAGTAGTTATAAAAGTCCTAATTTTAGTAAGTACCTTTCGTACAGGCCTAATTAGCCTACCCTCAAATTCATTTACAAGTACCTTACATTCGACAGGCACATATACAGTTCTATAATAAGTAGTTATTAAGAGTCCTAATTTTAGCCTACCCTCAAATTCATTTACAAGTACCTTACATCGTACAGGCACATATATTCTATATAAGTTGTTATTAAGACTCCTAATTTTAGCCTACACTAAAGTTCATTTACGAGTACTTACATCGTACAGGCTTGGAATCGACTGGTTTAATATTCTTTTCAAAGGAAGAAACATTTAAAGGGAAAATCCTAGAGACCCCGACCCGGACCGAACCTGAACAGTCTGGGTGGCAGGTGATAACAATTACACTACAGGGACCCTATAAACAATTATAATATATGTATATCAATCAATGTAATCAATTTTAAAACATATGAAAATACATATACATAGATATAAAAATACATATCGACATTACATACATACAATAAGTACATACATTCCATACATACAATAGATACATACACAAATATCAACATATACAAATAAATATTTGCAGACTTAAAAACCAATGAAGATACATTGACTAAATTAGGTATTCATCTATTGTGTGTATTCGTTTATTTGTAACACAAATAAATTTGTTATTTGTCTTGTTATTTTAAGCTTTAAAAGTAAAATGTGTTTGTTTTGGAACAAACAAATGAAAACCTTTCTTACAAAAAATATCTTACCAGTTAATATTATTATCACTTTTGATTCTTGGCTGGAAAATTGGCTAAAATGTAAACTTATAAATCTAGAAACGTTTTCAACGTATTTATTATTTAGCAGTGAGTCGACCAAATATATGCATTAAAAATAACTATCGTTAAACCAAACGTATGCTTCTGAATTTTTGTTTTTTTACACATGAAATTTAAAGTTTGTGTGGAATTACAAAACTTGTGAAAGGTTACTGCTGATAATTTTTAATCTTGTGGGCGAAATCCCAAAACATTTTAGCTCAAAAGCTTATTCTGTGTTAAACTACAGCAATGTAGAGTCAGTAAAGTTTCTTTAGCAGATTTTAAAATTGTAGTCGGTTTGAAAGTGGAGGAAGGAGAAAAGGATAGCTGTTGGAACAACAAAAAGGTTTTACCTGTTGGTACAACAATAAGGTTTTACCTGTTGTTACAACTAAAAGGTTTTACTTATTGGTACAACTAAAAGGTTTTACCTGTTGGTACAACTAAAAGGTTTTACCTGTTGGTACACTAAAAAACCTGTTGGTTTTACCTTTGGTACAACTAAAAGGTTACCTGTTGGTCAACCAAAAGGTTTACCTGTTGGTACACTAAAAGGTTTTACCTGTTGGTTCAACCAAAAGGTTTTACCTGTTGGTACAACTAAAAGTTTTTATCTGTTAGTAAAACTAAAAGTTTATATCTGTTGGTGAAACCAAGTAACAGTTTCGCGTGCCTTCGGGTTTTTAGAGGATGTTGCTTGCTGTATTGTATTCGTTGTTGTGTTGTATTAATTTTGTTTTATTGTCACTTATTATTACAAGGCATTTTGCAATGTAATTGGCCACTCTCGATCTTTGCAAATTCGTCAAAAATGTATATAAAACAACAGTATTTAATCAACTTATTTTAAAAACTTGGGTGTTATATATTTAGGTAAATTTCACCTTAGAAGCGTAATACCGCTGATAGGAATTTTATCAAATAATATGAGTAATACTTTTATATTATGTTCAGGAATGCATTAAAACCTAGGGTCATACTTAGTAGCCATTAGTAATTATATTATATAATTACTCATAACGGCTTTAACTTAATTAAACTTAATTTTACTTAATTAAAACGGCTTTTGGGTTTCGTCAATATCAAATCATTTGTGGCTTTTTTGGTCCATGTTATTCAGAAGGAGTATTTTCTTCATAACAAGTCATTTTTTTAAATAGTTATCTACTTTAATAACTACTAAAAATTTAATTAAGAAAAGGAATTCAACTGGCATCACGTACTAGTAAGAACTAACAAACTCACTGATTAGGAGTCACGGAGAAGAATTCTTCTTACTTTTAGCGCCAGTGCAGGTTATAAAAAAATTCCTTTATTTTATGATATCATTGACCTGAAATAATGACTTGCGCAAAACCGCAAAATATGTAAATATAACAACACAAGACGTGCTATGTTTCCCTTCATTATCAGCATTAGTTCAAGTTTTATCGAATGACTTGTATTAGTTTATTGTGAAGACGTGTCACAGAATAAATTGTTGAATTTTATATTCTGAGGAGGAGCGTTAAAATGATCATCCGTTTCCTCATCCGTTGTGATAAGGAAAAGTTACGAGGTACACCGTACTCGATATATATATATATATATATATATATATATATATATATAATATATATATATAAAACTCGAGAGAAGACTTAACTTAAAACTAAAGGACTTAAAATCCAAGACAGAAGGACTTCATTCAAGAGATTGGTGTCCTCTTGTACAATCACTTACCAATCACTTTCACTCAACTTAATGAGAAACCTTTTCGAATTGCTGTCAAATTGTTTAAATAAATACTTTATACAGTTTAAAAGATTTGTTTAAAATTAAATTATCAATTTTACTTTACTTCAAACCTTTCTCAAGGTTCTTATCTTGCAAAAATGTATGCATTTATTTTGTGTGTTTAGTATGGAGATTTTTTTTGACATCACGGTATTATATATTATACAATTAATTTATTTATTTCCTATTCTACTCTATGAATCAGTAGATCTTATGGGTAAATGGATCTGCCAGCTTAGTGATAGTGATAGTCATTAGAGGTGATAGATCACATAGGAAGAGGTGATAGATCACAGAGGAAGTAGGACACGTTCTTGGTCTCTTTGGTTAACTCACTTAGGTAGAAGATATTGTTCAACCTTATCTTCTACGTTAGAGGCTGTTGCTGAGCGATGCATTAACTGTTTTTATTTATTCTGTTAATTATTATTATTCTTTAATTAAGATTTATTCGAAACGGTAATTTTAAATCAAATCGGGAAGGCAAACGTGGTAGAAGAAAGTTTTTTTAGGATTACTAGAATTACTAGAGAAAAAATATAATGTAGTCAAAACATATCAACGTTTTGTTATAGACGACAAAAATTATTGAGGATCAAATTGAAGCGATATAATATTTGAACCGCTGAAAATTCTAAATACTGAATACGAACAAATTAGTAATTTACTCTCTGGATTCATTGAGAAAGACGATGAGTTAGAAACTTATTTTGAAAGTGAAACTGTAATTAAATTCAAATCTCATGTGATTGTATCGACGCAATTTAAGAACTTGAATACATCATAAAAACTAGATGGAAAGCGAGGAGAATTGAAATTATTTATAAGCTCTGGTGAATATTTAACATATCATATAGAATAAATATAGAAGTATAGGGCAGAAATAAGACATTGAGAAACGTCAATTCTAAAGAAAAAGTTTTCAAGAAACACATAAATTCCGAAGAAGATTTTAACCATTAATATCTGAACTTAGGAACTGAATTAGAAACACAAGAGCGAAGCTAAAAGACATTCAAGTAAGCCAACTACTTGTTTAGATGAAACAACGAGAAGTTATCAAATCACTGAAAAGGCGTTTACTTGTAAAAAAGAAAATAATAATACGAAGCTTAAAGGTTTTAAATTGAAGACGCAACCAAAATAAGTTTGAAAACAAGACAGTATAAGATTACGACAACCACAAAGAGAATTTCACAAGCTCAAAGAGGAAAATAAAAAAAAAAATTCTACTCAATTAATAAAAAATTTCCTATTGTGCTATTGAAAATCTGCACTGCCGCATCTAAATTCAAAACAAATTGTCAAGCAGCCATAGGAGCGTTCATTCTTGCACTCTGTTTTTGGCCTGAAGTGTAGCTAAGCGAAGCAATATTTTGATTTTGATTTATTCGATCAAGTCCAAAAACAAATGTTTTGCAGGTTTGAAATGATAGTTATTATTATATATCGCTAATTTTACACCTTGGTAATGCTCTGTAGGCACACTGATGAGTTGGGTAACGAAGCAGAGTTGGACAAGACATCATGTCGAGTCATCAATGATGACGAATATTTCGACTACTCATGTTTTGCAAAACTGTTGGGTAGAGTGAAAACTAACCTTATTTAAACATTTTCTTTGTTACTTCATTTAATTAAAATATTGCAGAACTTCATATCGTTTTAAAAAACTTTGGCTTTAGGAAAACTCAGCTATTAGATTTTGCTAGCTATAGCAGAATATAACCATAGCGAAGCAATTCAGCGCTACCAACCTGAAAGTGATATGCTATTTTCCGCGCTAACTGTTACAAATGATTCATTATCAACTTAATGTTTCATGTTTCTTTTTACAAACTCTGACAAGGTATGGTTATGTAAACGCTTACAATTATGCATAGTATTGTATTCTTAGAATAATACTAATAAAGAAGGAGGATAGGTCCGTAAACACAATGTAATTCTACTGATAACACGAAAGGTTGACTGGTGGTCATAAGTGGGGGTACCACCCTAACAAAACATTATTTTATAAATGTGTTATAAATATCCACTAATAAAAAAAGATCTTAAGTAACAAATAAAATAACTTAAGAACCACGCTAGGCACTTAATAAAATCGGTCTCAGATAGCAAAAGGGTAAGGGAATACAAGAATCTACATTTAGTTGACGAGGACTACTTTTAACATAATTTTAATTAAAAACGTTAAAATACCACTTAAAATGCCAAAATATTGTAAAACACCGATATTTATATTATTTTTTATGAATAAACAATCATTAATTAATAACAGAACGCAATAATTCAGCAACCGGAAATATTGCCAGCATTATTTAAAAAAAAATCATTTTGTCAGGTTGGCAGCATTACTTAAGACCACCAGTGAACCGGCTTTCGTGTTATCAGTAGTGCTCCTTCTAGTATTATTCTAAGATTTTATTACTAGGCAGTAGAGATAAGCGAGTCATAAATAAGACACTGTTATACTATACAACAATCTATACTATAGTAATAGAAGTATACTACACATACTTTACTATTGTAGTATGTATACTACTATACAAACTATACTAATATATATCTTTATAACTATACTTCCCCTGTCGAAATGGGCAGTTAATAATAACGTTAATTAATGTAAAGCCATGATCAAGCAATTTTTAAATCGATTTTAAAACCTTTTACGACAACAAAGAAAATATATTTTATGTTGAGTATTCGAAGTAAAAAATACTTCAGAGATTTCTCGAAGATTAAAACTCGCTATACAAAATAAAATTTTATAAAAAATAACTATCGAATTTTCTTAATTGTTTTTTCGTGAACGAATTTCAATCATAAAATAATTATAGAAAAACATAAACAATCACAAATTAAAACGAAATTATGTGAAACAGAAGTATTTTCTATGTATTGGATAGTGACATATATAAATCATGTTCATATAATGCTAGCGAATAGAAGATAACAAATGTGGCTTCTCTGCTAATCCCAAGTTGTGACACATATTGGAAAGAAATACTTACAGTAGAGAAATACTTATTATTACATGAGTTTAAATATTATTAAATATTAAGCCTTTAAAGGGAAGTAGTGTAACAAAAGCCTGTCAGGTATGGTAAGGCTTAGGGATTTACTGGTAAATAGAGCTTTAATAATAACTAACATTGTAATATCTCCTGTTCAAAGCGAAATATGACTAAGAAAATACTTTCTTTTAATTTAATCCTGAACGTTTTAAGCCCTGTTTTAACTTTTCAAACATTAAAAAAAGGCTCAGTAGATAGTTGCGCTATATTCAAATAAATTCAATTAAGAAGGTAGCCCTGACTGATGACAAGGCCGTTAAGGACCCATAACAATATAAAATTTTAGGCTTGAAGTTGGCAGCCATGACTGAAGATAAAGGCTGATTAAGACCCATAACTAAATTCAATTTTTGTCCTAAACTTGGCAGCCCTGACTGCAAATTTCCAAAAATAAAATTTTCAAGACTTAAGTGGAGGAGAAAGTGCTAAAAACTGTGTATCTTTTTTAAGTAACGGACTTTTTTAAAAACTTTGAACCTCCTTAAGAGAAATGAACATTAAAAAAACGTTTGACCTCCTGAAAAGTGCCAACACTTTTTTATCTCCATAAGAAGAAGAAAAAGTATATTTTTCAATAATTTTGTATCTTCTTACGTCGAGGAGAAAATGACAACAATTTTTTATCTCCTTAAGTAGAGTAGAAAGTGGCAATAATTTTGTATCTCCTTAAATGAAGAAAAAAGTGCCAACAATTATGTACCTGCTTAAGTCAAGCAGAAAATGACAACATTTTTTCATCTCCTAAAGTAGAGTAGAAAGTGGCAATAATTTTGTATCTCCTTAAATGAAGAAAAAAGTGCCAACAATTATGTACCTGCTTAAGTCAAGCAGAAAATGACAACATTTTTTCATCTCCTAAAGTAGAGTAGAAAGTGGCAATAATTTTGTATCTCCTTAAATAAAGAAAAATGTGCTAACAATTATGTACCTGCTTAAGTCAAGCAGAAAATGACAACATTTTTTCATCTCCTAAAGTAGAGTAGAAAGTGGCAATAATTTTGTATCTCCTTAAATAAAGAAAAATGTGCTAACAATTATGTACCTGCTTAAGTCAAGCAGAAAATGACAACATTTTTCATCTCCTAAGTAGAGTAGAAAGTGGCAATAATTTGTATCTCCTTAAGTAGAGAACAAAGTGGCGATAATTTTGTATCTCCTTAAATAAAGAAAAATGTGCTAACAATTTCGTATCTTCTTAAGTAAAGTAGAAAGTCTCAACAGTTTTTTAAGTGAAGGAAAAAGTATATTAACTTTCCTCAAGGTTAATATTATTGAAACTATTAATAATAATGTATAACACGGTTATTTTAATGTTCTTCGTGCGATTAATAATATGCTGCTAATTATAAACTTATTTAACCATTGAAAAAATATTTATATTTTAATTAAAACGTTGAAACACAATCTACTCTATTATTTTATAGATCTGTCTATATCGTCAAAGTCCACTTTTAATACAATAATCATTTCTTATCGCTGTATAGATAAAATAATATTATAATTTATGATTACAAATTTGTTAAACAAAACGAAACAGTTAACTGAGTTAGCAATCTTAAAACTTAATTAAACTTAGTTATACTTAAACTTTGTTTAACTTAGTTAAGCTTAAACTTAATTAATCATTATTAACTCATTATTGGTCTAGCTTAAGCCAAAAAAACGATGTTTGAGTTCAGGCTAGGATTCACCCAGAAGCCTGCCTTAAATGAGCTAGATTATTTTATGAAAAGCTCGAGCTTTTAATCTATTTCTAGACTAATATTGACGTCGAACATATCGAACATTATATCATTCAGGCTCGAACATGATCGAATTCAGGCTAGGAATCAATCTCGAGCTTTAAATCGAATTCGATCCTAGGATCGAGCTTGACCCTGATATTAGGCTTGTATTTTTATCGAATTTAGGCCTGGGAAAGAGCTCGAACTTTTGATCAAATCAGTACTGAGATACGGTACACAATTTAATTGTAAAAATTATCAAACGAATAAATTTGTAGCTACAACATCCTTAAATAAAGACTCACAGGTACTTCTAAAAAAATACTAGTTATCGTATATTTTTTGTAAATTTTGAACGCAATTTCTTGACTTTTAAAGCAGAAACTAAACATCTGATAATAATGTTCAATAACACATTTTACTATAAGGTGGAATATGAACCATTCAATTAGGAATAACTTTTTTTCAAAAATTGTAATCTATTTTACTTTTCATAACAATTTTAAAAAGTTGAAATCTCCAAGTGCAGTTTCTATCTGCTGAAAATATTATTATAGTTGTTCTTCGGTTTGAAGCAAGCAAAACTTTTTATAAAGAGTGGCTTTTT